>PKRV01000434.1:281583-705043 GCA_003709505.1 Hyphantria cunea | reverse complement strand
ATATATAACAAAACAAATATTTGCAGATCATACAAAAATTTGGTCCAACCGGGGAATCAAACCCGAGACCTCAAGCACAGCAGTCGCATACTACATAGGCAGTCAAGAATGTGTGAAGGCTGATATGAATGGACGATACTAAGGAGAAACTTAAGTCTAGCAGTGGACTATTATACAGGTGTTTAGATACTACTAAGAATGTTCATGTGATATTCATGGAAATATTTTGTTATAAAGTATTATTAATATTTTATGCTATGTTTAAAAATGTACATCATCGTCAGTTATATAATCCCTTGCTTCAAGACAAACATTATATACGCCCATGAAAGTTGACAGCAATATTATAATATTATTAAAATTTATAAAAGCAGATATTAATACTTTTGGAAAATGTTTTTTGTTGTTTGTTTTGTCAGGCCATACAATAATTTGAATAATAACCCAAATGAGTGTCTGGCATAACTTTCAGTTGAATCCTTATACATATATCTAAATATTTAGCAATCACTTACAAAACTATGCATCTTTTAAAAGTGAGTTAACCAATGTTAAGTATTCGGAAATATTCGGCCAATTGACAGTCGAATGGTATAGTATTTACTTCAAATCTCTCTTATATCTGTAATATACTTCATAGTAACAATATTATTGCAAGTCAAAGTATTGTATAGAACAAGAAACTGTGGTTTTATTTAGAAGTTTCTGACATCGTTATAATAAAATTCACAATGAACACTGCGGCCAAGACTGTTTTCAAAGGTGTTCTGATGATCCTGTTAGTAAACTGTCTTACTAACTTGACATAGAATTAACATTACTACGCACAGAACAGACACAGCGGTGAAGTGTTTTTGCTCCTTACGTTGATGTCACGAGATATCAACGCAATTAGTCACTCTGCTAAGCTCGTAATAATCGAATGCCAAAGGACGAACATTTCATTCAAAAATGCCATCCTGTGTGTTAAAAACATGTAAAAATCTATACATAAAAGGAAAATGCAGAGTAGTTTAACTTACCTTGGTTCAGTAAATACTATATAAAGTAAAACTTCTGTTCTATCAAATAAATAAAAAAATATTTTTTAAACATTTTGAGCCTACCATTAAATAAAAATCATAGGTTACGCAAAGTGCACGATTCAGACTTGACACATAGGTAAAATAGTCGTGAGTACGTACGTGATAGTAAATCGTAATTGAACTAAATGACTGGGTAATTTATTATGCAAGACATTTTAAAATTGTTATTGAACTAACATTAAATAAACAAATATATTTTTTCAAGTGTTCACTTGCTTAATCTAGCACGCATTAGGTCAACCTATGAAGCTTAGCCACAAAATCTACCTAATTCTAGCAATAATTAATAAATATTCAAATATTCGATTACATCACAAAGATTAATTAAATTATGGGAACTTATAATGTCACATATTTCTCCGAGCGTCAAAAACTTGCTAGATTAATATGGTTTAGAGAAGAATAAAGATTATGTAAGAGGCGCTCATAGCCCAGTTGCACTCGGTGATTAGAAACAATCAGCGAGGGCAAGCAACGACGGCGCGGTCAGTACCTGGATGGGTGACCGCTGGTGGCATGTTACCATGAGCGTCTCCGTGATTCGGAGGTCACGTTAAGCAGTCGGTCCCGGTTGTTATCATAGGATAACAGTCGTGAAGCTTAGTTGGAGGCCTTCGGGCGGCTTAAAAACATCCAACGGTAAGATTACGTAGCCACAACGTTGTCTTGCCAGTCCCCAATCCGCACTTGGCCAGCGTGGGGACGTATGGCCTTAACCTTCTCCTGAGAGGAGATTCGAGCCCAGCAGTGGGACATTATGGGTTGTTGATTGATTGATTGAAAAGATTATGTTTAATTTCAAAGTTCTTTCATTTAATTTTCACTCCACTTCATTAACAATACTGATGTATTGTTAGTGAAAATTAAGTCAAAGTGTGAAGTATAAATTTAAATTAAGTAAGATGTGTTTACACATCTAACATAGTTTTGTCTAAACAAATAGAAGACAATGCGTTGCAATAAAATACATAATTATCACGTCAGAGTTTTGCAAAAAAACTCCTACGACTTGATTACTATGAAATCTAGTAGGCAGAATAATGAAAATGTCGCATCTCTTTTCATTAATTTCTAATCTATAAGAATGTCCCCGCCCCGAGAGAGCGCCGCGCGCTCCGCTCGTTCCCCTCTATCAGTAAGTTGCACTACAGTTTTTAGTTGAAATGACTGCTCTATATATAATTATTCAATGGTCCTTGAAGTTTTTATAAATTGAATATAAATTATTCTATGCCCTAGAACTTTATTGTTACTTTTGACTGCCTCGGTGGCGCAGTGGTAGCGTACGCGACTGCTGTCCATGACCGAGACGGGTTCGAATCCTGAGTCGGACCAAATGTTTGTATGATCTGCAAATATTTGTTTCGGAGTTTGGGTGTTTTCTATGTATAGTATGTATGTATTTACAAAAAAGTGTATGATGTAATTATATTAGTTGTCTAGTACCCCATAATACAAGCTCTGCTTAGTTTGGGACTAGATGGCGTTGTGTGCTAGAGATCCGAAAAAAAAAAATTAAGGCGAATGTTCACTTTAAACCTAATAGTTATCAGTAGCAAATTATTTCTTATGTTCCTGTGTTATTTTTATTAACAATAACACAAGAACATAATAAATAATACATTATTTGAAAACATATTATATTCATAGTAAAAGTACCGAAACTAATAGAAACTTATTGCTCCATGTTTCCTGTTTGCATTTCCAATTGAACAACCGTTTTTTTTTTAACAGAAAATTACAGTGAGTAGTCATTACGAAAATGCGGCTTGACTCAATTTCGTCGCTGGCATAGTGTACGTGCCTCCTTTCAATTTTACTAATAGTTAATCTTAGTTTTGGCAGGTATTCAAAAGGCTTTGCTCTGTAGTTGGCTTTACATCCAACGCAGATTACGTACAGGTTAGACACAGACTGCTTTTTGCACTGATTTTGTTTTGAATTGTGTTTAAATATGATAAGAGTACCTTTCGTCATTACTCAAGAATCAGAGTTTCTTTATGCCAAACATTGAAATTGTTTGAGCTGTTTAGCAGTAAAAGCATAACAGACAGTCAGATTCACAAACAGAAATTTAATTAAAATGTAAAATTAAATATTTGTGTATCAAATACACTTTAATGCTCAGCGTTTTAAAATGAATCTAATTTACTAAAAATTGTGTAACTGGTATACTTGTACGGGAGTTGTCTCAAGTTCTTATTATTGTGGTCTTATAGTCCAGGTGTATTAGGAATTATACTCCGAAATGAAAAATAGTCGCCTATAAACTTATACAAACCTTTGTTTTGTTTTTGTTAACTTGATGAAAAATTAAAATATAAAAATATTTATCTAAATAAAAATAGCATAAACGCCATAAGAAACGATATATTTGCAGTAAATATGTAAAATATAGATTTTTTACCTTGACCTTGGAACATCTGTAGACGCGAACACTCTACGATAGGCAAGTTTTGAGACAAGTTTAATTCTGGGTTAATGTTGGTGGTGGTGGTGAGTTCAAAATAAAGATTTTCAGCCGACTATTATTCTGAAATACTTGCCTTCATTTGACTAATATAGGCATATTAGTCAAATGAAGGACTACTAAAAAAAGTAAAATACAAAATTTCACAATGATTTTAATCCAAACTATGAAATTAAGCGACTGATCTTAAACTACGTATATAATAATATAATAGTAATAATAATGATTTATTTGCTCACCAAAACCGAAATACAATAAATTAGATTACAGAACAGTATTAAAATTGACAATTTCGGTTGTGGGTCGCTGGTGCCTAAAGTAGGTATAACAACCTGTGTTACAGAACACCAGGTCCCCATTCGGATCACGACTAGTTAATACAAAATTATATATTTATGAATTGGTTTACAATATTGCTGCACAAGAAAACATAATAACTTAAAGAAAAAAAATAAACAAGAAAAGACAGCAGCAGTAATAAATAAAATTGTTGAAATAAATATCTAACTGGTTACACAGTTAATACTAAAACATATTAAACATGCAGAACAAATGTACAAGTTTTTATGTTGGCGGAGGAATTCAAACAATTGAATTTGAAACGGCTGACACTTTTTAATATACCTGTCAAGCAAAGTGACACGGGTCATACATAAGTATTTTCACAAATCCCGCCTATGACATAATAATTAAAATTTTAGGATATACTATAGGTATATACTATGAAACACTAAAGCAATCTTTTATCATTACAATGACATATATTTAGTAGTACTGTCACATACAAATAATTCTATCATAAATTCTGACGGTGTCAAACTAGTCACTCATCTTCCTAGCCAGCGATAATCCCAATCCCAATTGGGGCCGGCTAGTAGAGAACCGGTTTCACCTGAATGTCAGTTTACGACTGGTAGGCAATTCTGAAGACTAATTTGATTTATTTGTCAATATATTTGAGGGCACTGAATTACTAATAACGATTGCACTTAATTATTTATCACAACCGGAACCGAAGCCTTAATATGCTTTCGGACGCAAGAGCGTGCCAGCTAACTTCCATACTCCGACCTGTTTAAAACCTCAACAATACTTTTGGCCCACCCTGGGAGTTCAACCCAAGACCTTTTGATTGACAGACACACACACACACGCTAACCGCTAGCCCAACGGGGCTGTCTAGTTATTATTCTCTAACATTAGATATATTTTACTTAATGGATTTTCTTTGTGTTTACTTTAGAAAGATTACAGAGCCTTTAAAAAAAATGGTGTATGTGTATGTGGGGATCTTGGTGTCCTAACCAATAGGAACTAACAATAATTTAAATTACCAGTTTAAACATCTTGCTTGTACTTCAGGAATGTTTAATAGAAAAACAATCTGTTTGTTTATTTTACCGCATCATTTCCGCACTTAGCCCCTTGCTTGGGTCGTTGTACGTGAAGAAAAACTATCAATTACATAAGTGAGTAAATTTTTAAAGTAAAGTAAGATTGGAAAGTGCAATATCTGAAAAACATTATAAGTGCCGTACTAACAAAATGTACGAGGCCTTTCTTAACGTATTAAAGTTGCCTGGTATTGCCTTACTTTTTCACCTCTCTTGATTCTAGATGCATATATCTGCAATGCTTGGGACATAGCCAAACCGCTGCCCATGAATGGGAAATTCTCTTAAAGGCTGTGATATGTGGTTGTTCATTAAATACCTAAAAACATACCTCTGCAGCTTTGGAAAAGCTCATAACAAAAAGTGTTTTTTTACTAGTCACTTTAGAAATCTCAAAAATGTAAGTATATGATGGGATCGATATAGAGGTTACTTATTTAGAATGTCTCTTTAAAGTAATTACTAATCGTCTTTAGATCACTAACATTGAGATTTATATACATATATGTGTAAATGGCGATAAAACAAAATTTATTACCAGTTACAACGATCAAACTTTACTAGAAAAAATATTGAATTTTTATATAAACTGAATCAACAACACATCAAACTCCTTGAATAAATTAAGTCTTACTCAGGTGCAAAATACTTCAATTCAATTAATTTAAATATATTATTTATGTATCAAGTTCTTTTTTTTTATACTACTTCCAAGGCAATCAGTACTCAGTGTCAAATCTTCAAGGAAAGAGTGTATTACTTCTTGTGACGCCTAAGTTATACCTACAAACTCGTTTGCCCTCTCTCTATCATAAAAAAATGTGGCACCGTTCGGAAAAAGATTATTTCTATTTATAAGTGCGGAATATCTACACTTTTAATTTCCAAAAAAATGCATAAGCTTATGATATTATAAGTCATATAACTCGTTTAAGTTTTCTAATTACATGTTTCTTCAATACAAAGTACTGTCAAAATATTTATTTCAATTAAGGTACAACCTCCGCAATGCTCTACGACTTGATTTCTGCATTTTTTACAGCTATTGGATGTATTCCTTTTATTTCTAGAAACACCGTGGCTTACGTAATATCTAACCAATAACATACAACCAAAGTATGGACACCATGTTTATATTTTTAATTTATCTTTTTTTAAAAGGGTTGATGTCTCTTTTGAGATGGATTTTTTCCAATTTTCTTTCACGGGTGCAAAATATTTTATAGGTGTTAGTATATTAATATTACTTTTTAAAATGAAATCAGTTTTCTTCTAAGAGGTTATACAAAAAGAAATGCTTACTCTGAAAATTAGAAAACTGCTTCGATCGCAAGTATTTTCAGGAAAGTGTTTTACTATTTTGATTCTCCTTCTTAGGTGCCGCTGCAATTTCAATGCGGTTTTTTATGCTTAAAAATTTTGTGTTAGTTATTAAGACATCCGTAAATTAGAAAAAAGCATTAAGGCCAAAATTCCCTTTGTAAGAAGATTTTTTTTATTTAGCAGTGGAATATTGAAGACGGTTTTACGATGGTGATAATTATGTTTAAAGCTTAACAGGGTATTAATACAATTTTTATTTTTCAAATTTCACCCTGATTATATAATGTATCAAATTTACTGTCATTGTTGACATTTTATAATTTTATTTCAGTATCTCAGAAATTTGTCTAATAATGTTTGATGGCATTATAACCCAAACCGCAAAGTACAAATAAATATTGGATTATGGAAACTGGAATTATGGATCGACACAGGTAGGCAGTGAGTTTTGGTGTTTTCACCTAATTCACCTTGATAATAGAATACATCTGGCGTCTGTTTGTGTAGATCTATGATTTTTATCTGCCGCTTCAACTTAACGTTCATGAATTTCACTTAGTGTCTTAATTGAATCAATGATTTTGAATTTGAATTTGAATTTAAATATGTATTTTAGGGTTTCATAGTTCACGTCTCGGAACCCTTAATGTTTCATCATGTCCGTCCGTTTGTCCGTACTCGGCTTATGAACCTTCCAAACGGATAGTGCTAGAATTATGAAACTTTGGATGGATATGTGTATTTACCTCGTCAACATAGTGCTGAAATAAAACCTAGATTTTTTACCCTCCGAAATTTATTTAAAAAATACCAGCTTTTAACGAGCCATTATGAGTGACAACGAATCCTGTTCTACGCGTAGCCTGACACGCACTTGGCCGGTTTTTTTCTATTCTAATGTCTAAATTGTACTACGAGATTTGCTATTTATTAAATACATATAGAAAGTCAAAATTGTAGACAAGTTTATTCTAAAAGTACTGTGAAACGATGCTTACTTTGTTTTATTTGAATAAATTGCGCGCTTTGCGGGGAGGGTGGTAAGCATTTGTTTTCACTTAGAAAACCACTCGACGCTCTCGCGAATCCACCACTTAAGTTGCAGTCTTGAAGGAAGCGAGTTTCATGACGAAATTTATATAAATTTTTATTTGTATTTTCTAATTCCTATTCGCGTAATCATCGTGATGGCCATGCAATTTAGAACCTTCTAGCAACAGTGTTCACAATAAACTGTTCACATATTTTCGATTGAAAAAACACCCTAAAGTCTTTTATGGAAATGTAATGGTAGTAATATTTTCTGTCTGTTCGCGTAAACTCAAAAGCTACTGCACAGATTCTTATGCAGTTTTTACCAATAGATAGATAGATTATTTTTGACGAAGGTTTTCGTACATAATTTGTCAAGTTATTGAGTTTATTATCTAAAATATAACGACATTTGTTGAAATCTTCGGAAAGAATTAAGACCCACATCTCAGAGTAATAAACTATATCATATTTTCCGTAAAAAGCCCGGGCACAGACGGGAGCGGGTTCCTAGTCATAAATACAACCAAGACTGTTTAGCCCTTCACATGATAATATCTATACTAATATAAACTATATACTAACTATAACTAAACTAACTCTGTTTAAGTTTAACGCATTCACGGCTAAACCGCTGTACCAATTTCCATGAAATTTGGCAAGGAGATACTTTGAATTTCGAAGAAAGATATAGGCAACTCTTTACCGCGATAACCAACATAAACGCCGCGAGAAAAGCAAGTTTGTTGCAAGTAAATAACTGACTACGAGTAAATCTGCATCTTTGCGAAATTGCTTTAAAAATTGATTGGTATTTTTATAGCATAGCGGCCTGCATTGCATGGTCTGGAACAAAAGTTCTTTTTACATCTAACTTCTGTGCACGCACGCCTTCTTCGTAGCCTAACCATGCTATTGACCGTGTAGTCAAGCAGAAAGTGTTAAGAGTGAAAA
Organism: Hyphantria cunea; assembly: GCA_003709505.1. Classification (NCBI taxonomy): domain Eukaryota; kingdom Metazoa; phylum Arthropoda; class Insecta; order Lepidoptera; family Erebidae; genus Hyphantria; species Hyphantria cunea. The sequence goes on along the minus strand of PKRV01000434.1, from coordinate 696,785 downwards.
TTAACCCCTGAAAATGTGGATTTATGAAACTCACAGAACATTTTCTTACCCAAATCTAAACATAATTTGCCCGAGACGTAGTGGAATGGAGGGGTATATTCTAAAATAAGGTTTAGAATTACATTGTGTATAATCTACACATTTTTTAGTTCGTTGATACAGAAATTTGAATTAACTTGTTATTGATAAATTGGTTGTAGAGCAGAATTTGTATATTTCATAGTTTTAAACATAAAAAAAGTAGTAATCAAATGAACTATACGGTTCAAAATCGCATGTCTAGTTATAGTTTATAACACTATAATGGTGTTTATTATATAGCTCTACAAATTTTTTAAGCCATTATGGCACTTATCGTTACTAATTTACCAGCTATTGCCAAACTGGCAGTGACACTTTCAGCAGCGCTTTCGGCAGTAAATAATGTCCTCTTACATAGTGTAAGTACATTAGAGTACGTCTGAATTGATTACTTTCAGAGCATAGTGTGGACAGCATTATCTTAGGCAAGGTTCAATTAACACTAAAACTTGTACCTATGATAAAATATTAAGCTATAATGGAACTTCTTCAATATAGAAATGAATTTTTGCTAATGTTCTTATTATTGTTTTCGATTAATTAGAGTTACCGGAATATCATCATACTTAGCTTACTTTGGTTTAGTACTTTTTACTTTTAATTTGGCTTTTAATAAGCTTATGATGTGACTACAAATACAGTTATATCTTTATTTTATTCAAACACCCACGTAAATATATGTTCAATCAAATCGAGTAAACTTTAAAAATTGGTGATTTTGGTTGGTGGTTTTATAATATTTTATTATTTTTAGCCATCTATTATCCGTTTCTTAAAAGAAGCTATCATTAATTTATTTTTGGAGTATAAGATAAAATCATACTGCAATGTAATGTTATATTAAATTTTGTAGTGAGCGTGTGGCAGTTGACTAATTTGATGTCTTATCTTATTTCATTGTTTCATTCATCATCATTTCATTAGATATACTGCATATCTGGATAATAGAAATGCTTAAATAGCAGTCTAAAGTTTAACAGCGTGCTTCGGAGTGCAAGTAAAGCCGTCAGTCCTGCGCTTGATCTCTCCCCGGTCGTATCGGATAGCCTTGCCATCGGATTATAAGAGTGAATGAACAGAGAGTGCACCTGTGTTAGCGCGCACACTTGTGATCCACCATATTTCCTGCGTAGCTAGCTGGTCTCCGTTGGGATTGACTGTCGCGATCACCATCGCAGTAGATCACCATAATTGGAACTAATGTTAAATAGTTTTTTGGTCTATATCAAGTCAAAATAAATGTCTATTGTATCAAAATTTTGACTTTGCACGGAAATTGGTACTATTGTGCGCCTTATATGTTCAAACGGTGAAACCAGGATTTGGTCCACCAATTTAAATATCTATTTTTAATTTGAAAGTTACTGAAGGAAACTTGATCTGATTTCTAGTTCAGGGAGATTTCTTGATTGTTTCTTGAACACATATAAAATTGGATTACGAGTAATGCTGGATCACTGTCTTCAAATAGATTTAATCTCGATTACTAATTTTGCGTTTACATGGTTTCACTCTAATGTTCTTAAGAATGTTGGCACCTACTTACATTATGTCTCTTATGTAGTATACGTAAAAAAAACATTATAGCCGACAGTATAATATCAACATTTATTATGTAATTCAATTTCTTACTGACCCAAATGTAGTTCGAGACACACCAAAAGAAGTGTCCATACTACAATAGACTAGAACCTTCAATAGTAAGAATACTAATGTACCCCGAATAAGAATTCGGGATACATTAGTATTCTTACAAACATAATAAAAGTTTAATATATGCATTTATAGATATGTGTAATATAAAGAATCATAAAGTAAAATAACTCTTATTGAAATATTAACTTAGTCGCAAAATCACGTGAAACAGAGAAGTTAATACTTTCATCATAAATTTCCGCTGATTTTCGAACCACATCGGTATATTATTTATAACACGTGGTATGTTAAAGTGTTTCAAGTATTTTTCAAGAGTCGAGAGATTCTCTTTTGTTTTATTCATAAATCTGAGTTTCTGTTGTAACAACTTTGAAAATGTTTTGTTCAGGATATTGACGCTAGTCTTTAGAAGGTCAGTTTTCTCGCGAAATGTGTACTTTGGGAGCAAATTTATTAACAAACTAATTGCCTAGTTACTGCTTGATATTATAATTTCGACTAAACTTCAAGTCACAAAAGTTCATACATTAAATTAACATTTACTTTGTTCAAAATTAAACATATTTCAGATACTTTAACGTCGACATTCATATTTATTATTTTAAAAGGGCTACACACTGCTCAACGTTTTTTGACATGTTTTTAGGAGTCATGTAGAAAATCTAGAAAAAATGAACAGTGAATTAATACAAACTGACCTTTTTTAAACTTGAATATAGAAATGAATTCTTTTGCAAAAGTTCATAGTTATATCAAATATTTCAACATTTACAATAATAATTCAAAGTACAAAATATTTTAATAAAAGTACCAATACAACATAATTAATGTTTTGTGCCGACAAAGTTTATAACTTTTCCACAGAGACGCCTTCTAGTCTCATTGTGGCACACAGGTCGTAACATCTGTAGAGTCGTATATATTATTAAATATAAAAAGGAAGCCTCAAGTTTTAATACAGTGTTGCTTTTTATATGGTATCTACCCATCATTAGTCAAGCCGTCAACAACTCGAGTCAAAGAAAATACAGTCACCTTTTTCATTTATTTTAATTATGTGCTGAAGTACTTTTGAGGATACGTGTGATTCTTCACACGTAATTATATTATCCTCATTCTCGGCTTGTGTTTCTTATACGTACTGGTTTAACTTTTATGAAGCACATTCCTAATTATTTCAACATTCAATTATTATTTTTTATGGGATAGAGGGCAAACGTATCGCATGATGGTAAGCGATTACCGCCGCCCATGGACACCCGCAACACCAGAAGTGTCTCAAGCGTCTTGCCGACCGGACTTTGGGGGATGGGGAAGGGGAGGGGTATGGGCCTCTGGTATCCTCATTCGGTGAAACACAGCGAAAGCGTTGTTTCACACCGGTTTTCTGTGAGGTTGTGGTATGACTCGGGTCAAGCCGGCCCATTCATGACGAAGCGTGGTTCTCCCACGGTAAATAATGTGCAATCTAGGCTGCTTGCTTTTAAGTGTACACTGAGGATTTATAAAAGATTCATTTGTGACAAGAAACTATATGGTTTAATTAGTTCTACTTTAACGTATCGCTTCCCTATATAATTAATGGGATGATGAGCTGTCAAATGTTTCACAACTATGGCAGAAGTTAACTAAACGTCAATTTCTTTTCATAGTTTTAAATAAAGGTAATTTAAGTTACTCCTTATATTATCAGCTATCTGTTGGTAAAAATTGATACAACTGTTCCAGAGCTAAGCCGGAAAACAAAGTATCAAAAATTTGAAAAACTGGATTATTTAAAGTAAATACCGCATATACTTTCATATTTATTTGGTGAAAAGCTGTTAATTGAAATTACAAACACACTTCAATTTTATTTCATCAGATCAGAATATCCAATAAAAAGTATTCAAGTATGTGTGCATCATAACAAGTGAACAATTAGAAACATCCGGCTGCCTTTAACGGAACGAATACGGCTTTCTTCGTTGATAAAGTAATTTGTTGAGTTCAAATCCAGTCAGAATTCCCGGAATTACATATTGCAAGCTATCTGTGGTGATCGTTATGTCTATTATTAAAAATGTCGTGTCTCATTTCTGCTGTAATATAATATTTACAAAAATATCATGTAAGAGCGTGGTTACGTTTATATATTCCCTATTACAGTTTAAAATATATGTTAGAAACTACCACAGTGTTAGTTTAAACAGATGTCAGTTATAAGCATTTGTGTTTATTAATTGTCATATCTCCACGATAGCACGATGCAGATGATACCATAAATTATGAGATAGTTCGAAACGTACTACAACTGCTTCACGATATATTAACTTCTATATAATCGTGAAATAGATTTATTGTCCTAGCATTTTGGGGGTTCCTTTCCTAATTTACTTCATAACAGGCATTTACATTAACGAGGATTAAGACGTGACTTATTTGTAGTTACTTAGAACATAATGTACCTTTGAAATGCCTAATATTCCAGAGAACCTTTGCCCATGGCCATGATTGCAATTTAGTCGAAACGTACCTATTGTGAACGTGTTGGTTCCTTGAACTCGAATATATATTTTTGTATGTATTTCTAATTTCATTCTAATATCGCCAAAGGTCTCTTAAGGCTTGTTGGAAGAAAAGTTTAAGTTTGAGAAAGTAAATGTTTGTTAAATCTATGTTGATTGTAATGTATATTACATAATAAACGTGACTAAGAAATTAGTGTTGTGTTTTATTGTAGAAATACTTTATCTCTTTTTAATTTGCTTTATTAAAGATTTGAAGTACCCTATTAAAATGTTTGAATACTATAGGCTTTTTGTTATTATTTTATTGTTTGTTCTGTTTTATTCTTGGATTATTAAGCTCTTCTTTGAACAGTTTTTGTTTGCTATTATTTTTTTAACTTTCAATAAGGGTCAAACTCATCAATATTTAAGCCTGAAATAAAAATAAATATTATGACAGGGAATGGCTTACTAAAACGCTATAAAGTCTGTACTATCACACAGTAAAAGTTTTATAGACTTCTTTACAGTTACGAGAATGGTAGTCTAAGGGGATTATGTACTTACTGAATTATGTATGGAAACTACTTTTTATATGTAAGGAATAAAATATATTCAAGGTGTGTAAAACTACATGCCATTGAGAAGGAGCGATAAAGTACTTCATATGAAGATGCCATTTAATACATTTGTAGCATTAAAGTTAATAAACGAATGAATATATTGATATTTTAAACCTATACCCACAAACAAGTTTTATATTGGATGTTATGTGTTATGTATCATAATTGTACGTAAACATGTAAATGTAACTGTGCAAGTGCACGGCACTGTGCATATGCATGTATCTAATGTATGGGTGTGATGTGTACAGTGTTGTGTACAAGCATATTGCATATAGTGGCTCAACTAAGTCCACAGACAGACTGTTTAAAAACAGTTTTGTGGACCTATGTTTTAGATTAAGATTTAACTACTGTGCATAATAAATTTTAAATAAAAAAAAAAGAAAAAAAATACAAGTTTGTAAGAATTTCGAAGCAGATGAGCAATTGACAGAGATAGTCTATATTTTTCATTATTATATGTACCGCCATGTACATGCCACCTCAAAAATTAGAATACCAAGGCCTTTCGCACATGGCGTCGATCGTCGTAGGCGTATCGTAATAAGCGCGTAGGAAGAGAGCAATACGATCGCGCACACGTTCCAACAAATCCGCATACGAAACGGTGCTGTAGCGAATCGTAGAAGATTTTATTGTCATTAAGATCGTCGTAACGTACTGGCGTAAAAAAGCAAGCGTAAAAATAAAACTGTTTATTAATTTCTTTTAAATTTAACTGTTTTTTTTAACTTCTTACGACATTAAATTACCATATGACTGAAAAAGTGATTAAATTCATGAATTTCGTTGAAACATTCTCGTTTATATAATTATTTGTTCAGCAAATATGTATAATCAACGAAAGATGTAACGGAAAAAGCTTGCTTCATAAGTAATCGCTGTCAGAAATATCGTCGAAAATAAACTGGACAGGTGAGTGTAATATCTTATTTAATTGAAAAATTACACCCAATGCTGTGACTTCCATGGAAGAGAAATAATGGGTTTCAAAAATTTATTTGCTATATAATCGAGAAGCTAGATTGATAATGAAGTTCTATCAACGTGAAGATTTGCATGATATTTTGGAATTATTATTAATTGGTTACCTTGGCGATTTTAACTGAGATCTTGCAAAACGATACGTCTACAGGACGACTCGTTTTGATACGCTTACTAGACGACTATGATTACGAGGCGTGTACAAAGTGGGTAACTTGTCATCAAGAATATGGGTAGTTAGCGATTGTTATTATTATTATTTATTATTTATTGTTATTTATTAGCGATTATTCTTTTAGTTGTAATCATGTTCCTGGTGTCACAAATGGACAGACGTACTTCTTTTAATATAGTTAATAGATAACGGCCAATGCAGTGTGCGCATGTTATTCCTGAATAATGACTTATACCATAAATGTCTGTTTATAATTTTTCTAACAAATATTCTTAAATATTATCAATCTAATTTTTCTCATTTCTCTTCCTGTATTATACTCTGATTTTCAACTATCATGTAAGCCTTACATTTCTCTTAAGCCCGGTAATTTCACGAAGAGCCTAGAAAATTACTGAACCGAGTAAGCTGCAGAACGCCGCTAAAATTTTTGGTGAATCATATGATGTCGGCGTGTGGTTTGCACAACTGAAGATCAGACAGCCATATCGTCCTCATAATATCAAGAGCGACTCAAATGTTCATTTCATGGGCCCAGCTGGAATAAAAATACGCCGTCGAAATCGAAGACGTCATCACTTCCACGCCAACCAGTGGTAAGTACGACAAGCTCAAGGATGAGCTGACCAAGCATATGTTGGCAGTGCCAGAGAAAAAGTTTTAATAGAAATTAAATTTTATTTGTTTTTACGACTGTTTAATTTCAATGTAATTTAAAATAAGATTTGAATCAGAATAATCTCGTCAATAATACAGTAATTAACGGACAACAATTACCACTTTTTTATTATTGTAAGCTAAACACATAAAATATATTACATTTACGTGTATATTTAGGGGGAATAATTAACTGTAAACCGATTTCCGATTAAAAGAATTTCCTTTTCATTCGACCCTTTCATGATCGAATATGATTTAACATATATAAAATAAAAGTAACTGTGAAAGCTGCTAAGTATACATTTTTAAGATGCAGGCAAGATGATGCTGTAAGATTAAATTAATTAATAGGTAATTACCTAATTAATTATTCTAATTACATCTCCACTGCTAAAGCGAACAGGAAATTTCGAAATAATACCCCGTAGTAATATTTACTTATACAAATTTATGTTTTTCATTGTTGTACAATTTTCATGTCATATTACGATAGACTAGTATAATTTGTATTTCTTAGTGCAAAAAAAATATTTGAAAGGATTAAGTGCCATCAGACTTCATCATGGTATATTTTAAATACGATCAGTAACGTTTATAATTTACAAGTTAATAACCACTAAGATATCAATCAGCGAACTTGTAAGCTTTCACATTTAGTAAACAAAACGTATTTTTTGAACTGTTATCTAGTAACTTATCACATGAGAGAGCCAATACTAGCAACTTAAGAGTCAAAAGTATAATAATATATTAACCGCCTTTCAAGTAGGAAAATATTATCTTTCTAAAGATTAAGATTTAGTTTTAATTTGAAAATATTGCAGGGGACGGTGACAAATCTCTTTCTTCTACTCACAATTTCAGATTCCTTTGAACCATTTTTTTAAATACGACTGTCCGCTTTTGCTTTGTATCCTGTGTAGCAAGGGGCTTTACAAATATACAAGAAACGATCATGAAGAACACTTAGAAGTCAGACTTAGTACCACAATTTGTAGTTCACACAGATTTTTGTCCCATGTAGGATTTGAATCCAGAACTTTCATCGCTTAAACCATGTAGTTTATATAATTTTATGGCTTCAAAAATATATTGGAAACTATATATTGCTACACACAAAAAACACGGTTTTTAAATACCTACTAGAATAAAGACTTTTTCACAGAACTATCATCCCCGAAGTTTCAAAATTCAAGAATTGAGCACGAATTTTTTTCAACTTGTAGGTATTAGTTGAATTAAATTATATGATTAACCAAATGTGTTATTTCAAAAGTAACTTTTTTATTACGCAAAATATACGGCTTTATTTACTTTTATAATGGGAATCGGTTTAAAAGCGAAAGGGAAGTATAATTTTTTTTTCATACGCTTGAATACTACCGTTATTACTTTGCAATAAACGTTACGGGAATTCGTTAATTAAAAATTCTAAAAAAAATTGGAAATAAAACACTTGTTCTGGGCAGAACCTATGACTCATCATGGGCTCTATCCAGTAAAAAAGTCTTACACACCATAATTATTACAAAATATGATGCGTGTTGGTATTTTTATATGCCTAATACTTCTTAAGTCCAAGTCATTTACTTGGTAATTTTTTAACTATTTTGCCTTTTGTTGCACAAAAGGCAAAATAGTTAAACCACAGATTTTTTTAAAGACATCTCCCACGTTTCTAATATACAGCCTGTGTCGCGGGTAGTTTACAAACATACATGAAACGAACACAAAGAACACCTAGACTCAGAACAGCAATTTGTGGATCACACAAAGTGTGGTCTCATGTGGGAACACACTTTGTGTGATCCCACATGGGATCTAGGGGGGATAGTGGTAAAGTACAACTAAATATTTTGACAACAAACATTTGGTCTGACCCGGGAATTGGACCCGAGACCTCAATCACAACACTCGCATACGCTACCACTGCGCCAACGAGGCAGTCAGAAATTGAAGCGACAACAATTGGCGCAGTGGAAAGCGGTGTGCTGACCGCTTAAAGCACTCGCAATCTGCCAACCATGTAGTTTTAAGTCTCGTAATGCTAAAGTTCACGTAAACTACAAGATTTAAAATGGTTGATAGTGCTCATTGCCTCCTCAGAATACAACTTTCCTATGATAAATAATAAAAAGCAATTAGATTTGTATTCAGATTTTCTAAGCTTATTCGCTTTACTCCATATAATATATAATCTCAAAACAAAGAAAAACTTATTACACAATCTACAATATAAGCCAGTACAATACAGTTGTTGTCTCGTAAAAAGACATTGTGTTATATATTTCAGGTTTTGGATTATATCTATAAAAAAAAACAAACTACAACCCATAATGTCCCACTGCTGGGCTCGGGTCTCCTCTCAGGAGAGGGTTAAGGCCATACGTCCCCATGCTGGCCAAGTGCGGGTTGGGGACTGGCAAGAATACGTTGTGGCTACGTAAATCTTGCCGTTGGATGTATATAAGCCGCCTGAATGCCTCCAACTAAGCTTCACGACTGTTATCGTATGATAACAACAAATCACGGAGACGCTCATGGTAACATGCCACCAGCGGTCACCCATCCAGGTACTAACCGCGCCATTGTTGCTTACCCTCAATGATTGTTTCTAATCACCGAGTGCAACTGGGCTATGAACGCCTTCTGTCTTTAAAATTATATATATAAAACAACTTGTATTGTTTTGTTCCAAATGCTAGGAAGTATTTTAAAATAGAACAAAAGAAATTATAACATTACAGAATAAAAATACTAAAATGTTCATAATATGATGACAAACGTATGATTAATGTTACCTGGAGACGATATTGCGAACGCGTTTAGTGGAATGTTCAACGGATAAAAGGTAACGATATATATTTCATAATTCATCACGGATGACGAGGTTTGAGGACTTGAGGAGAAATAAAATCTTCTGACGATTTTTTTTAAATGAAATAAATTTTATGAAAAAAACATTAACTAATTCCATCTATGAAGTATATTTGTAAAATTTAATAATGTTAAACAATATATTATGATATTCGAATTCAAGAATGTAAGTACTACGCATTTTATATAAAATCTTTTTTAAATCGACCGAAAATCGCGTTAGAAATTTTATTTTACAGAATTATTAAGTTAAAGTTTAAAAAAGATTTAAGCTTTAAATTAATAGTTCTGTCCAACTTGAGAATCATTTTTTAAGACTTTTGTTGAAGCTTAATCTTCTTGGATAGGAGAGGATAAAATAAAATTTCAAACGTGATTGTCAAGAGGAATTACTGAAAAAAAAATGTGTATCTGTTTAAAAATTTCCAAGTTATATCTTTACTCAAATAAAACCCTTACATTTTTCGCTCAATATTATTTTTTCTGAAGTTATCCTACACACGAGAAAATTTTATAACCGTTCTATCTCCTGAACTCAACTTCCGGCCGTTCCCTAGAGTGCCTTAAGCGCAGTTTCTTTAGTTTGGGGTCACTTATTGAAATAGGGTTTGATAGAATGTACACCAACTTTCACACAAAATTTTGCAACAGTTACGTAATGCAATTTCTTTACATTATATACTTACTTTGCAAGAAATATATATTTGAATAGACATACCAAAATGCTATATTACGTTGACATAATGACGAATGCGATGTAAACATTTGTTTGTAATTAATAAATTTAAATGGTTTTATTTACATGATTATTTAGGGGATGCCACACTGGTTTGGAAACAGGATCTCTTTCGGGTCCAGGACAAATCGGGTACTTCTACAACACACATTGGACATCGAAAATTTTAACTAAAATCTTTGTATTTTACATATTTTAGAAACCTGAAAGAAGTACATATGAACAACATATGAAAGTTATATATTATCTAACATAAATTAATAATCATAATATCTATAATAGAAGAATCAAAATCCTGTAAAATGAAGTTTAAAGTTGCTAGAGCTACATTTATTGTGAATTTAGTATCTAGAGGGCGAAAACTGCTATGGTAACTGGTGACATACATAAATGTTTTAATGTCTATAGAAATGAATAGACTGAGTATATTCATCGTTAATTCTTATCACTATCTTTATATGGAGTGTGTATAATTTTTACTGTATTATTCTTTAAGAAAGTGGAATTATCAATGTCTGTCAATTCGCAATGGGAGAATTCGCACTTTCTTTAGCATTATTAAACAATAGGTCATTATACCATATTTTATATAAATTTTAATTATGTTAAAAATCAAAAACTTTGTATAATTAAAAATATTAGATGCTTTAACTCCGGGAATTTTTAAAAAGATGGTGTATTAATCTTGTATTCAGCATCTTTTCGTTATAAACTCGTCGACATCTCTCCCTCGGGGCTGCGTTACCATGTCGCTTGGAGATTTTTTAGCTACCTCAGTTGTCAGACGCTCCGAATTTTAAAGATTATCGAGTGTTTTTCCTTTTGTTGTGGGAGTAACTTACAGAAAGTGTAATTATGCTGCAGTAAATTTTGTTAATAAAAAACAAATGAATTTTTTGGGACGCAAGATAGCGTTTAAACTTAATTGCGCCCTCTTCTTCAGTTTAGCAGTAATATAAAGAATTCTTATAAAAAAATACAAACGAACTGAGTAGCCATGATGAAATATTTAAACAATAGAGACCTAGTGAAGTTCAAACTCAACAATCAAATTAAAATAATTATGGTTGAATTTAGACAACTGGGCCATTAGTGTATGTAAATGCACAACCTTTTCTAAACCGTACCGAAAGGTATAAAAAATATTCTGGCTCTTTAGCAGAATTCTGCAGATTTAGAATTTACAAAAGCTGCTAGTATTTAGGTAAATGTTATTTTATTCTATTAGAGAAAATTGACAGGTATGTGTGATGATAAATTGTTTCACTTGATGCGATGTCTAGAGTCTTTAGTTCTTCGTTTTAAAGTAACTGTTTGGAAATTTAACGGTTGCTTGTAAATTCATGTTTGGGGTATGTTTTTTGCATACTGAGAGCTAGTGCCAGCTGTGCACTTGATGTACGAGCTCAAGCCACACCCACTAGAAACTTTATCACTAGCTACTTTTAGCAAGTTTACCCTCGACCTAAAGGCTGGCAACGCACTTGTAACGCCTCTTGTGTTGCGGGCGTCCATGGGAGTTAGTAGTCACTTACCATCAGGTTATACGCCTGCTGATTTGCCCCCTCTTCAATAATATAAAAAAACTAAAATAATTTATAAGCGGGGCACTTCCACCAGTCATTTTAGTATGATAAAATTAAGAATAAAACGACTGCAAAAAAGCTAAAGAGCCACAGTTTAAATGTGTGAACGTGGCATTTATGTAAAGTGTACATTTCACTGCAAATTATTTCTTTCTCGAATGCCTCACTTATTGACATAAAACAAAACATATATTTGGTAAGGAATTATGATCATTTGCTACTATCATTTTGTAAAATAATATTTACTTTTTTTACATAATATTATTTTACAACGATCCTAATTTTAGACATACCGTGGCCATTGTGTCATTATTATAATTTTAAATTAGTTACTTAATTATAGATAGTCATTTTGAATTTAAATCAAATAAATAACGGAGGAAGTATGAACTAAAATATAATCATTAATAAATTCAAAAAATAGAACTAAGAGATCTATTAAATAAAACCAACAACAACAATATAATAATTTACCCCTTAGTCTAGGTTTCGTTAATTTCATTATAAATGCACTCAATTAAATAAAACTTTATATTTGATGTCAGAATTCTTATTTGTGTTATATGAATATAACACAATCATTATTTACAAATTTCCTTGCACCCAACATTTCCTTAATTCCCGTTTGCTATGTCAGCACGTCAAAACCAACATTAAATTAATTATACCGCTTAGTACTATTAAAAATAGGAATGCCAACATGCCGTAAAACGAAATGCAGGATACATAAAGTTGTCATAAAAATAACATTAATTACAAACATCGCTTAAGCACAGATTTAATTGACAATAAAACTTAGAATTTACAATTACAAAATTAATAGCAACACTATAAAATTGGCTTATGTTGAGGATGGCAACACATATGAAGGTTGGTACGTGACATGCGACACAAATGGGTCTCCCAAAGGAGATGCACGTGGGATTTCAAACATGACCTGATTTTTAAAAAGGATATAATGACATAATTTGTCTTGTTTCTTTTTTGTTTATATTTTACAGAAATAGAAGGATAAGAGATAATGAATAATGAAAATCAAAAATATATATGTTTTTTAAGCGATTAGCTCTACTTTAATTCTTTTACATAATGATGAATTGTATTTTTTTTCATTGCTTTTAACCGAGTGATAGAGGTTTCCGGGGCCCAAATCTTCTTCAAATAATTGTGGTGACGCTTTCGATAAAGAAACATCCGTTTTGAAGTTGCGTCTTACACACACTACGAGCGCCCCTTAAAGCGGTCGGAAATAGAAAGTATCGTTTATAATATTACTATATATATACTATTACTAAGTCACCTTTATGACAAAAAATTACATGAGTATATCACTCATGTAATTTTTTGTTATATTATATCAATCTATATACATAATATATTCACATCACCAACGCCGATTCGTTCAAATAAAGCAGTGAAGAAAACCTACTTAGAGATTATTAAAAGTCTCGATTTTCCCACATTCCGTTTGGTTTCGTAATCACAGGCTGATGTCGTACATCTGAAGCTCATCGGAAATTGATATCTACGTTTTATGATTATTTCATTCGACTTTATATGCCAACGCCATTATACGAAAATGAAGAGAATAAAATGAAAATGGTTTGAGTCGATAACCATCGTGGGATTTCTAAAAAGGGGAAATAACGTCCTTGATATTTTCTTATCTGTTAGAAATTTTTTGTATTTGGTTTCCTATTTCAGAAATATACAATTTAAATTACAAAAGTCCTTTGAGTCTCGAAATATTTATAAACCTTTGGAAGCCAATATGTTGATACAGTAAATAGTTTTGGATACAGCAAAAAAAAAACGGAATTTGACATGAAATAAATATTATTTTGAAAAAAATAGTTTTCTATCTTAAAATAATAGTTGAATAGATATGTTTATTACTAGTTCTATAAGTGGTGCCACGTCACTCGTGTAACAAACAAAGGCAAAAAGCGGTGTCATAAAAGTGAGACGTGTTTTGTAAGCAACGTTAATTTAACGGTAGTGACAAGACAAATATTTATTATTTTTGTCACTCATACTATAATCTATCGTATCTAAATGTCACACAATAACCTACTGTCGGTTGATATAGGAATTGTATCAAGTTGTCCCCCGTTGTTCATTCCTTAGTCGACACGAAAATCCGTCACCATAAGGATAAAAAGTATACTTATGTTAAACTTATGGCTTATATAAGTGTGTATTTGTTTATGTTTAATTAAATAAATATAATAAATAAATATTTTCGGACATCTAACACACAACGCCATCTAGTCCCAAACTAAGCAGAGCTTGTATTATGGGTACTAAACAACTGATATAAATACATATATACTTTTTTTTTCGTAAATACATACGTATCATACATAGAAAACACCCAAACTCCGAAACAAACATTTGTAGATCATACAAACATTGGTCCGACCCGGGAATCGGACCCGAGAGACCTCAAGAACAGCAGTCACATACGCTACCGCTGCGCTACCGAGGCAGTCATATTTATATCAATTTCTCAGTCTCAAACTTTGCTAAGTAGAGTTTTTATTATATTTTTAACATCTTTAATTTACTTCTGACCAAGTTTTGTTCGAGTTCCAAGACAGTAAAATACACCAGGTCACTGTTGGCGTTCTCACTGTACTAGTATTAAGTAGTCAGGTTATCGGAGGGTTTAGTCTTTTGAACTTAGTTGATTTGTAACTATTGAATCTTGCTTTGTTTCCTAACGGAAAATGAGTACATATTAATCCTTAAAGACTTAAAACCTCACATCTAAATTTATATCATTTATTCAGTTTGCAAAGTAACTTCACTACCGCAGCATGGACGCCAATGTAATAAAATCTAGAAAACGATAGTGTAATAAAGAGATAAATAGAGAACAGTTATCGATAGTGAGTACCCGCTCACAATATATAAAAGACAGTATTGTCAACCTAAATATTCACGGATCACAAAAAAATGTAATTGATTTGTTATTATGAACTCGCTTTTTCTAAAGCTCTCAATTTGATCTAATAAAAGATCTAACTAAGTCATTAAGCCCTCGTATCATAATCCCAAGACCATTAACCCACTTGTGCGAATATAAGTACTTAACACAGAAGTCCACGGGAGCCGTGTCTTTTCATTATTTTTCTGCTACATTATTCATTGTCTTAGATATAATACTTTGGGTAACAATATTGTGTGGCCCTACTGGTGGTTATACTTTCACTAGCAACCTACCCCGGCTTCGCACGAGCTCTTTATGGAAAATATAACATAGCCTATGTTATCGGCTTAATTTCTTCAACAAATATCGTTATATTTTAACCAATTTACTCAAAAATTTAATTAATTATGTAAGAAAACCTTCCTCAAGAATCACCCTATCTATTTGTAAAAACCGCAGCAAAATCCGTGCAGTTGCTTTCTAGTATGACGCGAACAGACAGACACGGGGAAAGACTATGTTTTATAATATGTAGTGATACGTTTTGTTATTTATTTTTTACTAACTATTTGTATTTAAATATTGCTGTAAAAAAATGATAAATTTTCAATAAAAGTAGCTATTGAAATGAACTAGGTCTAACTTTTGTTGAAAAGGCAATAACTTTATATTAGATGAACATTCTGTAAGCAGTGTTTCAAAGAAAAAGCGAGATCTGAAAAACTCAAGTCCCGAGTAAATTCAATACACGAAATATAATATAAATCAAAGTTACATTTTGTACATATTTCCGACTGAGCAATCTCATTTGATTGATTTATATTGAGCACCTCCCGGTTCGACTCGTCCCCATCTTAACAAGAGAGCAATAGGTACTTGCAGTTTATTAAACTAAATGGAAACATATTTTGATAGATTGCTGAGTGTTAAGAAAACGATGCTTCGCATGCACGCTATATCAAGAAACGACTCTTTGATAGCGATTTAGTAAGACATTAGCTATCTAAAACTGCATTTGGTTATACGAGATTATAAAGTCGCTATAACCTTTGTGTAATGTTTAGAAGCCTTTAATCTATTTAAGAACAGTGAGACAATAAAGACTTAATCGATGATTTATCATTTATGTTATGAAATATAGACGTTATCGTTCTGCTTTGTCTTGTTCAGATAATGGGAAATCATATGGACGTAAAGAGCCTAAAATATCCTGATGTAACCTGGAATGAAATAGATAAAATTACAATTTATATGTGTAACTTTTTTGGATTATAGTATCTCTTTAATAAACTAAAAGTCCATGAAAGGATGACCTCCAGATACTTCAAAGGAAAGCAGACAAGTGTGTTAAATATCCACATTCTCTTGACACAAATTTTAATCCAAAGTAATAAACGACAAGCCTTTAGCATTTAAAATAGTACTTTGTTTTATTACAAAACCACATACCATAGTATCAACCTATGGCGGTTTATTAGTCAAAAGCAATTTCTCATAGGCATGACAAATTCATAGGTAGTGTGTATGAAATTCTAAAACAGGCATTCGATTTCATTAGCCTGTTTTTATCAATGGAATGTTTCGAGAGTGAAATGGACAAGTTAAGATAAGAGTATTCAAAAAATAGAAAAGCAAAAAAGACAATACATAGTAGACGAGTGGACGGATACACAGTAAACGGATTGGAGAGATCTCTCCAATCCGTGACAGAGGTAAGAGAAACTCCCAGGTGACCCTAGTGCAAAATATGCGAAGTTCAGGTAAAAACTAAAGGTAAGGTGAATAGAAAAAGAAAGTAATGTTGAGTCATCTATCACTCGCAATAACAAAGATTAATATCAAGGGGTGCATTTTCGCACGATCACTTTGACGTCATACCTGGCATATCGAAAGAGACGCTTTTTCACAGAACAATTTTTTATTTTACGTCATATTTAGTTCTAAATCCATCACCTGCAAACAGAATGAAAATAATTGAATGTTTTTCTAAATATTTTACAAGAATTGGTGAAGTGTTCTTCGTTTCTTTAATTAAATGGAAGGTTCATTTAGGTTACGAGCCAAAATCCATTCTGTAGATGATTTGCATGGCCAAGTTGATTGAACGTGCAAACATTTGCAGTATACATAACTTTTAAGACATTATTGGTTATAATATTCGTGTCTTTTTTGTAGTTACTTTCTTTTGGAATCTGTTTAACGAATTAAAAAAAAAGAAGAGAAAAGTTCAAGCGATTTTATTATTAAATAAAAAGTTCTTAGTAAATATATTATTATCATATTTTTAGCTAGAACAACTGTACACCAAGCAGAATTTTATACCTTATATGTGCAACATGTGTTCCTAAGATATAGTTCATATTCATCAATATTTTCTTTGAATTGTAACGCTCCATACATTACATTACAATTATAATATTCTAAACATTATGTATTCCTATGTGAATAATTTATAACAAAAACACAATAAGTACTATATAAATTAAGTCTCACATCAACTGAGCTTTTAATAAACCATTCTAGACATTGTCTTCTTCTTGGAAAGGAGGTTTTGGCCTATATTTTTTAAAAGTGCGCAAGCCTGCGTACGTATTGCCCGATGGTATGCGATTACCGCCACCGATTTGAGGGATAGGGAGGGAAATGGGGAAAGGGTTTGGGGTATGGGCATCCGGTATTCTCACTCACTCGCAAGTGCTGTATCACACCGATATTATGTAGGTTGGCTGACAAGGGGTATCTTACTAGTTTTTCTTCTGTTTGCAGTGGTCCTGTCCTTTGCAGTTTCTGTCCTTAGTCCCCTCTTACGACACCCATGGTATGAACAAGGGTGACAACACTCTGTTTTATTAATCCGTACATACCAATAACAAAATCTACTTAAATGATGAGTCCTATTTTTGTCACTCAAACAAATATTATGTCTGTTAAATTGTATTCTAAATTGCCCTTATTACGAAGAATGATAAGATTCAGAGAAATGTTGAACTTTGGCCTCTCTTGCTTCAAGTTTTTCACTGGCAATCGTATTTGTCATTTAAAATTGAACTTTTCATGAATAGAAAGGGTTTCTTGACCTTTCAATTTTCAAGTAATGAGCTACGTATCGTAAGTACCAAGTTAAAAGTTTTATTTTTTTATGTAAGGCCATGCTAAAATGTTTCAACTCAGACTGATGGAAAGAATAACTAGAATCCAAGAGTGGTGCTCAGCATCATCATTGCGAATGCAGAAACTGCAATAATGCAGCATAGTGACCAATCTCGTAGAGGTTGACATTGATATACATGTATAATGTTATATTTACACTAAATCATGACATTTTATACATATGTCAAGTATACTGACGGACAGATTAAACTCTTAATTTATCTGCGAAAGTCATGAATAAGATCTTAATCTACGAGTTACTTTTATTAGAAACTACGAACTACCTACGATTATACTTTTAATAGAGAAATAATATTCGATTTGACAGCGCGATTAACTTTCAAGGATCCATAAAGATCAGAATATAAAATCGGAAACAACCATATCGGTAAAAGCGTTATAAATTCCCATATAACTGCAGCTAACGTCCATAGTTTGTAGAACAATTTATTACAATCGTTAACGTTGGCTGCAGTGGTCACGGTATTGACATATTTTCGAACAGTGATATTATTCTTAGTAGTAATTTATTTCAGTATATCTCATATCGCTATCACAGTAGTAGTGACTGAAATTGGATTTTTATTAAAATTTTGGTTCAAACATTGCATGTTAAACAATTGGAACTGCTACTATCCGATCAGAATGAACCCAATCTGCTCTGTTTAGATCTAATTGAATAAAACATAATTATCACTATATATTTAGTACCAATCAATTCAAATTAATTCAACTCATTTCAAAAGAGTCCAGTTTAACAAAGAGTTTTAGATACCAATATAATTCTGTGTCAAAAAGGAGGAAAACACTAGAAACTATCAAAGGCAACTAATTCCAAAAGTTCTTATTGCTATTTTGGTAATACTTATATCAGTAAGCGACTGTAGATTATGCCATTTTGGGTTCTATACTCGAAAGAGTATCACAAGACTTTATGTAACTGTTATATAATATTTCTAAAAGAGTTTTACCTCTCAAATAGGAGAAATTCGGCGGTCTCTACATCACGCGCAGGAAAATACAGAAAGACAATCAATAGAGTTTATCGATAATTTATAATCATTGTCAAGACAAATGTGTATAGTACAGATTTTGCTTCCATAGGGTGATTTGGGTGATACAATTTTGTGTTGCAGCTACAAATCTTTTATCACAACTTAAAATTTAATAATATCACTGAACGCAACACCAGACGCGTCACAAGTGCGTTGCCAGCCTTGAGGGATGTGTAGGGTGATGAGGGAAAGGGTTGGATTATGGGCCTCCGGTATCTTCACTTACTCGATGAAACACAGCTCAGGCGCTGTTTCACACCGGGTTTTTGTGAGGCTGTAGTATCACTCCGGTCAAGCCGGACCATGCATGCCGAAGCGTGGCTCTCCCACGGTGAAAACAATAACATATAATCTCGGCTTACACCCATGGATAAACCAGATTTCAAATACAGAGATCGTAAACGGTTAGCGGTCTCAAAAGTTATCGAATCACACCAATAAAAAAACCATATGATTGAGTCAAGCAGTGTCGGTAACCCAAAAGAGACTTATTCAAGTAAAACACATGACCGTATCTATGATCCAGCCACCTATTAATTTATGCCGTCGTGAAAAGTCTACAGTCGGGCTAAAGAGTAGGCGATGAAAGTAGTAAAGTAAATGCTGCCCATGATTACTTGCAAGTCAGATAAAAACTAATGAATATATAAGTTCTGAAAAACAGCTAGCAAGAATTTTAAAATCAGTTAAATGAAAAAAAAGATGGTAAATCAAAAAAGTAGCAATTGAACTAGTTATTTCACGACTTTTTTTTAATTTTAATTAAAAAAAATGCGCACTAATTTGTTTAATGGGAAAAGTTAAACAGCCCTAAAGGAATTTAGCCTTATTTACTGTTAAAATTCGTTACGAAAATCTATTATTATTCTACATGCACGTCTATATTTACGAAGGCTTTGATACAATTTGGAAATTGGTAACAAAATTAATATGAGAACTCCCTCGTGTGTTGAGTAATTTTGTAAACTTACTTGTATTTACTGGTTGGTCTTGATTTTGCGAATTTAAGAGACGAGGTTTAATTTTATTGTTAAGAGACGAAGAACTCTTTGTTTTAGACTATGAATAAACCTTTGCCCGACTATGATGAAGCCAAAACGAAAGGTAATATTTTTAGCAGTCTATATAGGTTAGTATGTACCACCGTAACGCCTAAACTACTAAAGTGAATCTAGCGAATGAGGTATCAATAGGTTTGTAATAATATCCTGGTGATATAGGCTATTTACGTTTTATCAAAAAGTTTTACGAAGTTGGGTTATAGAATTTTGGAACTGTTTCTAGTTACTTATAAATTGCTCTTGTCACACTGTAACATTGCTGTCACAATAATAATAAAAACTATACAATATATATATACATAAATATAACAAGTACCAAATTGATCTCGTTCCTTATATTGATATTATATTTTTCTCCTAAATATTGTCTATATCTAGAACACACTCACATTAAAATTTATTTTTATATTAATACTTCAAACATTGTCAAATTCATATTTCCTTGAAACTATTTATATATATATCGAACAATTGGCAGTAATACTTAGTTTTCCTTTCATCCAAAAATTTTGTTTGTTTGTATAATAAATCATATAAATTAAATTAAACCTACTTCAAGCCAAACCTCTTGCCTAGGGTGTACACTTACACAATTATATAACGGAGGGTAGATCGGTAGCAGTGCGCACGGACAGTGAGATCTTTGCCGACGAGGTACTTACAGCGATATAAAAACTGTGTTAAAAATTAAGATAGAACTCAAAACTATTCCATAAAGTACACTGTATATCTTATGTTCATGTTAAGTAAAAGTAGACAAATAGAATAATTGTGTGAGACTTTTATTTGTGAATACAATGCCTTGGTTCCGCTGAACAATAAAATATATAAATAGCACTCGGCACGGTAAAGTTAAAATCTCATAACATTTGGTTTTGAATGATTGTATAGGGCACTGTTTATTTTTATCCAAGCACAATCTAATACGATATTTGAACTTAGGAATTTGGGTTCTAGTGATATGAATGTGAAATTTAATACTGGTGTTGTTATTTATATTACAACAAAGGTATTAGGCACCCTACGTGATTTCAAACTGTTAGGTTTTCTGAAGAGTAAACGTTTCGAGCAGAATAACTGTTCGGAAATAGATTTGATCCTCCAAAAGTACCTAAATGAGTTTCGATTTTGTTTACTTTTTAATTTTGCGTTCTTTATTTACTAACCTCACCATTAGACTGACTTGTATAGATAACCATTAAAAGGAGTACGATTTTTTATGCAACTATTTTCATAGAACTATATACGCATATGCTTAAATTAATCGTTAGTCCTTCAAACGACCCTTAAATATTATTTCTTATTTTATCGTATACAAAAAAAAATGAATTGCCTCATTGATCTATTGGTTAGCATAAGCGACTGCAGATGGTTCGATTCCATATTAACCTTATAACGCTGCTGGGTTTTTCTTACAATAAATTCTTAATAGCAGCCCGGAGTATGGAATATGGTGGTGTTTCCCGCCCGTGTCTTCGAGAGCACTTTAAGTCGTCGGTCTCGGTTGTCTTGAACATCTGTGGCAAACGTTACTGGGAAGTCAGTACCTAAATATACTGACAACTTTTTTTTTACGCGTGGAAACCTTCCGGGCCTTCACCCCAGCGGGATTTGCGGCGGGGCGGTGTGTCGGAATGCACCGATCAAAACCACGAGGTATACCACTCTACGCCTGAGACGGAAGGGATCCGGGAACTGCTTACTTACGACGTCCGGACACCTCCCAGCGCCTGCCGAAATTGAAGCGGGCACCATCTGCTGTTTAAACTCGCAATTTAGGCGACGTACGTATAGCGTCCCATCCTCACGGCTGGCTATAGCGGATGGAGGGGAAAACCCGTCCCGACTATCCGCGGTCACACTCAAGGCGGCATGAGGCACTGATAGGCCTGGTTTGCCGGTGGCAGATCGGGTCCGAGAGAAGGTCGTCCTCTCGGGCCTTCTCAGCTGCCTCCTTCTGCGCGATGACTTTCTCGTAGAATGACGGCCGGTAGCGACAGATCTCCTATGACTGCAGTGAGGGCCCGACGCTGTAGCGCCCAGGAGAGGCACAGCGTGTACTGGGCCGAGCCCTCACTGCAGTCTCAGTGGTGGCAGGCAGGACTCGAACTGAGAAGTGAACTGAGGTACTGCCCGTAGCAACCGTGCCCAGAAAGCATCTGCGTCAGTCGGAAGAAAAGGATGCCGTACTGCCGCCCTGCCCACTCGAGGTTAATCGGCTGGAGAGCCTCCATGGTGGTGAAACTAGCGTGTGCAGCCTCCAGCCGGGACGGCCAACGAGCCATCGTGGCTCACGGAAGGCTTCACGCCACTCGCGTACCTCTTCGGGCGGAGGGCGTAAATCACTCTCCGCCCGGGTTTCAGCCACCCGTTTAAAAACTTCGGCGATCACTCAAAATCCCATAGGGGTGTTCCGGCCAAAGCGCACGCTGCCTCGGTTCACACTAAATATACAACTAGTTCAACCTTCGAATTCAGTTACCTTCAGAATTGCAGAGGTCCGATGCCAGTCGCTCTGTGTAAAAACTGATATTCAGGTAAAACCAGTTGAACTAGTAACCGACCCCAAATCTTGGGAATACTAAAGGCTAGGACGATGATGATGATACAACAAACTTTTATTTGGTATAGACCGACTTCCGTTGTATAAAATAGCTTTAATCAGCTTGCTGTAACTCTAAGTCTGATGAACGCGATATCTATTATCAACCTCCGGTATAATCAATTGGTGAAACATAGCGCAAGCGCTATTTCACACGGTTTTCTGTGAAGCTTTGGTATCACTAAGGTCGAGCTGGCCCACTCGTGCCGAAGCATGGCTCTCGTGGTAAAAATATATATATATAATTAATAAGTTTAGTAATAGTTTCATCAAGATAGAAAACTTAAATATGTACTGACTGAAATAAAATCTATTATTATTGTGATTAATTATGTCGTATTGTATTGTATTATATTGTATTTATTTTTATTGTACAAAACATTGAAAATACAAGTATGAAAGAAATACAAGAAAGTGTCATGTACAAAACAAGTGCTTAACCCAACATTGAGTTTTCTGCCAGCAAACCCTGAGTTAACAGAGGATAGTGGAGAAATGTAAAGGTATAGTCATGCGTACTTAAAAGTAACTACTACTACTAGTACTACCTAACTAGTAAGTAACTAGTAAGAATATAATAAAAAATTAAAAAGGGAATAATAGTGATTTATAGACATTGATTTTATTATATTAAACTATCAAACTAACGTCTTAAGTCGTCTTAGAAACTATTAAAATTAACAGCCACGCTAGAACGCTCAGTTTTAGGGCTAGTTTCCCTACGATCAAAATGAAGTGAGCGCCCTAAAAGAACAAAAGCGCCCTATGACGTAAACTCTAATGGTACATTGAAGCTGCTACACACACTTTTTCATACCATGATACAGTCTCAGTTTGTATAGGTAAGTACAAACTTATTTAAAAAAATATGAATGGACACAAACATGTTCCACTTGTGTTTAGAAAACCTAAGTAATGTAATTTGGTGGTAAGTCATCAAATCGTTTATGCTGTTTTAATTTCTTTAATGTCTTTACTTCTATTTAAATTTAATTACAGTACTGTAGTAAATTAAGTAACTACAATAATGCAAGTAACTTTAACTAATAAAACATTGTGACAGTTGAGCTTAATTATTCTCTACCAGGGATAGTAGATAAAATGATTTTATGAGTCAAGGCTTCAAAAAGCGAATGTCACGTCTCAGACGAGCTGTACACACTATAGAAAGGAATTTTGTCAAGTCACCGAAATGTTACCAGAACATTAAATTTTACTTACAACGATGTATTGAAAAAGAGGCTTTTAGTATGACTCCCATTGTTGCGGATGTGAGGTTGTAAATGACTTGTTTGAGAAATGACACAGTAATAACATCAAAGTGACATAATGGATACCAATTCAATGGCAAGTATTTTTTCCGAGGAAAATGTAAAAATAATTTATAGAATAAAGATTACGCTATTTATTTTAGCTTTTAATATTTTTTTATTTATAGCCCTACGAAAAATGACATTACTCAACCTGATGGAAAGCATGAACCCAAGAGTGGTGGTCACCACACTAATTTTGAATGCAGACTACGCTGAATTGTGACCTACTTTTGTGTGCCTATTGAAATGCACCTGCATCATATGGTCTCGAGTACAACAACACTCACCAACGAAACACGACATCACGAATGCTGTCACTCAGGTTGGTTTTCTGTGTGTGGGTAGTAACGCATTTTCGTGCTGAAATTACCGTGGCTCCACTATCTTGAGAAGCAAAGCATAGCTAATCACCATTGACTTGAAAAGTTTAGGAGACAAAATACCACAGTGGGTGCTTTTATAATTCTTAGATGGATATATTCACGTAACACACATTGTACTTATAATATTCTCATAATGTCTTGCTATTCTTCTTAATACTCTATTGTTTAGAAGAATAATATTCATATTTCCTTCTCACTTAATCCAAAAATATACTTGCTACTCACAACTCTATATCACCCAAAGGTCAACAGGAAGATAATGCCTGTGGCATTAAGTCTGCTTTATACAAGGTTTTTTTTAGGAAGTTTATGTAAATAAGTAATAATTTATTAAGACGACAAACTGTGTTTCACTTTCTTTTTAACGCAGAAAATAGGCGGGGCTTTCCCCACCCTTTATCCTTGGTTGGGGAGACACAAGTATATCATATATATTATACATTTTTATATATCCTGAATAATAACTTTATCATATTTGAAACTTTGTAAAATTTTTTGACAACGAGTATTAAAAAAAATAGCTCAAATTTTCAATGTTACTGTTTGCTAATCAACATAGTCTACTGCTACACAAGGGCCTCTCCAGCATGCTACTTTATTATTTTTTGGGCTTTTCACAAGAAACTCTTGCCAAGCATGTAAAAAAAAAAACAACAAATACAAAGAAAGATAAAATGTTGCGACGCGAACTATTAGACAAAGCATTTATAAGAGATTGTATTTTATAAATTAAAATTAGTACACTAATAATTTTAATTTATAAAATACAATCTCTTCTGTGAGTTGACTATGAAAATTATCCAACGTATTCTGTAAAGGTGCGTAGATTTCTGTTATTGTTCATTGTTGTTAGTCCGACTCACAAATTCAATTTGGTCAATTAGCCTCAATTTTCCTCACCATTAGCAAAATACAAACCAAACACGCTTGCCAACATTTTGCGTTTCAAACAACACTTTATTCTCACTTTTCTTTCGTTCGTGCTGATTTTAAAGAGTAAATATAGAGCGTAAAACATAAACACCTATTCTTTATCTCTTTTTATCATATATTGCTTTTACAGCACCTACGAGGATTTTCTTTTTAGTTACTAACCTTTCTTTGGGTGCATGGCAAGATTCCAAGGCTGCATGTTCCCAGACGTAAGACTATGTGAGTGTAGCCTTATATAAAACTGTCACGTTCTTAATGCACGTTCATCTTTACTACAGCAAATAAAATTTATAAAATTGTTACAATTTTTTATAACTACAAGTATCGAATAATAAGGCGGTTTCTATTTTATTCTATTCTAGTCTATTGTCAAGTCGTACGTGCATCACTTATGATATTTTGTTATCATTATCGTTGTGACTTCCTAACAATACATTAAGAAGCTACAGGTATACATTTATTACATCTTCAATCCATCCGGAATTTTAATTATGTGGTTAAACTAAACATATTGTCAAAATGTATCGTTAAAATTGTGTGATAAAAACGAAATTTTGTATTTTGATGTTCAAAGTAATATTTTCAAAAGCTTTCGACGCTGAAGTTGAATGAGAACTAATTTTCTTTGAAATACCTAACTCAATATTAATCATATTAATAATTAATTATTAATATATTGTAGACCAATAATGGCAATCAAATTAATTGGCGGCATAATAAAATAGAATTCTGAGATTTCTCAGAATTCTATTTTATTATGCCGCCAACTGAAACTGTTTGAGTCTGTAAAATTACTATTTAGTAATTTTACAGACTCAAACAGTTTCAGTTTATTCAAAATAAATGTTTGTTTCGGAGTTTGGGTGTTTTCTATGTATAATATGTATGTATTTACAAAAAAAAAGTATATAAGTATTAATATCAGTTGTCTAGTACCCATAGTTTGGGACTAGATGGCGTTGTGTGTTAAAATGTCTAATCATATTTATTTATTTATTTATTTATTTATTTAAAGAATACCAGATTTTTAAAATGTGACATCTGAAAAAAAGTATAAATTTTTTGTTTAAATTTAGGTATAAAATTTTACATTTATTAAATAACGAATTTTAATAATCGAATATTCTTTCTTCTTGCTATTATTCATTTTGGTTTTATGGGTGAATGGATGGATGAAATAGCCTTATTATTATTTTTAGGTTTTATTTTTTACCCCCGACGAAAAAAATATTGGTGTTATTAGTTTGACTCTCTGTGGCATTGTAGCTCTCAAATAGAAGGACCAATTTCGATGCAGATTTTTTTAATTTGAAAAGCAGTTTCCTGGTTGGTTCTTAGCTATGTTTGGTAAGTATCGGTCCAGCTGTCTAAAAGTGTCAGCTCAGATAATCAAAGTTGATATCATC
The DNA here is from genome assembly GCA_003709505.1 of Hyphantria cunea. NCBI lineage: Eukaryota > Metazoa > Arthropoda > Insecta > Lepidoptera > Erebidae > Hyphantria > Hyphantria cunea. The sequence goes on along the minus strand of PKRV01000434.1, from coordinate 670,080 downwards.
CCAAAATGAATAAAGGCATTTTTGGCTATGATTACTAGATTAAGTATTTGTGTGGGGGGTTTTTACAATATTTAACTATAGCTTGAAAATAAATTAAGTTTAGTGGCAAACAATGACTGGTATTCATTGATTTTACATACTACTAAAATATCTATTTGTTTGTACAAATTTTACTTTTGTCTGTACTTTTTTTGTTATTTTATTCTGCCTGTTCGTTTTAAATACTAGACGTAACAAAAATATAGACAATCATCATAGTAATCAACATCCTATAACAGCTCACTGATGGACACGCCTTTCCTTAGGGAGTTTTTTGGCCTACTAAACCACCCTAGTCAGAATTGGTTTCAAATTTATCGTCTCTTTGCAGTGATGTTGTCTTGATTAGTTTACTTCTTTATTGCCTTTTGCAACACCTTTGAAATTAATAGGAATGTTAACACTCCGTACTGCTGACCTTTCACCACGCGGACTAAAATATCTTTATAATGTTAATTATTTGCTTATCAGGCTGCAAAGATGTAAATTATTTCTATAAATAATTTTATCGCTTTTTTTAAATTAGGAAAATGAGTAGTGTAGAAACGTTACTAACACAAATATTACATATAATGCTACAGGAATTAATTGTATCTATCATGATGAATAAAATAAATACAAATTAACAAGAACATCACCCAGACAATAACGCCCTAATGACTCAAGTCACGTTTCGATAAAAATAAGACAGTAAATAGTGGTCACTAACTCGCAAGCCACTAGTTTATAGAGAATATTAAGTCATTCATGATCTTAATTAACGTCATTCATGAGAAAGACTTCTAAGTATAGTTAATAAACTTCATTTAGTGTGAATCTATTACATTCATAATCCAGTTCATTAAGTGTGATAATATATTATAATTATAAGTTCATTATAAGCAATCATTACGATGAAGGTACTATATCCATATGGATCACACACTATGGATTAGAAATCAATCTTTTTATGTAACTTCAAGTCTAGGGATATGCGTTCGTATATGTCCTTATATGTACCTATATATATAAATAAAAATTAATCACCTAAATGTCTAATATGTACGCACATAACTTTCTTTCGACTGCATTAAATTGCATAATTATTTTGTTTGCGTGTTTCTTCTAGTTAGGAAAACGTTTTACTAAAAGAAAACCAGATTTTTCTTAATGCCCATGATAAGCTTAGGCGGGCATAAATACTAAAACAAGTTTTATGGAAATTGAGGAAATATTCACGAAAAATATGGCGGAACGGAGTTCGCCAGGTCAGCTAGTAAAACATAAACATTACTGTTAAATATTTATAAATACACAGAAATGTAGATTTTAAAAATCTAAAATAATTTTACGGTTTCAGAACGTTTATTTTTCAAAAGAATACTACATTATTCGCTTATATGAGAATTTAAAACTATTACTCGTAATTTACAGTGTCACTCTAAAGAGCGTACTTAAATTTAAAAAAATATATTTAAATGAGAGCTTTAGAAAATAATTCTAAAGAAATAAAATTATAACTACGTAATAAATTTAACTTGACTCCTAAATGTATGAAATTCTCAAATCACCATGTTTTTGTGAATATTAATGACATTTTATAATCCTCTTTCATAATGTGCACATTGTAATAAGTTTTCAAAGCGCTCATCAACTACAATATTAATATTGAATAAGTAAATTAAATTCCAGCTTAACTTTAATTAAACTCACAAGGATAGTTTATAGATCATGAAACTTAATGACTTTGGATGTACGACTCAATTAGTAACGTTGACATTGAGTATATTGTGCTCTGTCAGTCCTTGGTATGAAAACCCGAAAAGTCTTGATAATATTTGAAGATAATTAATTTCTAAATAAAGTAGGTACTATGAGAAGTGATCAGAGAAGTTTTTTAATCTAGCTTGGTTGTTTGCTGTGGGAGAATCATGCTTTGGTATAAATAGGCCGGTTCCTTTCATTTCATTTCTAATAACGCTTGTATATTAACCATAAAAGAACCATGCTTCAGTGCAAATAGGCTGATACAACCCCAGTTAGCCCACGGTCTCATAGCAAATCAGTGTTAAGTTACCTTTTCATTTCATTTCTCATATAGAATACTAAAAATATAGTTTCAAAGAAAAGAAAAAGGTCTAAAGATAAGATAGAGAGGAAGAGAAGATAAGGAAGAGACTGTAGCCCCTCGCGCTAGGCCGATCATGTCTGGTCTACCTTCAGTACTTCGATCCATGCTGTTCTATACACTGCTCAAGACAGAAACAAAAACACAACAAAATAGCGTGTTTTTGGCGCCAAATTTAAGTATTTGACACGCTCTGCAGTCTCGATTGATCAAAATTATTTGAAAGAGTGACAAAGACTAGAAGTATTAGAAACCTACAAATGTATATTTAAAGAATTTGTCAGTTAATTTCAATATAAAGTTCAAAAAAGAAAATACTGTTCAAACAAAAAACCCTTCGGCTTAAAACTAATCAACTGAAAAGAGATATACAAGTAACTATCACAACAACTGTATAAAATTAAGCTAACTAAATACTTTATGGTGCTGCAAGCGGACACAAACAATACTTTGTTACCTATGGACAAAGAAATTTCTACCTACGTCTGTCGCCACATGCGCCATATTTATCATTAAGTCTCAGCAATGCATTCTAAATAGTCAAAAGTTTTATACTATGGCCTAGATAACTAAACTTTATTTACCTTGTACTACGATAGGGACGTATTCGAAGAGCTATAAAAATCTGTGGTGCAAGTTTAAGTTCACTTGATTTTGAGATTCAAGGATGTGTAGATTATCTTAATGATAATATCATTCCTAGATATCTCTTATATCATGAATATTTCATTCATTAAGACGATTATTAAAGTTGAAATAGCTATGTAAAACTAATAACGGAAGCGAAAGATATGTGTAATCAGATCACTTGATGAGCTTCCTATCATGGTCTCTAAGCCACTTTTACACATCCAATACATTCGTGAGTTGTTTAGATCCAAACACGATATACAACGATAATACTTGATCATGTTTGCTGTTTTTATGAACACTCGCCTTTGATCATATGTAGGGCGTTTTTATATATTATTAATAATAAGATTAAACTTCCAAAGGAGAGAATCCGCATTTGATCTTTTAAGGTGATGATTACATAAATCCATTGTTATAAATTCATTAGGTATATTTTTCAGCTAATTCTTTGATGATGATGATAATGAAGATTACTTATAAAATAAATGTTGATATAATATTACGTAAAGCAAAATCTTTATACCAATTTTTACAAAAAAAATGTTAGCGAAACGAAATTAGTTGGTACAGTTGAAGTTTATATAGAAAAGGCGTGAAGAAGTCTAAAAAATAAAATAAATAAGAATAGATCTATAAAGAATACACTGAAGGAAGCCTAAAAGAAGTGCTTGTGAATGAAAAAAGTAAAACATTAATCTGGTTTCGTGCCACGTGATTCATTGATTAATAAATGTAGTAATCATAATCTTATTTGTTCCAGTTGACGGATATTTAAGAAGAGAGACCCAAGGAATATATGGATGTGAACTGTTTATTAGATATATCTAGTAAATGAAAAGTAATAAGCCGATGGCGACAGAGATAAATGGAAGAAGAAAAATTTAAAAATGAACATTTAAGAGGACAGTACTTGTGTATACCTTTTCCCAACTTCTTTTTGCGAGGTAACACCAATTCAAGAGAAACGACGGTATTCTGTACACACATAGTAAACATTAGGCGACTGTGGAAAGAATTTTGTGGTGTAGAACTACCGCGAGGTAGGTCCGCTTCGTATACCCTGAGCACCATTTTTCATAGAGTTTATCATTATTTTCCTTGCAAATATTACCTTCAGGAGAAACTTTACTCTTTTAATTTAAAATAACAAATTAATATATAATATATTTTTAGTATCTTATAATTAATTTTCAGATTGGAATAACGTTGTTGTTTGATCTAATAATTTTGTAGATATTACTCTAATAACAAAATCTAATATCTAAGAAATATATCTTATATTATTATATCACTATTATTCCAATCTATATCTAGTTAGTAATAGTAGTTTTAGATTAGAATAATATTGATGTTTAATCTTGTTGTAAACGTAAAATGTATTCCGCCTTATGTGAAGAATACTGGCAAGGAGAAATGATAGTTATTTCCTTAACACAACTTGAACAAAATTTACAGTTACAAGGTAAAAGTTGAAACGCAAAGGGATTATACTTTCGGAAAAAATGGGGTCAATAATTTTTCTAATTGCTATAATATAAATGACCATGAGTGTAAGGATAATGTCGAACCCGTATATATTTATTAAGTTCTTGTAAAAATAAATAAAAATAATACATAAGAAAATTATCCAACTAGTATTATTAAGATCTGGTCCTAATTTCCTTCTTCGTTCCTTAAAACATTCTGAAACAAAGACAATTTATACAGTAGTGTTTAACGGAACGTAAAACACAGCATGTCACTCTACATAATTATGTGTTGTTTTGTTATGAACAAAAAGCATATCTTTTTCGTATGTTTGTGGTTGACCAAGAAGATGTCTGTTGATGTAACAGTGGGTATATATATAGACATTGCGAGTTCGTTGAAAATGAACAAGAAACTGGACCTCAGAATTTTTTTTTTTACAAATAACACGCCAAAGTGACTCTGCTCAGCCTGATGGTAAGCTCAAGCAGAATCCAATGGTCGGGGCCACCATACTCACTACGAAATCAGACAGTGCAGTACGGCGTCCCACACTATGGCGGCTTAGTGAGATGCTTTTTCACGCTTCGCCTAAAGGACCCGGGATCATAGGGGGAGGGAAACACATCCGCTGGTATGATCAATTTGAGGATTTTTTAAATTTTGCGGTATTACACGCGTCTACCAGTATTGGGTATCATATTTATATTCGTTTAACCGTTTTAGGCTATAATTATGTATATTATTCTAGTTTTTATGGTTACAATAGGTATTATGATTAGATAGGTCTACGCAGTAAAGAATTCAAAATGAGTTTCAAATGTACTGCACTGTGTTTTATATCTATGGCGCTATCTATATATCTATTTTATATTAAGATTTTATTGCTGTAATAAATAGTGGTCCTACGCTAATTGAACGATACAGTTAAGTCCCCGTTTGAATTAAATGTATTGAAGAGCTGTTTTGATGTAATTAGATAGTTTAAATGTTATATTAAATCGTATTGTATATATAGAATTGTTTTAAATCGGTTGGAAAAAATCACCAAAGGAACAATCCTTAATTATGTTTTATTAACAAAAGAATCTTAAGCACCTTTTATGTTTAAAAACAATTATTAACTTTTAAATTTTAAAAGACTAATCAAAACAATTCTTAGCGATGGTCCTAAGAATTGTACTTTTATGGTGATGATAAAAGCATTCTGTTACAGGGTTGCTACGATTTACCCGTAATTAAAGTGGAAAAGCATTTAAATTATTTAAATAACCAAAACATGAACCAGATTACTTAACGATATAATGCATATTCTTTTATGTAATAGTGGACAAACGATCTGATGGGTCACCTGGTTTGGAGTGATCACCTTTTGTATGACCCTTCCCGAACATCGAAATGAGGAGGACGGATTGGTCTGCGCTAAAATCGACGTTAGCAAAGGGTCATATAAAGTTTTGGCTTAACTGTCGGACATTAGATGTGTACAAGCTGGCTCTCAGTACGCTTCTTGTTAGAGCATGGGCGTGTAATACGTGTCCACGTACCCCTAAGTAGATAATATAGACGTAAGTGTATAATCCTAACTTTAGAAAGAAAGAACCCTAACTTCAGAAAAATATTGATTATAATATTTTTTCACGGCAGCCAGTACACAAGTTAACTTTGAATATTTTAATACTTAATAAACAATGACTGCTAGTAATAGTAAGTATTTTTATAACAATGTATTGATGTCTCCAGTACGTTTTTTTTAGACCTCTCCCGCATTAGTAATATACATTCCTGTGACACGGGGATCTTTACATACATACGAAACGGACACAAAGTACACCCAGACTTAGAACAATAATTTATGGACCACACAAAGGGTTGTCCCATGTAGGATTTGAACTCACAACACTTGGCGCAGTAGGAAGTGGCGTGGCGACCACTGAAACCACTAGGCCAACTGTGTAGTCCAGTTTTATACTATTTAAGATTAAAGCACTATTCAATTCCAGTTCAATACGTCAACATCTAACATGAACATAAAGCTCTTGACATACGATGTTTAGTCACTAGTTATAACACGGCGACACGACATTGTCGTCAGTTTACAACCGCTCAGGCAGCTTCTGACGTGCTACGGAAATATGTCATAAAATGTCACTTGTTGTGATAACTTTTACGACAAAGCTTGCTCGTTTTTTGGGCACGTAAAGATTTACTCGGTTTTAAGAGCGCGGAGAATTACACGTTGTCTTATTTATCTATGAATATATTATGTTGTTAGTCCCTAACTTCGAGAAACATCAAGTATTTTTAGGCATATAACGTAATTAAAACAGCATTCTTTGTTTTTTTTTATATTTTTATATAATCAAACGGGGCACACGTAAAGCCGTTGTGCCTGCGCCTGATCTCTCCCTAGTTGTGTCGGATAATCGTCCCGTCAGATCATGAGAATGACTGAACAGAGAGTGCACCTATGTTTGCGCATACAGTGCACACTATAATATATCCGGCATAGTTGATTGGTCTCCGTTGAGATTGGTCGCTGTTTTCGAAATCAAATAATCAAGATATTTTCAGAAAATTTTACTTGAGCCATGCGAAATTAGCTTTTTTAGTATGTATTCTGAGTGTCATTCATCTATTATTGAGCTACCTCAGTAATAATGTTTTAGGAAGTTTCTAATAAATAAAAATAAATACGCTAGAAAATAATTCAGAAGCATAAAGTCTGTTCTCATAAAGTAGTAATATTTATCATACAGAGAAATTCACAGTTGTGACACTTGTTTTTTTATTTTCCATCTATTTATTTTTGTGTTCCTGAATACTTTTTAGTATACTAATAATAATAAATCTAAACAAAATATCTTACACTTCTTCGCACTTTATTTTATAAGCAATTGAATCTTGGATATCTGCTTATCCAACAGTATTTTATTTATCTTTATTGTATCGCGCTCTACGAAGGATACAGGGATAAGGTATTTTACAACAACATTGTACACAGTCTTAATATCTTTTTATATCAAATGTCTTAGTAAATTAGCTCTAATGAAAATGAAATACGCACTTATTGAAAATATCACATTATTATGCTCATTGTGTATTTCTAAAGCCCGTTTAATTAAATACCATATGATACAGATTGAATAACTGTCGTTTAAATTTATAATAGATATTCACCCCCTATTATGGTTTGAGGTTAACAAAGGCGATAGAACGTCTGTACCGCAATTGTGACTTAAAGCTCGTACTTCTCCAGGCCTTTCTTAGTCGGTCATAGGGGTTATACTACTATTAGTGTGTAGTATAACCCCTATGACCGACGGTATGATCGGCGGTACTGCCAACACGGAACATTCTGTTACCGGCTCACGAAAGTGTTCACAGGTATTTGATCTTCAAGGATTTATTGCCTATGTACCACTACTGCAATGGCCAAATCGTGAACACGGTGCATTTTGCCGAAATACCCAGTTCAAAAGAAAGGGTAAGATCTCGTGATGGATATCAAGATATTATCAATACAAATATATTTTTTTAACTCGGTACCATAATCGTGGTCATACTTGACAGCAGTTTTTTATCACAACAGTAAAATCACTGATAAACTTGTTATTAGTCTTATTTAATATAAATAAAACATAAATTCAATCTTACTCAATATATTCAAAATTTTTAACAGTATATACTATTGCACATATTAATATAGCTTCAGTAGCAAACGTATATTATTATGATTTATCAATGTAAACGGAACGCGCCAAGTCAATTGCGATTTATATAAGATAAATAGCGGCCTGATATGGTAATGTGAACATCAATCATTATTACTCCTTGCGTTACCTTCGAAAGTCGATATTTGATCTAGATTTAAGTTGGAAACATTAGCGAATGAAACAGTAGTTAACACTTATTTTATTCACTTTTGAAGCACGAATACGTATCTAAAAATTATACATATGAAAATGATCCCGTGAAAAGATAGAAAAACATATTTTTCAGTACTACTACAAAATAATATCAAAAATGAACAGATTAATAAAAATAACTGTAAAGTTAGATGTTATTTCTAATTTTAATACGTCTACCATATTTGGCTAGTCATCTTTCGATCCTTTACCCACTCATCAAAAAATGGTCTCCAATCAAGTGTCAAAACCTGACTATCATCGCTGGTCGTGGTACATGGGTAAACTAGAAACACTAATAAAAGATTAACACATTAATTAACATTAATTAGCATTAGAAACGAGGTGATCCGACAAAGAACCAGGGTCATCGACGTAGCCCACAGGATTAGCAAGCTGAAGTGGCAGTGGGCTGGCCACATTTGCCGAAGAACCGATAACCGTTGGGGTAAACGAGTTCTTGAGTGGAGACCGCGTCTCGGCAAACGTAGTGTAGGACGTCCACAAGCCAGGTGGAGCGATGATTTGCGCAAGACGGCTGGCAGGAGCTGGATGCGAGAAGCCATAGATCGAACTAAGTGGCGTGAAATTGGAGAGGCCTATGTCCAGCAGTGGACTGCGATAGGCTGATGATGATGATGATGACGTTAATTAACATTATTAATTACCTTAGCATTCTTTACAAATTAACATATTCAAAGATATCAAAATGTATGATAAGTAAGATTTCATAGTTCCGCTTCAAACATTTCAAGAGAAAAGGTTGATATTTCCAGATTCTTGAACTGTGGCAATGAAACAGCAGTCTCTAATGAGTAACGTAAGCATAGATGTTTGGAGCTGAGAACACAATTATAAAGACATTATTCCGAAGATTTATGAAACAATTAGTGTGCCTAATTACGAACATTAAACTCAAAAACTTCACGGGTTTTATGTTTTTAAAATATTCTAAAATGAGTACAAAATGGTATAATACGACTTTTTAGAATTTTTAACGTACTACTAAATTAAAACAGAAATTGTAGAATTCACTAACTAATTAATAAAAATAAATTTAACTTCAAGGTCCTTGGTGAATTTAATGGAAAATTCTGAACTATCTTAATTGAACTTAAGACCCTATCATTATCAAAGATTAACTGTAATAATACTTTTTTATAGTGATATATAATCAATCTATCTAAATAAATACATTGTATATATAGAAATACAATTGTTTATTTCGATGAAAACCTGTACTTCAGTATAATCACACTACATTCGTTATTTAAATTTAGCACATTAATTCTATAATATGATTATTCATAAAGGTACGTAGAAGCGTTGATTATGATTAGTATAACCATTAAAGTACTATTCCATTGTGAATCTTTACGCTATATCGGTAATACGTTTTCACTTATGACTTGGAGCATACTTCGGTTGCATGAAATATGATTTACAGGCAATCGTAAATAGTTGATTGTATGTTTGAACTGAACTAAATCGGGGCTTAAGTGAATATGTGCAACATATTCAACAAACATGATTGAGAGTTGCTGACAAAAATTGTATTTCTGCCGAATTAAAATGGTCTATATAGCAGAAATTATTTCGTATGAAATATATCGTTTCTTTTTTAATTTTCTAGGGATTTAATTGCTTCAAATATATAATCATATTTTCATATTGTAATCATCTTCTTTATTTTGAACATTGGCCTTTTTCTCGATGTTTTATGAGTATGTGACTAACATATTTTAGACATTAATTTTTTCAATAATGATCCACCTATAGCCACATATAACGTTTTTTCTCTTTTCGAGGCGTGAAAAAAATGTAATATAAATGTAAGTAATTATGTAGGTAAACAAATTTATGTCTATTAATGTGCCGGGCAATTGCAAACTTGTCTAAATTAACATAATGATACAATCGTAATGTGCATCAGCTACCTCATGTTTTTTTTTTATAATTTGTATGCAATCACAGTATGTAGATTATACATAATGCTGATTTATGGAATTGTACTGCTTCGTTGGGAATTCTTAATAACAGCTTGGAGTTTGATGGTACCGGTGTCATAAGCCTATGCCTCGGAGAGCACGTCAAACAGTCGACCGTACCATGAACATCTTAGGCAATCGTGATTGGGAAGTCAGTGCTTTCAAATATACTGACAACTAGTTCAATCTTCGAATTCAGTTCACACTCAGAGTTACGGATATCCGATGCCAGTAGCTCCGTTGAAAAAATTAAATGCGGTTAAAGCCGGTTAAACTTGTTATCGACCCAAAATATTCTTGGGATTAAAGGCTACGAAGATGTTTGATTTATAAAGTTGATATTCATGATACTCACTTTGAAAATTATAATGATTCTTTTAAAATTTACACAATATTTTTGATTCTGACTGTACATTTAATTACCCACACGACAATAGAGCTTCAAAGAATAAACGCTGAAACAAACGATGCTTTGTCTCAAAGGTCGAGTATGTAGAAACTCCATCTTTCTAACATTCTGTTGCAAATAAAAAGTAACTTTCAAGTACGTAGGGATGTCTGTATGGTAAAGTAGGTTAATGTAAGTATACAACCCGAGTACAGTTTTAAAAAGGTTATTTTTAAAATAACACCCTGGATAACGTTACTAGTTAGTTATTATTCAAGGGTAGTTCTTTATATACGTTTTATATATGCTTATAAATTTGTGCGACTCAGGATGATAGTATTTATAATAAAATTTAAAAAATAAACAACCCAATCGATACATAATATTGTTGTAATCTACCCAAATACCTACTCTATGCTATTCAAGTAGGGAATTGGTTGAAGTGTTATCTTGAAAATATACAGGGTAAAGGCTTTCCGTCTCTTCTATGAGGACAAGGTATCTCACGAGTTGGTATATATGTCAGGAAGTATGGATGTACGAGTTGGTATGGATGGGATGAATATTTTTATTATTTAATAAAGATAAATTAGTATTTATAAGTAGTTTAGTGTTCGGTACTATTTCAATATAAAAAAAACTGGAAAGTGACAAAAACTATTTACATCTTTATACTGCGAGTATTCTTTCCCATCACTATCACATGCATAACATTGCACTCACATGGCACTCCTTGAATCTGCCGTAACATAAGGAAAAACAGAAAAAATAAAACGGGTATTTTTACGATTTTTTTTCGTAGGAAAAAGACCAACGACCAAAGTATATATGAATGTATTTTGTGAGTATTTTCAAGAAATGTTTATGTTTTATAATATTCATGTAACAGACACATTAGATTGAAAATAATTTGAATTTACGAAAAACATTGAACAAATTAACTTATTTCAGTGCAATAATCATGATCAACCTTAGTTCATTGTCAGATCAAATTCATAAGCCTATACTATTTTATAAAAATAGTATTTCTCCAACAACTTCTGATAATAATGAATGTAAGATGGTGTTTCATTATTTAAAATAACGAGAAATCATAGAAGTAATATAACGCAAGAGAAACCACCGCGGGCATACGTAGAAAAATAATAAAAAGTTCGCTCAAACAATATTACGTTTCTTCATAACATACGTATTTCTTTTGTATTGAGTACCAAATCAAATACAAGTAGCAGGTGTGGAATTGTGTGAACAAAGCTAGTTTTACTGTTGTTATGTTTTCGTGACGAAATGACTGCAACTAAAACATATCTGAGCTAAAACCGTCAGCAGTATATTTTATTATGTTTTGCTGCGTCGAAAGAGATGAACATTCTTTTAACAATAAATTAATAATCTTTAGACTGCGTTGGAATTAAGAAAAACGTTAGACCACTAGCAAACACTAGTGCAATTTTTTTCAAATCTACACTAATAATAAAACAGCTGAAGTATTTGTTTGCTTGTTTGAAAGCGTTAGTATCAAGTGAAAAGTTTCTATCTTTTAAGACTGGTTAACTATAAACTTTTTATGGTAAATATATTAGTTCACGCTGTTGTAACATTACGCTACGGGCAATGAGAGATGCAGACGATTTCGCATGGGTAAGCATCATGAATATTTTAATAGACATTTCTATGACACTCATCAGACTTGTCAACATCCCATAAAACGACAAATATTAAAAATAATAATTACAACTGAAGATCTTCATACCAATTTGCAACGTCACTTTCATGTTAAGACAGTCCGTCTGATGTTTTCAAAAGAAAAGAAAGATAATCGCTCGAGGCATTAAATGTCAAAGTAAAAATGAATGAAAGAATGAATGTCAAAATTTGTGTCGACTCTACCTCTTTCTTACGACAAAAAAGGAGGTTACTCTTTAGTTATCATATTATGATTTTTATATAATATATACGGGCATGAGAATCGGGTCACGTTGGGACAATCACCATATCTAAGGCTCCTCTATGTTATCCTAATGTGCGTAAAGTCTTCCAAAGTTCTTTATATTATTGCTATGTTATTCTTATGATTGCCACCAAGACTTACTTTTTCTTAGCCTTAATACATCCATTGAGTTTCGAATATTAACCGAATAGAAATCTATTAAACAAAATAGAAGCCAATAGTACTTACACTTATACGTCAGTTCTAAGAAACTCTCATAAGACCTTCATTAGGTTACATATAGGTAAAAATATATTTTCAAGATACTTAAGCCATATTACATAACGTGACTGCTCAGTTCCTTAAAACGTAAACTCTTTGCTTAAAACTTTGGTAATTTGATGTAGAATTGCAATTGAACGGATGGTTAACTAAACTATTGTAACAAATCTACATATTGAAACTTTAATTTTATTTCCCGCGAACTTCAAAATCTCGAATAAAAACCAGCTGAAATATAAATGAAACGACTGTATGGATGACATAGTAGCTTAAGTTATTGTGTTTGTCTCCGCGTTGCTTTTTATTGTGCCGAGTGTTGTGAGTTCAAACCCAACATCTGATAACACAGTGTGATTCACAAATTGGCGTTCTAAGATCTTTGCGTCCATTTCATTTATGCTTGCAAAGTTCTCCGCTGCCCAGGAAATATTTTTAATGCGGGACTTGTCTTCTTAAAAGGAAAAAAAATATTTTGTGTTTTAATTATCTAAAAACTCTTAGTCTCTTTGTGAAAACCTTAACTTTTAACTAAGTCGATATCTTTAGCTGGTGTTCTTTTGACTAGAATAGTAGCCTCAAGCCAAAAAAATCAGTACATAATACCCTCTGGTATCTCCCCTAGGGCCCTTTGTATCGCACAAAGAATTAAGTGCATGGTATGAAAATGGGACGCTAGTATATTATTTTTATTCTAACAAAGTTAATTAACATTTAGATGTTTTTTATCATTAACTCTTGCGATGTAATTTAAATCTAACGTTACAATTAATTTGTTCTATCAATATGCTTCATGTTACAACAGTATTTTAACTACATATTAATACGCGAATGGAATAATTTGTAATGTAAAACATTTTAATATAAGTATGATTGACACGTTATAAAATTAAGAACCAAAAATTTGTGAAGTAAAATATAAAACATACGCGTACAGCTCGGCGGTCGTTATCATACCTATAATAATAAAATAAATAAGTTTGAATCACTTCTGGATTTTTAAGTTACTAGCCCGTTGAAATTTGTTCGATAGCTATTTATAATTCCATGATGCACGAAAAAAGGTACTTTCTTGATACAGTAGGCAAAATGTATTAGTGAGCCTTTTGAACGAGGTTGACTTCGTTTTGGACGGAGTTTAATTTAAAGTGCTTATATTCGGTGTTGAGCAAATTATCAAATGCTTAGTGCTTAAAAAATAAAGGAGATCACCTAAGTAGTTCATACTTTAAAAGAAAAAAAATATTTCTTCTGTGTAAAAAACATCTCTGTTTTTTTTATGTGCAAAAATACTTTTTTTTAAATCTCAAAACTAAACTCAGTTTTGTAATAACATCGAAAAGGACCGCAAAAATGGAGAAACTTTTCTTTGTTAAGTACAAATTCCTCTCCAGCAAATCGCAAAGCTAGTTTTAATACAATTTGACTTCTTCTACACCAATACTTTCTGTGATACTTGCTACTTATGGTTCCATGCATATCTAAGAATATATTACACAGTTTTTTTGAAAAACAGTTTAAAAATATTATTCAGTGTAATAAGTTGATAGGAAGTCTCTCCAGTTTCTGTAAAGTTAATAAGGTATTAGTAAACCTTATGCCATTGATCCATAGCACTCAATTGCTCTGTACAAATTGATGATAAATCTAGACTACATATTAATTCAGCAGTATTGATAGTTCAAATGAAGATAGTGAGTAAGGAAATGAAACAAAACCTATGAAATTCAATGTATATAGTAATAAATTGAGGTGGACTAGGCTTGCCAGGCGATCTATAATCTGAACTACATTACAACACAAATATCAAATGTGTTATGATGAGGTTTTAATAGAACCAATAACTGCAACTCCATGACGTTAAGGCTTGACAGTACGAAGTATCTCCATCCCTATTCATCCCATGGGTTTCTTAAGAGGCAACAATGGGAGAAAACTATTCATATGATAAAATAAAATGTGAAAAGCACCGGGACCCGACGAGCATGCATGTAGCGATTGATGAATATGGACTAAGCAAAAGAAGTATGTCAGGATCGTAGTAAGTAGAGATCAATTGTATCTGCCTACCCCCCTGGGAAAAAGGTGTGATTGTATGTATATATATATATGATAAAATGAATGCAGAGAACAATACTATAAACGAATGCTATACAAACTCGTCTGGCCAGCATGGTATAGAAGCCCAAAGCTTCATTTCTGAGGAGAAGCCTGTGTTCAGGAGTATATTGTTAAAACCTGTTGATGGAAACCGCAATTCGACTATTACAACAGTAACTTATTTATGCTCGTAAACTATTAGTTAGTAAAATTGGTCACGTTTGCACAGCAGTTTATGAAGCTAACTACTCATGTTTCCAGAAAGTCTAGATTTTATTTGATAATATAGTGGCTTGGTTCCGCCAATATTTGACTATGCATATTATTGTAATTATTTTAAAAATAATAATAACATATTGACATAAAATATGGTTGTACATGTATACATTATCACTGATGACAATTTTAAAAATGTAAATTTATGTATTTCTTCACTGTAATATTAGGTGTCCCTGTAATATTTTGTTATTTTCTATCAACAATTTTAAAAGCTATCAAATTGCGATCACATTTGTTTTTTAAAATTTGATAACTTAACGATAATATTAACATTTTCCTTTCAACATATACTTTTTTTATAATATTTTTTTTTAAATTTGCTTGGCGTAGAACACGAGTAGAAACATTCTTAAACATTATGTAAACATCCTTTCTTCTCTATTCAATTTACCATCATTCTTTACACGTAGAATCGAAAATACAGCGGCTCAGTCCATAGAAAGTTGCAGAAAATAGATTACACATGACAAAAACCTTCAAACGTCGTATCACATTGTACGAGTTTGATGTACATTGGATGATCAGACCCCGTAGCTCAAACGAATTGATCTCACTAGGGATTGTGTAAATACGGCATGTTTGCCAAAAGCCTCGCGAAATAGGATTATTCAGACTGTCTGCCTCAAGGTGTTAGACTGTGTCAATTGTGAAAAATTGAAAGCATACAACTTTCTGTATTCCTTATTTTGTATTCGAAACTTAAGAATAAGGATTTAATAATCGTTTTTCAAGGATCGTCCAAGAGCATCCTTAAAAACCGATGCAATGTACTACTAAGACTGCTATATTGTAATTGTAATTGTAAGCGTGATTTTTGTATCATTATACTTAACCAATTGACCGTTAAAGACAGTCCTTTGACAGTCCACAGCTGGTCATTAGCTTCTACTTATGAGGCTTTCCATGTAGATGTTTTTGCGTTTATAAAAACCGGCCAAGTGTGTGTCAGGCCACGGTTAGAATAGCGAGTCCGTAGTCACCCATAATGGCACGGAATGGATTAAGAAGGTGGGATTAATATTTAATACTATAAATAATAATAATATTTCAAATTGCCGTTTAGCTTTCACGCGGGGGAGGGGGGTATTAGGACTTCACTCGGAAGGGGAGGAAGGATTTCACTCGGAACCCTAATGAGAGTTTGCTTAAACTATTGTCGTATCACTATCACCTTAGTGAAGCATAACTGCCCTACGGCATAAAAGTACGTAAAGTTTCGTTCTACGGTCTGACAAATTATGTGAAGTGTCGTCGTAAGTAGGTTACAATTGAATTCTAAGATGCGCTTAGGTAAACAACAACTTATTAAAAAATATTCAATAATGCAGTAACCTATTTTCACAGTTTTGTTAAAATCTATTTTATACTTCAGCAAAATTAAAACTATTCCCACATTAAAATTACTTTGACTCCTGCTATCATGCTAAAAATCTTTCTACTATCTGAAAATTGCTTTTGAATCCACAGTGTATTGTTAAGAAAATAGTTTCGAAAACAACACAGGAAAACAAAATTTGTCACAAAGTAGTATGTGGTTTGTACGTAAAGCGTTCTCTTTTGTAACTCGTGCCCAATTTATCTTTTGAGAATTTCTAGCTTTTAGAAAGATATCAAGTGAAAATACCGAATTAGGTTATGAGGTTAATGTTTCATGTTCATCTTTACTTAGCGCTATGGGAGCACTGCTGGAAAATAACGTCACATGAGAAAAACTTTTACGCATGGCAGGCCTTCCGACCCACTGAAAATGTAGGCTCCTTTAATTTAGGTCACGTGAAATGATACTGTAGCGAAATAATTCTTAATTAGAGATCGCAATATTTTTGTTTTTAAGAGTTTAACGTACGTAGATTTAACGTATCTACTTGATATAGCGTGTGGATGAACGAGTGCTATATTCCTCTGACACAAAGGGAGGATCCTCTGACCAGGCGAGAAGATCATGCCTTGTAGTTCATGTTGAGTTGTTGTATATGCTAATCGGCGCAAAGTTCTATTCTGCGATGCAGGATTGGTAGTATCTTCGTACGTTAGTACGTTACTCCGTAGTTTGGTATATCTTTAGTAGAGAGCACTGTAATGTGTTTTTCTTATTGCGCTGTATGTGGAAGTCGACATCCATGAAATTCTGCAAATCTTTTTACCCGACTATGGTGAATTCAAAAGACAGAGTCATAGTTTCGCCAGTATATATGTATATATGTGCCACCGTAGCACCTAATCTAAAGAACTAATTTTAAGGAATTAATTGCCAATAGATTCGTAACATTAGCCTGGATGACAGAGGTTATATAAATTTTATCAAAAGTTTTTCATACTCCTTAAAAGGCCTACAACGCACTTGTGAAAACTCTGGTGACGGTAATCGCTTACTATCAGGTGATACGATAAAAAATCAGGTTATAGCTGTTTTAACTTTTTCATCAAACAGTGGATAAACTTCCAGATCACTTGTTGTAAAATGACTAATGAGACCCATGAAAGGCTGCAGCTTAGAATGCACATGTGCATTACGACCTTTAAATCTTCCCAAGGTCGGCGGACTTATTTCATTGAAACTATATTCAATAAATTGATTAGTAATTTTTAATCCTATGAATGTGTTTTTAACTTAAGTTTATTATGCACAAACTTATATGCCTATTTTAAAATTAAAATCACACAAGCAAATTGAAATTCAAATGCTTTGCAGAAAAACATATGCTATCCGTACATAAATTCAACAAATATATATCTTCCTCGTGGAGTTTGACAATGGATCGAGATCGTAAGGATTTCAAGTGTCTCGGGGAATCGTAGGTGTTCAAATACCCATGCCCTCTTGACTTCCTCGATCAACATTGAAACCCATAAATAAATTCAACAATGTAGGTCGAGTGGGTGGTGAACTAAGAGGTTATGCTAAAGTCTTGAAGTTTAATCTGCTGAAACACAGTTGGAATATTTGTTTCTCTCTACTGAACACGTACCGATCATACGGTAACTGTAGACGATTTCAGTGCAAATATTTTATTACACCTTTAAATGGCTTTTAATAATAAAGACATACAGTACGACGAAAGTGGAAAAGATTTTCACACAAAAAATAGTTAATAATAGTAAGAATAAATAAATAAATAAATACATAAATATGTTCAGACATTTTAACACACAACGCCATCTAGTCCCAAACTAAGCAGAGCTTGTACTATGGGTACTAGACAACTGATATTAATACTTGTATACTTTTTTTGTAAATACATACATATTATACGTAAAAAACACCCAAACTCCGAAACAAATATTTGCAGATCATACAAACATTTGGACCGACTCAGGAATCGAGCCCGAAACCTCCCGCACAGCAGCCGCATTCGCTACCGCTGCGCCACGAAAGCAGTTAGAATGAATTTACACATATCATTCTTTTTTTTATACACATGAAACAAAATATGTTTTAAAATTCATAAATCATAAAACATCATAAAATTGATATCTTTGTAAAATGAAGTTAGTGGTTCAAAGGGTGGCTTAAAAATTTTTTGAACTCTGTTTTCTTACTTGAGAAGTTAGAAAACTTTGACGTTATTATTGACAAAACTTATATGAGTTCTGTATTAAATAAATCAAAACTAAAAAGCTTTTTTTAAAAGTGCAAAAATTATATTATAATTAAACATTCTCTTAAAACTTTTACTATTAATTTGTAACGTCATTACACTCGTATTTATTTAGTTTAAAAATTAAAATCAACTAGGTCAAGTAATTTCCACCGGTGGACAGTTTGATGGGGTTGCATAAAGATATTACCTGGGACTAAAGACAAATAAAAAACTAAAATACTTCATCAAGACAAACAAGAAAAGCAATCTCGAAGAATCGCTTCGAGTTTTTTTGTCGTTTTATTACTGAGATTCTTTAACCACTTTCCACCTTATCATTTGTAACCATGGTTACCATTTTAGATTTATGGCACTCGTCAAAAAATCAAACAAACCCAAATTAGATGGGATTGTGTCGTTTTGATACTGCAACCTTCAGCTACATTATCGATACAAAATACACGTCAATACATATCATATAAGACTAAACTCGAAGGGTCCGTGCTGTTTTATAACGGAGTTCCTATCGCTTCCTTCGAGCTTCATAATCAAACCCTGGATAATATCTAAATGCAAAATACTGACAAATGAAACGAGTCCAAACTCGATGGTTTTACATTGTCATTGTCTACAGAATTCTTATGGCCATCTCCATCACCAGATCAGATTCATCAATCACGAGGTCTAAAATTATAGAAGTCTGAAAAATTAATATAAATCTCTATAAACTATCTGAGCAGCCCATAGAAATTATGACCATTAGCATTTCTACTATCCGTCATGAATGAAAAAGCTTGAACTCCGTTTAATTTAAAAATAATCAATGAAACATATCCATGTTATCTTCATCCTATCAATTAATAACTTAATCTCAAACAAAAATAAATAATTCAGTTGTTAACAGTTGCCAACACCCTAGGACGCAATCTCTATAATGTATTGCAATAAAATCCGCATGATCTGTTTGCTTGTCCATTAAGCCTTATCTGTACTGTTAGGGGATGTCGCGCTGAAATAATAGAGTATTTTCCCTTTGAAACTGCAAAATTATATGGAATGGAGACTTACTTACTAAAAGTTTATTTGCCTTAAACTTGTTGAAGTGCTGTTGTTATTCCAAATGCCGTTATTTAAATCAGACGAGTGAATACTCGTTCTATTTTATAAAATTATTTTAGTCTAAACTAACATAGATTATTTGTTCTAAAAGATTCTATAGAATATTCTAAGAATGCTTGCTCGCTTGATGTAAACGGCATTAGAGCGCGCGAACAGTTGCATCTTTGTGAGGATTCTAGTTCTTGGTTCTATTTCTTGCTCGTTGCTATTTTAGTGTAAACGCCAAAAACGAGTTTTCGTTTACATTAAAAGATGATAAAAGAACTCTCTTGTTCTCACTTTAAGCTCTTTATTCGTTTATTTTAAGNTGTTGTTTCAACCCTTAGATTTATTTATTGCTTTAAATACTTTTTATTAACTTTTTCGTCTTTTTGACGTTTTTATTTTGAAATGTGTTAGTTGTCTTATCAAAATTTAGTAATTCCAATTTTCTTTTAATTGATGATGATGTACTCTTAACCGATTTCAGCCACGGCGGCCGGCCTCAACGGAGACCAGCCAACCGCTGTGGGACATTCTCTGTTCCCTCACTCTCATAATATGATGTCTTGTCATATTATGAGTGAGAGATCGCTAAGTCTTTTTCATCAGTAGAAAAGACAATATTAACTTATTTAAATTTCCATTTGAAAATCTAAAATTTTGTAAAAAAAAAATAGCAAACTCTATTTAAGTATGCGATTCTACAAAGTTTGGGTTGATAATATAAAGACATCACAACTATAAAATATCTCTTAAAACAATTTGTGATCCATGTTCGTAGTTAGTATTTAAAAATATTATACAAAAAAGATTTTTCTCGCATTCATAATAACTTTATTCACAACTTTCTGTACTTCACAAACTTCAAGTTTATTAACGTTTTCTTTAACTACTTAGTCTCTGAAATTAATTATAACATAAAAAGAGCTCGACAAAATTCTACCCTTGTTTCATGATTTACAAACTACCATTTTGTGAAGCTGCGATATCAAAAAGGTCAAGCACAAAAAATATCAACGGGTTCGCGTAAGAAGTATATTGAAAATAGAGAAGGCTTTCAAAAACTTGAATAAGCATGCCTATTGTTAGGTTCAGAATAGATGCTCAACATAGCCTTCAGCATAACGTATTTATTGGTCACGTTTGAATACCTTAACGCATAAAGATGCTGAAATAAATTATTGTTTGGTAGATAATTAAAGAACTAAATAAATTTATTGTTCACGTATATACGACAAATGACACTGAATGATTTATTACAAAGTTGAATATGACCAAATTGTTTACTTGTATACTGAATTGTTTACATTTTGATTTAATAAGCTGCTTGAGACCTGAGGTTAAGGAAGCTTTAATTTCTCGTGTTAACAATATTGTTTGGAATTAATATTTAAGTTACTTATTTTCATAAAAAATACTTTCAATGATACTGAAATTGAAAGTTCAAGTATTATATTATATTATTCTTGGTAATATTATTTCTTCCTTCCTTTGAATTGTTATAAATAGGTACTGCCTCGACGGTCTAGTAGTTAGTATAAGCAGCTGCAGATCAAGAGGTCTTAGATTCGACTCCCGGTTAGGACTGCAGTTGGGTTTTTCTTACAATAAATTCTTAATAGGAGCCCGGAGTATGGAATGTGGCGGTGCTTCCCACCCGTGGTTCTGAGAGCACATTAAGCTGTCGGTCCCGGTTGTCATGAACATCTATGACAGTCATTATTGGGAAGTCAGTGTCCTTAAATTTACTGGCAAGTACTTTAACCTTCGAATTCAGTTCACCCTCAGGGCTATGGAGGTGTGATGCCAGATGTTGCGTGTAAAAACTGATATCAGGTTGAACCGGTTTAACTAGTAGCCGACTCCAAATCTTGGGAATAATAAAGGCTACGATGAGGAAGTAAGAGGTACTAAAGGTAATAGGGATAGCAATAATTTTTAATGATGCTTGTTTCATTTGAAAGTCATAAAAATTTAACTACTGTTCAGAAAACCAACGTTAAAATTTGAAAATTATGAGACCCTTTTATTCTCTCTTAGAAAACTTAGGCGGGCCAAGATATTATAAAACGAAGCGTAATTTAATTTATAAAACATTCACTGGTAAATATTTTACATGTTTTTACCGACCTCCAAAAATAAGTTTAACTCAAGTTTTTTTAAGAAAAAAGTTCAAGGTCTCAAACAACGTGTTAAGGGACCCATTAGCAGTAAGGAAAAGGTGAAAATTATTTTCACAAGACATTTCTACACTTACAATTTTTATACTTGCCTTAAAAAGTATCTCAATTTATAATATAGTTCTTGTAGTAACTCTATGGTGATATATACTTATTAATTAACAAATTCTAATATTATATATAGGTGCTAATCCAAGTTTGAATATAAATTTGGCTACATAAAACTGTCTAGAAAAATAAACGATAAAGAATTACATAGGTATGACAGATATTATGATGAGTTTTTCTCTTATTATAACTTAACCAAAGCGGCCAGGAAAACATCAGCGACAGTGAAGTGGTTAAACACATAAAAGCTCCTATTAATACAAGGGTTTAGACCCTCGGATTAAAATATAATACGATTATTAAAGGTTTTAGAATAAATTTAAATCTTTCACGAAACCCTAAACAGTTTGACCTACTTCCTTTATCATTGAGGAAGTGTAATGTTGCGGCCGTTCGAAGTTAGCTTCTCGGTATAACTCAACTTCGGAATACACTTACTACGCACAACTCGAGCACCACATTGCTTTATATGGTTACTTGTAGTGAATGTATGTTAGAATTTTTGGGACTCACTTTGGGGATTCACTCTAACTAAAAAATAGATAGATAAATAGTTTATGAACTGGTTTAGATAAAAAAAAATATTGAAAAGATGTCATTTGGCCGAAAATTTTATAGGAAACAAAAAAAAATAAGTTGCAATAAGCAGCAAATTAATTTAGTTATTCAATTTTCAAATACGTAAATTGATTCGCTCAAATAGGCTGTTTGAGATTCTCAAAATATTTTATACAATCTAGTATAACAATATAAATTAGATTAAATAACTTCAGAAACATTGAACTTAATTTACATATTTTGTTTCTCAAACAAATTTAACTTTTGTTTTGATGTGGTATAATAAAATTAGTACGCTAATTATTTTTACATCTT
This sequence comes from Hyphantria cunea, assembly GCA_003709505.1. NCBI lineage: Eukaryota > Metazoa > Arthropoda > Insecta > Lepidoptera > Erebidae > Hyphantria > Hyphantria cunea. The sequence goes on along the minus strand of PKRV01000434.1, from coordinate 647,119 downwards.
TTTTAATTTGTTGAACATTGAAGACCATTGGCAATGATGATAAAAATGAAAACTGTAACTTCTAAACGCGTGCAATTAGATTCTCCGTTACAAGTTCCAGCGTAAAGCTACTTCGGTACAGTGCTTCAAATTACGGGTGAACTCTTTGTAACAAAAGACTCGTTTCTTTGACGATATGAAGACAGTTACTTAGTTGTGCGTCTCAGCAAAATAAGAAACTCTGTCACACAGAGTAAAGTGATTGAATAACTGAATGGAATGACGATTTCATCGAAGAATAAAACTATTTACGAACTGAGTCTAGTAGAAATACTTTAGTGGAATGTCTTCAATGAATTCTTTTAATTTTGTAATGTAATCACTGCTGGACATAGGCCTCTCCAATTTCACGCCACTTAGTTCAATCTATGGCTTCTCGCATCCAGCTCCTGCCAGCCGTTTTGCGCAAATCATCGCTCCACCTGGCTTGTGGACGTCCTACACTACGTTTGCCGAGACGCGGTCTCCACTCAAGACCTCGTTTACCCCAATGGTTATCGGTTCTTCGGCAAATGTGGCAAGCCCACTGCCACTTCAGCTTGCTAATCCTGTGGGGTTAGTCGATGACCCTGGTTCTTTGTCAGATCAGCTCGTTTCTAATGCGACCCCTTAGAGAAACACCGAGTATATACCTCGCCATTGCACGCTGAGCGACTTTGAACTTATGGACCAGTTGAACCGTAAGTGTCCACGTTTCGGCTCCGTATGTCATTACGGGAAGGACGCACGCATTGAAAACTTTCGTCTTTAGGCACTGTGGGATCGACGATGAGAAGACCCGACGAAGTTTCCCAAACGCTGCCCAACCTAGCCGGATTCTTCTGTTCACCTCGTCCTCAAAGCTGTTTCTAACTGCAAAGCCTGCCCGAGGTATACATATTTTTGAACAACTTCGAGAACGGCACCGTGTACGGCAATCGGTTCCGGTAATACATGTTCATTGAACATGACCTTGGTCTTGTGATGTAATATATAAATGAAACATCATTAATCAACCTGTTAGCATTGCAGTAATTTGGCTAGTGCTTTTTATACTAGATTGCCTATATTCGGTAAAATGTGACCAATTGTAGACACGATTAGGAATAAGGGTAATGGACGTTGGATCTCTGATGCCAAAAGAGAACTAGAACAGCATTGATTTAAAGAAGGCGGGATCGTATACCCATATGTCCATTCTGCAATTGGAGACGCCACTAAGAAGTGGAACCAGTGTGGCTAGGTTGTGCTATCTAGCAAAAACATACCAAACTACAGGCTAACTACTAATCCAGTAGGGCACAATAAAAGTTTTCCATACACTTCCCAATGTTGGACGAGATCATACTTTTCTAGATACATATATATTGCAAATATTTTTGATTTTTTAAAAATCTATTATTTATTGGTATTTTCGTTTGTATTACGCCATAAATAAATATGAAATTCAGTCGTTTCGTCCTTCCAAAAATTTGTGGCAGCATTTTTGTAAAACAATTTCTTTAATATAAATTTAGAATAAAAACTATACTTACAAAATAACATGTCCTGACTGAGTGACTGATGGATTATCATCATAGCTGAACGTAAATTGAAACGGGTGAAATAGGGATTGTAAGTTTGTATGGCAGCCCCTTATTTTTTTAGTTAGAAACATACAACTTGTTTTTGAGCTACTGATTAAAAATGAGTAAATAAGTTTTAAAGCATTTCTGGATATTCCAGCCCTAAGGGCTGAAGTTGGGGTTGAATATTTGTATGGAAGACCGTCATTTTTTAAGTTAGAAACATAAAACTTTATTTCAGGCCCAATGATTAAAAATGAGTGGATAAATATTAAATTATTTCTTGATATTCTACCCCTAAAAGAGTAAAAAAGGGCTTGAAAGTTTGTATGGAAGACCGTAATTTTGAAGTTAGAAACATAAAACTTAGTAGTAATAGCCTGAAACATTGTTTTCAGGCTTTCGATTACAAAAAAAAAATGTTTATAAAGTAAAAAAAAAGTGGTGATAAATTTCAAACATCAGAATGTTTTATAAATAGTATGTTTAATATTAGCGTAAAGGTACAAATTTTAGCATTTAGAGGTACCAGTTTATAACAGTATTCAAAGACTGGCAAACCGTTAGCGTAGGCCCAATTTGTTTGCGGCTAGACCAGGTGCAGTTGCCAACGCCTAATTGTACTAACTGTATTAACTTCCATACCCAGTGTACTAATGAACCAAGCGATAGTACATTTTCATACTGTTCTGTTTCTTTCTGTTTCGATTGAACCCTAATTAGTGCGGAGCCGGTGTGCCGTTTACAGGTGTCGACATATTTTTGAGTTTTTGTATCATTACCGTTTCTGCTATCATAAAATTATGCTACATAATTCAATACACGAAGGTTCCGAACTCATTTATTCGCTGCAAACATGGGTAACGCATTAATCTTGTTAGCTCGTAACCATGGAACATAATAATATTATATAATATAATATACTTATTGCCATGCTTTCAAACTATTTGGCGCCAAAAATTTTGTTTCTTTTTTAATTTTGATGTGCCTAGTGTCACTCTCATGACGCTCCTTCTTTTGCAGTCGAGTAATAAAGATTTTTTAACGGTGATTACGAATAAATATGTAACTTATATGTTTTATATATGATAATGACGCAGTCGGGTTTTATTTTTTTTAAAATTCATTACTTATTTATTTAGCATTCAAATGTTTCAAATGTTCAAACAACAACCTTTAAAATGATTTAATTATAAGTAATATTTTAATGAGATAACGGGTATTCTATACCGATGGAAAAACTATAGATAAATTCGAACTGTAATTATTGATATGAGTACTGAAATGTGCAAATTAAATAAATTTACCCATTACATGGAACCGATACGATTGACTATTAGCGGAGTTCAGCGAAAACCTTGCATCGTTTGCCTAGAATTCAGGCCTAGTAATGACGTAACAAAATCATGCTGTCATATTTCAAGGGTGCGTGTAAGACCTGTGACCCAATGATACAAAAACATATCAACATGCCGTCATAGTGGGGATCATCATGCGACATTGTCTACATTCGCAATGATAGTGACCACTACTCTTGGATTCTGCTCATGCTTTCCATCAAGCAAACTAGAGACACTTTAGCAGGCTCATATTAAAAAAAAAACAAAAAAAATAATTTTCATCTTTTGAAGTACGAAATCTCCTATGGCATCACACATAAATTCTAAAGCGAATTGGGCTTTTCACGAAAGAAGTTTTGTATCGATTTTTGTTACATTTTTTATTAATAAAAATTAACACTGCAGTACAATCAAAAACATTTGGTTGTTATACTTGTGGTCTAATGTTTTTAAAAGCTATAAACTGAAATGGAAATTGATTAAATGTGAATATAATTTAGTAATTTTGTTCTAAACAGTCATTTTACCCTCGTCAGTTAAAAAAATTTCATGACATGATTACAACAAACCCAAAATCTGTATGTAATTACTATTACTTTTGAAATTCTTAATAAATGTATCACGTTAAGTTGAATATAAATTTAATTCAAGTTTGAATAACGACCAGACTTTTTTAACTCTAATTTGTTTTATAAATATTATTTCTGACGTGTTGCAAGTACAACAATAATTTGATTTTCATATTTCGTAAATTGACTAATAATTTATCAATAAAAATACAGATAATCCAAAAAAATATAGTAAAAAATTCGCACAGGCTATAATGGAACATTTTTGCGAGAACAATATGTTGACACTGTTGTTAAAGTTTCCTTTAACAATAGGATCGTACTCCACAACTGTACTTCATTTACCTATTAATGTGCTGCTTGTAATGGATTACTTTTATGGAGCGCTTGATGAAAATTCTATGAGTGAGCATAAAAAAATATTTGATTAGAAATAAAATTTTGAACTTATCACAAAAACAATTATGAGTAATCTTTGTTTTAATTTTTGTCCTTATCGCTACCTCACTGCTGATGATCTTAAACCCTTTTATTTATTTATTTTATTTAATTATGATGAAACATTCAGAAAACTAAAAATACTTATTATTTGCTAGCCAACCCATGCCAGCTCAACTATTTATAACTTTAGTTTAGTCTGCTTTCAAAAATCCTATCTATTTAAAATATGAGAGGCCTATGCCCAGTAGTGGACTGCGTTAGGCTGATTATGATGTAACTATATTGAACTGTGTATTCTGAATGAATTAACATAATTTATATATATTCAGAAAACCAATAACTTTGCACTAAAACATTTTTACATTAATTCTTATTGATTATTACCCATTATTCTAGTCTATCAGGCGAAATTGTTGATATATTTTTTGATATAACGAATAATTAATGAAACATATATGAGTATTTTTTAAAATATTTTTCGGATTCATTCATCTGCGTTACAAAATGGCAAAAGCATGTTAAACCAGTACTATATTTATTTTAAATGGATTTATTGTCTTTTTACCAGTATATTTGTAGTTTCGTTTCGATTAAGAATATAAATAGGCTTTATTGTGTGTGTTGGCGTTCTCTGAATATTCTATAGTTTCTTAATAGATGTCTGGGATCAAAGCTACTTTTCTTTCATTTATTATATCGTTTTTCGGTTTATTTACAAATACTTTGTAAGTTATTTCGTTTTCTATTACATGTTGTATTGTATATATTATTGTTATTTATTAATACCACCTTAGAATGCCGACGGTTCAAGTAAAATCTTATAATATTGTACTTATAAATTACGGTGGGACGGCCATGGTGACTTAAAGAACGATATCAGAGAAGTGATACAGAAAATCACTCTTAAACCTTAGTTACACGTATACTTCGGGGAAGAAAAAGATCATATAGCGCGTCTGATGTCATTACTTCAGGACAGGAGAATACGCATAATTGGAGAATCTACAAGGACAATTGTATAACGATGGTATGGACAGGAGAATACGTACGATTGGAGAAGCCACATGAACAATTACATAACGATTGTATGGGCAGGAGAATACGTATGATTGGAGAAGCCACAAGAATAATTAAATAACGATGGTAAAAACAGGTGAAGACGTATGATTGGAGAAGCCACAAGAAAATTAAATAGCGATTGTATGGATGTTATAGTAGTTTATGATTCCCACATCATACAATACTTTGTGTGATACAAAAATTGTTTGTTCTTAGTCTCCGTTTCATGTATGTTTGTAAAGATGTCCACGACACAGAATTCTTGAGGTAAGAGTCGTCTTTATTAGTTGTAACCTGAAATCGAGTTGATATCCTAAAAATAAAAAATTGTAATTTATGCTCTCGGCTGGCGGTGCTTGATGGAAGTTGTTGAAATATCTTCTAAAATTAAACTACATTATTTTAATGTCAAGCTCTATTGAGAAATATTAAACATCTACCAAATCTATCTACGGACTTAATCGATTATTCATGAATTCCGCCCTGGACTAATATTGTTCTGGTCTGTCGAACTTTTAAACAAATTTCAGTAGAGTATTAATATTTATTACAATTTTGGATAAAATTTTGTATTCAGTTCGTGTGGTAATTTTTTAAAGTTAAATCTATCTTATTTTTTTTACTGTAGCAAAAACAATTCAGAAACGTGCACACTTTTAGCACAAGATCTGCCCTTTTGCTGCTTTTTATTGATTCAGTCATTTCGAGATCAGATACGCATTAAATAATTTACATTCAAACAGCTTACATTCCAGGATGTTCAGATGGCGCAGATGCCACTGGAGATGACGAATTACAAGAATTTCAATAGTTTTGTTCATATTTTATTTATTCAATCATAGACAAAGCCTTACAATAATACCTTTAATATGATCTTCACATTTGATTTCTTTAATATCTAGCACAGGTTGAGCCAAAACCAATTATTTTCCTTGTTGTTAGAAAGCAATGTCGTGTGTGATTGCTTGGATTCCAGTTTTTTAATTAATTTGTACAAAACAACAATTGTACAATAAACAAATAAATCTGTGCATTGTTATTAATGACACTTAAGTCATAAATGATCGTCTACAATATATATGCAAAGTGATATTCAATAAATTTGTTATTTACGTTTGTTGTTTACTTATTTCTTGCGAATTCAGCAATGAGAAACTCCGTGTGTACTACCTAAAATTTTTGTTCATGCCAATAAATTACACAGGAAATAAAAAGGTCAATGTTATTATCGTCACCTTAGATTTACATAATCGCAGAAAATATATATAAATTTAAAGTACAATATTTCATAGGTATTATTTGTTTATTTAATAACTCTTTGTAAAGACAAGCAGCCATTTGACCTCCTAAGTCCACCATAATTGAAGCCGCTAGATGACGCTGTCATCGCGCACCCAGCGAATAAATTAACCAAAAACATAATTATGAGTCACTGACAATAGCTCGTATTTTTATTCGGGAACTCAGACTTAATGAAAAATTTAAAAGAAATGCGTTGTCAATAAAAATATATTAAGATTCTATGACAGTTAATTCAAAATATGAATATAATGTTTGAAAATAAGAATTACAGAATAACAGAACAATAGAATGAGCAATCCATCTAAAAATATAAAATTTTAACAAAAAAAATGTTTTTAAGAACATAACCAAATTGAAACGGAGCCTCACGGAAAACATTAGCTTTTAAATAAAAAAAAACAATCATCAAAATCTGTTCACCTAGCTGAAAGTAATGTGGCGCCAAACAAAAAACAATAAAGTCGAATTGAGAACTTCCTCCTTTTTTAAAGCCGGTCTAAAAATGATGTTCGAAACTGGGATCTAATTTAAACAATGTTTAAAATTAATTATAAATTATAATTTATGAATTATTTATGAATTTACAGGAATAGTAACTAGTTATTATTACAGATGGCAGTAGTTCATATCTATTTAATTCTTCAAATCTATTTAAACCAAATAACTTTAAACGAACAATTCTTGTATATATGTCTCCGGTATATTGTCAAAGCCATGATATTACAATTGCCCTAGTGCCAATTATTATAACAAAACGGTAGATTATCAATTGACTTCGTTTCTTACAATTCGGAAAGGATCCGATCCGGATTCCAACCATCTTCACAAAATTAAGCATGTAGGGAGCTTCGGGAGCGATAAATCGATCGAGCTAGAATTCATTTTCAAGAAAAAATACCAATCGAGCCCGGTTATCCAGGTATCATGAAATAAATACGAGTGAAGTCCATTCGTTTAGATAGTGTCGGTACATTTGCATGCTCACGCCATGTTGTGAAATACGAATATATTAATTCATATAAGTTAGGTGATTGCCTAGGTAGTAAAGAAAAACTACATGAAAAATAAAAACATCTCATCTAACATTGTCTTTGATTTCATGCGACTTTCCTCAGGTGAAAAGCCTCGCGTGGGACGGTGGCGCGATTAAAGCAACCGTTTCTAAGAAAATGGATTTTATATTTTGCCTTACATTTTTTCTGTCAAAATAGGTCTCAATCTCTAATTTGAGCACTGTGTATTGCTTTCGACTACTTTTTCAATTTAAATATATGCCAGCAATGTAGCACTACTGAAAATTCATTACCTGTGATAAAACTCTTAAACTGTGGTGTGCATCATTTTAGTGAATTTTCCTTTGTGAAAACTTTTCTTTCTGTTTTACTGAATACTGTTGATGTGCGCTGTATTTTATAACTTTTTTCATTATCGTCTTTTTAAAGCACTATGAAAATAACCGTAAATATTAGTATACATAGTATACTGCTTCAGCACAAAGGGAAGCCTCGACAAAAGTGATACCACACTTTTAGTGAAAAGGGGATTAAAGTAATTATTATCTTGCTTTTGAGAAAGTGAGTGTAATTTTGTCATAATATTAATTAANTGACAAATTATTTTGACAAAATCACAAGAAAAAGTTTAAAGAATATAACCCGACTATGTAATAACTTACATAATAATTTATATAACCTATGTTATCTTTACTGTTATTACAAATTTGCTTAAACCTCGTTCATTGAAGTCGGTTCAGTAATTTAGCTGCTACGTTGGATCATACATATATAGACTGCCAAAAACACGATGGTACTATTACAAGCAATGTAATATCATGAATTAATAGCTTACTATCTTTTTCACGCGGCTTTGCCCGCTTACTTGTCAGTTATTGCAGTTAACTCAAGAATCGACGTACCTACATTCCTTTCATTGAAATCGGTGCAGCAGTTAGGCCAAAGCCAGCTAGTTTGATGAAAGTGTGACTAACAAACAGACGGACAGACCTTCGCATTTATAACATAAAATATGGATAACGTACTAAAGCTCACATGGTTTTGTTCAATCAATTTAAGGTGTGTTTTATTTTACTTCAGTGGCCAGTAATTGTATGACCTATTATTTTATTGACTTTTATACTAAACAGATAATATAGTATTTTACAGAACTTCAACTATATTATATACTTTTAACCTCTGTTTAAATGTTTTCTCTTAGTACATAATTAAATTATGTTTCAGTATTCTACTAGAATTCATTTTCAATTTACTAAGAAGTTTCTTCACGTACCAATATGTATATTAGCTGTTAATATTATTCAGAAAAACCTTCTAACCAATTTGCTTTTAGAATACAAGTTGCCGTAATTAAAATCTATGGTAAATACAGTAAATAGTACTATTTTCTGACCAGTTGAACAATCCAGGGTTACGTATTATGTTGGACATAGAGGGAAGTACATATTAGCATACAAATAGCTCTGTGATCCGTTCTAGGCCACTCGGAGCGTGAATGCTATCAGTTGTAATTAAGCTGTCGTCGCTTGTCTACACTGAAGATAATTTTCGCCTTTCGAGTTAAATATCGCGAGTTGATTACATACTTTTCGGGTTCATTTTATTAGTGATTGATAGTTTCAAGGGAAATAGTTTTCTTTGTCCACTATTTTATTGAAAAATCATTTGGATTAAGTAGACATTTGACTGTCATAATTTCGATATAAGAATAATATTTTAATAACGGTTCAGTCATAAAATTTCAACTTTTAAGTGGCTTGTTACAACTTGTTCTACCGTATGCCGCCTTTGGCAACTGCACAAGGGTACTTATAAATGTAGATTTATTAAATAGTGTCTCGAGAACTAAACGGAAGATTTATTTCCACGTAAACTTTTTAAACAGATGCAATTAAATGAAATATTTCTTTACAACAAAATTTGATTATAGATGTAATGTAATGCGTGATAACGCTAGTATTCAGTAAGCATACTGCGGAAGCCTCAACCTTACAGTGAGCCGGATTAAAATATTTTTTTTGTTTATTTTATCTGGTTTCCAATGTCTGATTTTCAAAAGCTTATTCCAGATGGAAGGTTATTTTTTTCTAGGGTGCAACTGGTTCTCCGGCTATTAGTACCCGAGACAGCGTGCGGTCGGTTCAAGTACGACAACCACCAGCTGTTGGTGTCCGAGGAGACTTTCATACAGACAAAAGCGGTGGAAGAAAAAAAGGTGGCAATGTACGTGCAGTTTTTTATGAACAGCTTTAGCCACTAACCATCCTATAAACTGTCTTGTCGCTCTTTAAACAAAAAAAGCTATATCTCCATAGACTGAAAAGAAATATGACGTTGTAATTTGTGGATATTTCGAACTTTTCTTCAAAGAAAAAAAAAATAATACGAAATACCTTCGTATTGATTTTTTTTATATATTATAAAACTAGAATGAATACATTTGCAATAAATTGTAGTAGGGATATAAATTTTAAGTCTAGGTTTTGATTCGGAGAGAGCTATCATTCAACTCTTCGTTGCTAATGTGTTCCATTTATCAAGTGAACTGACGTTATTGGATTTAGTCGTTTGGTTTGTATATTTCCAATATTTTTTAGTTTGAATTGCTGCCGTTATGAAATAGTTCATATCAAAGACTTACTTTATATCTCTATGCCAAATTTCATCGAAATCCATGCAACGGTTCAGCTGTGAAAACGTAGCAAACAGACAGATAGAAAGACGAATTATAAAATTGAAACTAGAGTTAGTTTTCCATTCCACATACCTCCGATAGTTTGTAGAGCTTCATGTGTATTTATAATCTAGATTACAGCTATCAGCCGCGTCCGTTAGTCGCGTATGGTAATTTGTTTCCAGAATTAATTAGGCGAGTTTATTTTTCTATAAGACCTAGACATGAATAATCTGGTAGGTTATCAGATTGTTTTTTATTGTTTTTCGTGCGATAAACGAACTTTTTAGTTTAAATAAAAGCTAACCTAAAAACAATATGCTACAGTTAGCTGATTGTCAAAATTTTGAACCTGACTGCATTTTTTTACTTTTATTAAAGAAAGTATTACGTTCTACCCTGGCATGTTAGAAACTTATATTTGGTTTGTCTCGTTTTTTTTACGCAGATTTTTGACTTGAATATTTCAGCAACAATACGTTGAAAGAAAAAAAGTAGACATATTTTAGTTTTAGAGTAAGATTCGCCCATAAGAGTATGACAGACTTTGTACCACCAGCAGTATGCAATGGATGATATATTACAAACTGAAATAACTTTTTAACGGAAAGTTCTAAATATCTGGGAATTTAAAATGTTGTTATCGATGATAGTACCAACGAAATAAATAGAAAAGTAAAAAACCACAAGATATATATCATATAAGTCAGTACAAAAGCCCTATATATACCTGCCATTGTCTTTTAGATATTTCTTAACTATGTTATACGTTCCTAGAGATACTTTGTATATTACGTATAGATTTTTTTACTTACATAATGGTCGTAAAAGTATAGTACTAGTTATAGAATTCCTATATTAGACAAAGTTAGAGTGTTGGTTGTGGGCGATTTCCAATTTACAGACAGCAAGTTTACTAATGTAGGTTTCGACCTAAGGTACTTTACAACTACGTTTATTGAATCACCTTTATATTGGCTTATTTATTACTTACAAAATATTCTGATGTTTCTCACTTTATTTTTGTTAGTACTATAACATCACTAGTTTAGTATTATAAACACTTTCATCGATGTAGTGTCAGTTTTTTGCAACGAGTATTTTCAAAGGCCAAAATAACACCTTCGTAGAAACGGAAAGTTGTAGAATGTAAGGGTAATATTCATACCATATACATTCATATATTATGACCCAACAAAACATGCTTAGCGAAATGTTGTTCTAAAACTCCTTAAGCTTATATATTTTGCTTTAGGGATAAAACAAAAACATTGTCCATTACATCTACCAAAACCGCTACTCCGACGATGTACTCAATTGCTGGAACCGCTCCCTTCGGTCTTAAATACTCATATGAAAAACATAATGGAATACAGGCGAAATATGAAAATGACGATCGTAATGGATACCTGGCGCCATCAACTGCCATAATCATAAATGCTTTGTAAATCCTCCAGGAGTTTCACAACCGTGCTTCTGACAGTTCGGAAACTCTCAAAAAGCTTACATGACATCATATTTACTTTATAACGTCGACAAATGGAGATATTAAAAATAGAATTCACATATTTTGTAGCTATTTCTTTTAGACATTCTCGAACGTTGTTATCCAAAAAAACGGGTAACGCACCACATGAAATTTTGCCGTATTAATGGAAAATCTTCAAATGAGATTATAAATTTCCGTTCAATTTTGTATCATCAATGTCGTGATGTATTTAGCAGAATTGAAATATATAAATGTAATTAAAACAGGTTCATGACATTAATTTCTGTAGTTGTGCCACGGCAAAAGATAAAATTTAATTTTTATATTTCACTACATTGAATAGAAAGACAGATAGACAAGATGTGTTTTCATGTGTTGTTCATCCAAAAACATAGTTTATCGTCGATTATTTTATTAAAACTAGAGTATTTTTGAAAAAAAGCTTGCTTAATGACAATGATTTCAATTATTGCAAAATAAGAGGTCATTTTTTGGTGGTTTCGAATAATATTTTTTGTATAGCTATTTAATATAATATACTATATAATATACTACGTAACGTAACGTAACGTATTATCCTAAATATCCATAATATTTTAACTTTCCTATAGAATATTCTTTTGCCAGGTGATCATAGTGGGCAGTAAACGCTCGATAAGGTTCGATTGAATACTGCTTCAATCTCGCCAATCTTATTCAACGGGTCAGCTATACCTTTTAGCCCCGTAGGCAAGGACTTGGGTCTATATATTGACTCAACTCTTGATCGGCGAGCTCAGGTTACTCACGTGAATTAGAAGGTAACTAGAAACCTACGGATATAGTATCCGTAGGTATCTACTTACCTTAAGAACTTCATGCCGCCTAAAACTAAAACCACACATATGCAGTCCTTGATCATTCGGTTAATAGACTTTGGTGAAGTATGTTATTTCAACCTGAATGCAAATATCCTCAACAAATTGGACCGCCTTCTTGATAAATGCATTCGATTCATTTTCAATCTTTGCAAATACGATCACGTGTCTGCTTTACGTCCCTCCCACAATACAGACTTTATAAACACTTCGTTCTTCGTTCAGGCAGTTCTACTCTGGAATGCGCTACCACTTGAAATCAGGATGTCCACAAACTGTCTCATTTTTAAAAAGAAAGTACCTGACCTCCTTCTCACTGGCATGGCATAGTTATCACAACGATATCACTCCAACACTTTCTTATCCACTAGTGTGCTACTAATGTAATGTAAATATGTCTGTATGTGTATGTAATATTATTACTAAATAAAAAATCGTCTTAACAACCTCTCAATGTTTTAAAGGCACCTATCAAACAATACCCTAAAGTATGGGGTAGGCAGGAGAAAATAACTATCCCTACTTTACGGGTAGCTCTAACTTTACGGATACAACACTATAAAAAAATTCTTGGTTTTATTTCAGCAATTCATCGACATGGTAACTACACAAATCCGTACAAAGTTATGTCTTTTTAGTACTAACCGTTTGGAAAGCATGCCGAGGACGGGCGGACGAAAGAACATGATACAACTACAAGTGTTCAGAGACGTGAACTACGGAACCTTAAAAGTAGAATATATTTGAGTAAATATGTGTTCATTTCTATATACTCCAAAGAGAAACAATTCAATGGAATGTAGTTCGTAAGAAAACCTGAACTCCAGAATAAGTACCAATCCTCACAATAGTAACTCTTACAATTAACATTTAAAATATATTCAATTTACCACTACCATCAGTTGAACTGCAGTCTTCTTATCACCTTTATTCTTCAGTGGTGAATGAACACGCACATTTCTTAAAGCTGTAAAGTACTATGTACATAACGTATAAGTCACCACGGGATATTGTTATTTCAACAGTTTGTTCAAACTTCCACCTGCACTAGACAAGTAAGTCGAACCGAATTAATAAGCGAGAAAGAAAACTACAATTCTTTTAAACCCCAGTTTCGTGGATCGGTATGAAGTACAAATATGAAGCTACAAAGTTCGCCGGGTCAGCTAATATATTGTAAATATGTTAGTTTTGGTAGATCTCGACTATTAATTTAAGGTTATATAACCATTTTGTTGTAGCTGCACAATGTTGTAGATGGACATTGATGCTAATTCTATAGTTCATAACTCTCTTAACTTAAAATGACTAAAATTCAATATAGTTATTTCAAAGAACGTTATGTATTCTAAAAATATAGTTATCGTAGCAATAAATGCCGAAGAAGTGAAAACAGATATAAAATAATATAGTTTTTATTACTAAAATATCTTCTATGTTAGTGTGATATGAAAAAAGACAATCTCATTTTAGCACTTAGCTCATTTCAGATTGTTTAAAACTGATTAGTTATGAACCTTTTGAAGTAACGGTCTCGTAAATTTTCTATAGATTTACGCGATATCGTATCTTCTCTTAAACCGTAACGGTACTTATCTTTGAAGTTTTACGATTTGTGTTGTAAAGATAAAATGCAATTTTGTTTTAAGCGATCGCTCAAGATGTGTGATATTGCAGGCCGTGGTTTTAGACGTTTGTGACATTGCTTTGTGGTTTGAATGCACGGAGGATAGTTGCTATTAATCCAATTTTTTATATCCATCCAATCAAACTACGTGAATCAATATTTGTAATTATTTTATTATAGTGTTGTATTTTTTAAAACATGATACTAGAGTTCTGCGATTTCTTCTCTGCAGCAAATTGTTATGACTAATCGTTTTTTTTGGTTTTCGTAAGATAAGCAGATGTCCAGAATCTTAAGAATTTAATGTGATAATTTCTCATGATTTATGGTGTATTTTTACTACTGTCTTGAGATATTTGTAAAATATATACTATAGACTAAATGAGAATAATGACTCTGCTTTAGATTGTAAAGATTACTGAAGCTCACCATAATTTAAATCCATACATATACTATAAATTCAAAAGTAACTCTGTCTGGTACGATTTTAAGGCTGAACTGCTGCTTGAATTTGAAATAATTCGGTTTAGAGAAACTAGTGTCAACTAAACGTAACTGCATATAATAGGCACGATGACAGTAACCAAAAACCACCAAGATCATAAATGTATCTAATGAAATGGGTTGTATAGAGTATAAAAATCATGTTTTTTTTTTATTTAGAATAGTTTAATAGTTAATTAACAAAAATAAAGCTACAAAATACCGTAATCCGCCATGTTAAGTTGAACACCAATTAAAGCGAGCTACGTGGCTTATGTTTAAAGGTCACTTTGTTTGGACAAAATTGACGATCAGTTTACTGTTTATTGTTTTAAAGAGCTATAATTGACACTGGTTGACGAATGGTGACGTATATCTGTGACAATATATCACAAACAGATGCCATGACACCACTGAGCTTTTTGGTGTGAATTTTGAACTTAAAATTTAAATCGCAATTTTTTCCTACTAAATCTTTATTTTTGTCGAAATATAACTATATATATATATACTTCCGAGCATCATAAAACAGTTTTTCAAAATTAGTCATCATGCCTATTATCAGCATTTAATGCTGTTCATAGCCTGTCAGGCTAAGCTTAGCTGTATATTCTCTAATATTTACATTTTACTTACCTATTATTTATAGACAAATTGATTTTAGGAAACCTGTTAATTTTGAAGATCAATCTTTCTGAAAGCAAAAATAATAATCAAGCACTATCAGCGAGAAAAGGCAATCTCTATATTCTGTCTAACTTATGTAAGTTGAATGAATTAGATTGAATTTGAAATAATTCGGCTTAAGGAAACTAAACAGTTTAACGGTGGAACGCATTTGATAGTCGTGTATTAAATATTAAATAATATATAAGGGTAGTTTTAGAATAGTATCGGCTTAGGTTTTAGATCCACACCTAGCAGTTGATGTTAAACTAGAAATTATTTAACTAATATCCAAACATTATACTTTATAATTATTTTCCTGCAAAAGTAAGAATTTTTTTTTTTGGTTTCTAACTATCGTTTAATGCTCCTGAAGTAATTGCGACGCATTACGTTCTAGATTTGTATTATTTACCGAGATACGTAAGAATTGCTCACTTACATTGTAGAACAATATCAGAATACAAGACACAAGAGTTACAAATCCAGTTTAGGTTTATAAGGAAGGTTTGCTAAACTGGCAAAATATTCCTTTACTAAGAGAAAACATGCAGTCTAGTATTAATACAGTCGACGAGCAAGGAAAATAAAAAAATCAACAAATTTTTACTCTCTTCTAACTCTCATAATACATATTTGTGACAGTCACTCTAAAATCATATACATGTATCAGAGAAGACGATGAAAGTGCTTCCCGTATAAATATTGACGTCAATAAACGTGTCAAGCAAATATACCACGTATTTGCTGAGATTCAAACGGAATAGTGTACGCAAGGTACGCCCAGAGCCTAGGTATTTGAGTACTGGTAACTTAATTGAATATATTTTCTACAGCTTCTATACCGTATGATGATGAGGTTAAAACTTCAGCTGAGTTCAAGCATACTGTTAGCTTTTATTGATATACGTAAAGCGCCTTAGGGTATAACTAAATTACAACATGTTTATAATACCTTCTACGGAAGTGTCTTTATGATTGTATTTATAATATTTAGTAGGCATCTTTTTTTTGTATGTTAAGCCACATTTTCAGCATTTTAGTAGTATCTACTTTAATAATTATAGTTTAATGTTGTATTACAATTCTTATTAGTTATCTTTGTTTTATATAATATTCGCTATGAATATTTTCTTGAATAGCTAAACGATTTTTGTCTCACCTTCCCGTAATTAATGTAATTAGTGCATTTATTACGTTATTTAAAGAAATTAAAGGAACTATTTCTAAACTAAATTAAAGGAAACGAGGTGATCCGGCAAAGAACCAGGGATTATCGACATGGCCCACAGAATGAGCAAGCTGAAGTGGCAGTAGCCCGGCCATATTTGCCGTAGAACCGATAGGGTAAACGGATTCTTAAGTGGAGACTGCGTCTCGGCAAAGGTAGTGTCGGACGTCCACAGGCCAGGTGGAGTGATGATTTGCGCAAGACGGCTGGCAGCAGCTGGATGCGAGAAACTGAAAATCGAACCATGCAGCGTGAAACTGGAGAGCCCTATGTCCAGGAACTATTTATTTGACTGCCACGGTGGCGCAGTGGTAGCGTACGCGTCTGCTGTCCATGAGGTCTCGGGTTTGAATCCTGGGTCCGACCAAATGTTTGTATAATCTGCAAATATTTGTTTCGGAGTTTGGGTGTTTCCTATGTATAACATCTATGTATTCGCAAAAAAAAGTATACATATGTAATAATATCAGTTGTCTAGTACCCATAGTACAAGCTCTGCTTAGTTTTGGACTATATGGTGTTGTGTGTTAAAAATTTCCGAAAAAAATATTTATTATTATTATTTATTAAAAAAAATATTTACTTATATTTTTGTGTTTCAAGAGGCTCTCAGAAGAAAAATATATTAATCAAAAAAATTAATAAATGGTCATAAACATTCTACGTTATAAGATTGTTTTATATAATTGTATTTAATATTGCACAAGAACTATAAAAGACGGATTGATTTTTTTGCTTGAAATATAAAAAAATAACATCTAAGAAGTCTTACTCAATTCCATCATGGACCCCATAACCGTGGAATGACAACATATTTTGAAGTCATAAAATAAGATTTAAAATAAACTGCAATTGTGATAGACTTTGATATGTTCCGCACTTATTATACCCGTGTCTCCAGACACCCGAAAAACTTTAAAAGTATTATTTAATTTAGTCTAAGAGGATAGTAAAATATAGTGAATATTTATGTATTGCAGTCGATTTATTGATTCGACTCAAGTAACAGACTTGTAAAATAGGTAACGAGATATGCTAAAATTCAAACTATATTTCATTTAAAAGTTTGCGTCTTCTAAAGTTTGTGCTATGGTTTTAAGGAGTATATTACCATAAGCAATATGCCAATTTATGTGATATGTTCTGAAATTAATCGTAATAGACAATTTGATAAATTAAAATCATCCTATTCTATAAAATATTTTGCTTGTTCATTTTTTAATTGAGAATTCCAAAATGCACATAAGAATAATGAAAAATAGATTGTTATTAGTTTTATTATTTTTCTTCATCCACACAAAGGAAATGTAATATTCTGTTTATTATTTTAAAAAAATAAGCTAAAAATTATGTGACTATATTACCTTTTTATGTGATAACACCTGGTATATTAGTATACACAATCACATTTAAGTTATTTCTGTCTGTCGAAATTGTCAGGTGGTTTTTAGATTATGAAGGTTAACAATAACGTTACGCTTCAGTGAATCACGAGAGAATGTTAGCGTAATATCTCTTGTAGTTATTATTTAAGGTTTTTTCTTTTTCTAGAAAGAGGCATTCGGCTAAAATTAGCCGAATGTCTCTTTCTAATGGTTTTGTAGAGCAATGTTTATTTCGCACAAAATACTAACGGTCCGGTTTAACCAGTTGATCATTTCCTTTTTAATAGTGTTTAAATTGGGGTGTTTTTCAACATAATTATTGTGATAGGGTGCATTGCCGATAACTAGAACAGAATCACTGGGTATATTTGGGATTAATTGATTAATCAATTACGAGAAATCGCTGGTTAACCAGCGATTTCTCGTAGCTATCGTTATTCATTTTATTTTGATTATCATCTATAGTGTCCGTGGATTTATACATTATAACGGCTCTAGGTACAAAGCCTTTTTCATTTCCCGCATGAACTATTATCAAACGTTGGCCTTTTGAAATTGGCTTTTTTACTAACTTTTTCTTATCATCACTCCAAAATGTTCTTTTAGTGTGTGGTATAGGTATGTAAGACTCATCCATATAGATTATATTTTTTCCAGTTTTGCGAAATTCATGTGTTTTATCAAGGTATTCCATTCGTTTGAGAGTGACTTACATCGTATTTTCAGATCAGATCCATTGTGATTAATTGTCTCCGATAGATTAGCTTTTAATGATTTTACGTTAGGCAATTCATTAAATCGTAAGTGAAAATCATACATCATTCTTAGCAACATAATCAAAATCGCCCATATCTGAACCAAATTGCTTTTTTGGTCTACCTTTTTTCTTTTCATATTAATTGTTTAAAGTTCTTCTTGAAATTCCACTGGCATTTGCAATTCACTCTTGTGCCTTCTTAAAGTTACATACTTCTTTATATTTATACGTTTCATTTTCGAACTTCTTCTCCAGAAGGCTTGTCAATTCTTCTTTGTCTATTTTCCCATCATCTCCATAGTATCCTAGTTTTTTAGCGTAACATTCATCGTTATTACACCAAAACATATACACAGAGCACACTTTATTTTTACTAAAGACAAGTAAAAGAAAATATTACTTAATTAGTGGTTTACATCACAATATTTTTGTTATCTTTTTTTTGGTGTTTACAAAAACTATTTTAAGTAGTTTCGCAGTCGTTTCTTTTTGTAATATTAAAATTATGCAAAAAAAAACTGTTACTTACTTTACTGTTGTTACTGTGATTAAATTACCTCAGTAAATTATGATTATTTGTCATTAACTGACTGCCTTGGTAGCGCAGTGGTAGCGTATGCGACTGCTGTGCTAGAGGTCTCGGGTTCGATTTCTGAGTCGGACCGAATGTTTGTATGATCTGCAAATATTTGTTTCGGAGTTTGAGTGTTTTCTATGTATAATATGTATGTATTTACAAAAAAAAATATATACGTATTAATATCAGTTGTCTAGTACCTATAGTACAAGCTCTGCTTAGGTTGGGACTAGATGGCGTTGTGTATTAAAATGACCGATAAAATTTATTTACATTTTTATTCTGAACTGTACGCAACCGTTCTCCACCGCATTTGTCGAACGACTACCAAAACGCAACACATGTAGTGTGCTTAAAGGACAATGCTCTACAAAGCCGAAATTAGCCGAATGTCTCTTTCTAGAAGTCGATGTGCATTGTCCAGAGTTTAACTTCATATTTTTTAATTAAATGGATCTTTATTATTATAATTTAAAGGTGCTTATGATTTAAATTTAAACGAACTGTCTCGGTCGCGCTGCGGTGGTGTATGCGACTGCTATGCTAAAGGTCTAGTAGTTAGATTCCCGGATCGATATCTCGGACCAAATATTTAATATGCAAATATTTGTTTCAGTTTTGACATTTGCTATGTTTAATATATACTATATTTATAATATATTTTATAAAAAAGAATAAAGAAAGAAAAAAATATATTTATTTACGAAATAAAAAGTGTGTATGTTTTTATATCAGTTGGTTTGGGACGAGATGGCGTTGTGTTTTAGATGTTCAAAATATTTATTATTAGCTGAGTTCAGCGGTGTTACCCGCGCTACGATGACAACCGCGGGTAATGCCGCAGTTGGAAGCTAGTATCATTATAAATTGTAGCCTATGTGCTATTCTAATGTATAGCCTATATTATTGTAAAGTTTCATTAAAATCCATTCAGTAGTTTTTACGTGAAAAAGTAACAAACATCCATCCATACCTACAGTAGAAGCACTGCCGAGTTTGGAAACAGGCAGTGGTAAGTTACGTTAAATTTTGAATATCTTAATATATATAATGCAGATTAAATTGTATTTATTTTTGATGAATGAATGGGAACTTGGTAATTGAGAAATGAATAAATGAGAAATGGCGATCGTCTGATGGTAAGTCGTGATTGCTACCGCTCATATACACCTACAACACAAGAGTCATAAACGCGTGGCCGTCCTTTGAGTCGAAGCCCATTTAGAAAAAAGACAATGTCTAAAAAACGTCTAGAAATAGGAGGGAAGTTTTCTCCAACATCCTCTTTCTGATTAAGAGCATCAAAAAATGCTTCAGATTGGTCTATCAATCCGTCTGAGGAAATTCATTTGTACCGACGTATGACTTGGACACGTTTTAAAATTAATTTTCAAGAGATTTTTATACTTTATTTATAGTAATGATACCAGGAGTGTAGACGACAACAGTGATTATAAAATCAAGCATGCTCCCTGTCGGGTGTATGAGCCAATAGGTGGCACATTGCGTGTTCGCCGCACGTGACTTTTCCTTTATTCTAGTCACGATCCCCTCATCAGTTTTGGCCGCACAAAGCTTGTCCTGCACATTTAAATAATAAACTAAACGTAAAGGAAGATGCCAGACACTTGCGGGAGAAGATGAAATTTGAACTAAGTGATCAGAATATTAAATCGTCTTAGTGAAGGCCTATATCTAGTGGCGTACGTCCTTAGGGTGAGATATTGATGATGACGATCAGAATATTTGTGTTCAAGCTGAGTTGTCAGCATAAACTTGTCCATGTACCAAACATATGTACATGGATATGCACATGATGGCTATGTGAGCTGGCTTTAAGTATTTCACCGCCTTACGGAAAATTAATTTTTTTAGCCCATAAAATAGATTAAATCATTAAGTCACGTCATTATTTCGTACACTAAATTTTAAATATCTAAAACATTACACTGAAGGCTACTTATAAAGATGGGGAAAAATATAAGTGTAAATGTAATATTATTGCCCTACCCTTTCAAATCATGTCGTCTATTTTATACAAAACACTTTTACCATATTTATTGAAGAGGTTGACAGTAAAATTGAATTATACCAATATAATTTCGCTCACCTTAAGAAATCTTGGGAGTGACGTCACGTGTTCATTTCCTGGCACTCAATATTATGATTTCATCCTGTTATCGCAGGTTTTCAGGCTGGTAATACTATTTTTTTAAATTATGCCGTTTCTAAGCAATGCTGGTATGGAACTTAATTAGATTATTATCGACGCTATTTGGAAATAAATGTCTTCGTAACAGAGAATTTGAAATTTTGTTACTAAGTTTTTTGATTTCTGATTCGCGAATAGGGAAGTCAAAAACCAGAACTTAGTTTGAATTTTCGTGTCGATCTATGGCAATAGAATCATGAACGGCATTTTATTCTTAACTTACATTTTTACAATTAATAGAAAATAATATAAATAGGAAACAAAATGTGTGGATCACAAAACTTAAGCAGCTTAGGTTTAATAATTACAGATAATGTTGTACAAGTAGTTTATTTCTCATCAATATATTTTATGAATGGTTGAATAAATAAATAAATAAACAAATGATGAACCTTTTTTTCCACTTACAATATTGGTAAGAATGTGTTTACATTCATATCATCATCTAAATCGAAGGACCGACACGCTGAAAAGGCTCCCCGAGGCTCTCTATAATTGAAATGTTAACATTGTTAACGTAATTATATTGATTAATTTCTCAAACACTTAACACCTATATAATTGTAAATTTCTGTGTGATTTAGCATGTATTACATCGCTTTCTCTATTTTTTATGTCAGCATATTTGATGGTCTAATCACGAAGGTAACTTGCCTATGAATAAATGATTTTATAAACTCGCTTATTTATACGCAAAAACTAAATCACGTCATAATAAATCAATCAATTTATTATATGTTGTTTGATCTACGAAGTTAAAGTAATTAAAAAAATTGGCCAAATACTTATCGGCCTCGCACACAAAAGGTTCCGTACTACTATCTGTAATAAAGGCAAAAAACCACGTTTGGTGTGTAGGAGCTTTTAATATTATTTTAGTATGTTTTTAGTTGTTATTATTGTAGCTGCAATAGAAATACATCATCTGTTAAAGGCATACAGTTCGTGAGATACAACCTGGTGACAGACGGACAGCAGAGTCATAGTAACAGGGTCCCGTTTTACCCTTTGGGTATGGAATCCTGAAAATAGGTTCTATGAACACAGAATCTGAGTTATACAAATAGTAGGTATATTTATCTATATATACTATTACTCTCTATATTTTAACACACTACAAAATTACCTACTATCTAGTCCTGATTTGCGGCTAATGCTACGATAAACTAAATCATTATTATTGTTTTAGAAATAAGGCAACGATGTTTCGGTTGAGTTCCAAAGTTCTAAAGAAATGGTCCCAGTATGGACCCCAGAAGAAAACCTCCGATCTGTACGATTTAATCTAATCCTGTCAGACTTAGTTAGATATAAAAAAGTTCATTATAAAAATGATTATTTAGTGGAGATAAAAAGGCATCAAAACTGAAAAGAGTGGAAACGTAGTACGACATAGTCATTTATCATCATTGTTTATCCCCTTAAAATAAAAATAAAAGTACGTTTCGATTGTGTATAACTGTACTACCAAATTACAAAAAATAATTATATTGACTAACAATTGCGAATGCGTAAATTTTCTGGTATTTTTCGACCAAATTGAATTGAATTGCTAAAATTATCTTGAGTATGCCTAAATAGGAAAACACGGTCATTGTGTGTTTGTAATCGCGACTTTAGTAAGTTTATTCCAATTACAAAAGTAGTTTCAAAATATTATTTTTACATGTATATATTAAGGTAACGTTAATTTAAGAATGACATATTATTTTTAGCACCATTATCAAACAAACGCTTAAATTTAAAATCTGATTAAGATGCATCATATTATTTTACAATTATTTTGCTTCAAAGTTTGGGATATAAGGAAACTGAGGAGCTGCAGGCAGTGCTAACGTACGGTTAATGTTTTAATTATGTTTAACTTGGTGTATATTGTTTAGTACTTATTTTAAAGTTTTATTACTCTCCTATGAATTCTCTCCTCTAACAGTTACACATCTTCTCAAACACACAATTGCATACTCACTCCCACGTACATATATACCTTCATACACGCAAAGAGAGGTTCACTTTACACTTTTGTTTTTCTTATTTTAAAATTAATATACTTTCCTTTAAATTAAATAATAGTTAGGTTAAAATTCCCGCGTGAAATGGCGCCGTAAGCCGAAATACAGGTTTGTAGTTTGTACTAGTTTGTCAACGGAAGCTATCTAATGTTCTATTAATTACTCAAACTATTTTGAAGTTGAACATATTGTATCTTTTTGTTTTCGTGCAATAAATAATATTTTTTTATTACTTATTTTAAATAATTATTTCTTCAACTGTTTATCTAGTAAATTTTCTGTAACATTGTTTTGATGTAAATTGGTGTTTAGATTTTCAGCACATGTGATTGTGCAAAAGCTAAAAAATACCAGTGAACTTTTATTTAGTTTTTTGTACTTTGTGGAGTCTGGTAACATTTTTTATCAAAAAAATATGGATACTTCGCCCACAAAAGCCGCTCAAGTGTATTCTGGGCCTAGTCAGCGTATTGTGACTACAAGACTAAATCTAAGCTTGGCATTTGAACATCACGCGCCGTCTTGGATCTAGTAGAAATCGAGTTATGTCTGAGCGAAACGGCCGATTCATTGCAACAGTTTATATGAGAAATCGGCGTCTTAACGTATTTTAACTACAGCAATAACTTCGTGTTGTTAGAAAATTTTCAGTGACTCTACGATTATAGAAAAATTGAGAAATCATTGTCTGGTACCATACAAGCCTGCAAATGGGCCAAAATTAATAACAAAATAACGAAGAGCGCGCCTTAACTTTACATGTGAGCATTCATTGGTCATTTAATCAGTGGAGCAACCTTTTCTTTTTCCATGAGTATTCAAAAGAGAGACAAAGTATACAGAAAAGAAGGAGAACGCTATGCGCAGTACTGCATTCAAGAAAAAGATACATAAGGTGGCGGTTCGTAGATAGTTTGCAGTGGTGTCAGCACCCATGGTAACACAGAGCCTGACTTTTTGCCTGGACCGCTTCTACCGTCAGCACACAGTAAGGGTTACATCGAATAACGTCTAAACGATCATGTGATGCCCCATGCCCATTTTATTGGCGAGAATTCCATATTTATGCGTACGAGATTTTATCTTTGAAGCCGGTATCTCGGTTATGGAATAGCCCACCAGAAGTCCTGATATGAAGCCCATAAAACATATTTAGGATGAACTAAGAAGATCCCTTCGAGGAAGAGATCCTGCCCCAGAAACTCTGGTCAGCTGCAGATTGCCATCCAAGAAGAATGAGAGAACATTCCCCATCACGTGATCGGGACTCTCATATGATTAGTATAAAATCAAAAGAAAGCAGTCATGAGAGCCAGAGTGGGAATGCAAGTTATTGAAAGAATTGTTTCTATACTTTTTTTCGTTAACATGTATTCTTTTACCTGTTTCTTTCAAAACAAAACTTTGAGTCTATAAAAATTAAATTTTAATTTGGAAAACCTAATACCACCTGCTATTAAGTAACAATTAATATTTATTGTCCATAATAAACATTTCTCCGATAATCCTTATACCACATTTCCGTTTCTTATGCTCCAATCACGACCGATTTTTTAATGAGAAGTGTCTTTGAGGGTATGTAAAAGCGAAGACAGAAGCTAATGAGTTATTATGTATAAATAATTGTAACATTGTGAATACATCTATATTGTCACCATATCACACATAACCTCCAAAAAATTTCATAGCACAAAGTGTTTAGTATATATAAAAAAATCTACTTTTTCAGGCTGCTACTGAAGATGCTAAAACGAAAAAATGTAACAAAATCAACTCTGTGTGTATAAATAACACCCACATGCATTTTTTTAGGTATGAGCTTGCCAAAGTGCGTGTACTCTGCCTACTTTTTTTTTATTTAAGCTGTTAAAATGTCTCTGCCCTGCCTGATGGAAAGCATGAGCAGAATCCAAGAGTGGTGGTCACCATCCTCAATGCGAAAAAGAACAATGCAGCATGGTGACACTATGGCGGCCTGATGAGATGCTTTTTCACGCCCTGCTTAAAGGACCCGGGATCATAGTGGGAAGGAAACACGTGCGCTGGTAGTGAGTTCCAGGTTTTGACCGCTCGGCACAGGAAGGAATTACCGAAGCAATGAGTACGAGAATGTATGTCTTCCACTTTGAAGCGATGACTTCTAAGGCCGGCACGTGTTGTTCTGTAGAGGAAGGGAGAGGGGGGGATCAATTGGAAGAGCTCTTCAGAACACTCACCATGGTAAAGGCGATAGAGGACTGCCAAGGAGGCGATATCTCTACGCAACTGTAGAGGCTCAAGGGTCTCGGTGGCTTCGGGACAATCGATAATACGGATTGCTCGCCGCTGCAACCGGTCAAGAGCGTCAAACAGGTACTGTGCAGCACCTTCACAAAGGTGAGAACAGTACTCCACGCACGAGCGAACCTGGGTCTTGTAAAGAAGAAAGTATGAGCAGAATCTAAGAGTGCTGGTCACCACACTCATTGCGAATGGAGGCAAGGCTACAATGCAGCATGGTGACCCACACTAGGTAGCTTATAAACATTTTATTGAGATGCGTCATTGGGCTTCCGGTCTCACACTCACAAAATGCTGTCATTTTAAGTTAGCCTTCTTTGAGGAGATAGTACTGTTCCAGTCGAGCCGATCCGTTCGTGCTCAAATGAATGTAGCTCTACTGCTCCTATTTTTTTTTACTATTGATAACACTTGGAATATTTGAACAAAGACATGCTCAACAGTTTTTTATTATTAAAAATACCAATCTTAAGTTTTTCATATGATAAACTTTCACAGAAGCGCTTTCCTAAGAGATAAGTGAAACATGATAATTTTGGTAAAAATATAGGTTTAAAATAAAATACGTTTGTAATACGTACACACACGGGCACGTACCTGACGTGCCCGTGTAAGTAAAAACCGTAAAAATGTATACTTGAAGCCACATGCCAGTTCTGTAATTTCATTTAATCTATTACTATCTATTATTGGTTTCAATTAATTGGTTAATAATTATCTTAACCGATTAATATTTATAACACAGGGTTTAATGCGCAGTTGTACTTCTAAGAACATAGACCCGGTATTGCTGTTGCTACCTGAAATCAAGGACTGTTATAGTAACCCAGGACCTGATCTCTCTGTGAGTAGCAAAGTTATGTGTGTGGTTTAATATTGATGTCAACCGCATGTTTGTTGACGCAATAGAAACAAGGTGACACACCGAAGTCACGTCCCTATTCGTCCCGTGGGTAACATAAGAGTTAACTAAGAAAGCAAATTTTGCAGAACAACAGTACTGAAAAGATTAAGAAATCTTGACACAAAGCCTTTAGAAGTCCGTCTGAACAACCATGCATAGAAGACTTAAACTTCCTTTTTAAGAATGTCTTTTGTTTATTAAAGGACTGTTAATGATGATTGTGGTGGTTACACTAATTCTTTATCACCATCATCTATATTAACTTTACTTTCATCAACATAATTTAAAGTATAATGACATATTTTTTAGTTAAAAAAATATTAGATTGTTTTCAATATAAGAATCTGAGTAAACTTAACTTCGAATTTGAAATTAATGGTTCCTAAATATTGTATGAAAAACAATGAAATCAAAACAGATGCTATTTTTCATATGCTAGCTAACCTTGCACGGATACATAATGTGTTTGTGTAACTTCAAGCTTCCGCTACCGGAAGTTGGAAGTTACTAAATCAAAATGATCAAAGAAAAAAATATATTTTTACACATTATTTAGCAGATGTAAAAACAATCATATTATATTTCAGTGTAAGCCAGAAAAATGTGTAGATAAAAAGTAGGATACTACGGAGATGATGGAAAAATAATCATGAAAGACTTCACATTATTTCTAGAGAAGCAATTTGAAAATGAACAACCTTTAATGGATGCAATCAGGAAAAATTGCCTGGACATTGATATTTCGAGCCAGGTACCACCGTTGTGTGATTTTCTGAGAATGAATTTTTGTGTTTATATGCAATTCAAAAACGTAAGCAAAATCATTACTGTAATATTCATTAAAAACTTCTTACGCACTAAATAAGTTCTTATAACAAAAACCGTAATTATGATATCTATCTTCGTGATATTTTCTATCTTACCTGGTTAACCCGTTTCAGAATAATTTCATTTTCCGATTTCAGTCTTGCCGTTGGCAGTGAAGCGCTGATATGTTTGAGAATTTAGAAATAAAAAAAATAACTGACTCGCTCTTAAGTAAGATTTTTTATCGTTAACTGCACTTTAGTCATTCTAAATATAACACACAGCAATTTGGGAACCAAAATAATGGTACATTTTTTTCCTACTGACATATTTTTATATGACAGTCATTTATTTCGTATTTGGGCAGCGTTTGGGAAACTTCGTCGGGTCTTCTCATCATCGATCCCACAGTGCCTAAAGACGAAAGTCTTCAATGCGTGCGTCCTACCCGTAATGACTTACGGAGCCGAAACGTGGACACTTACGGTTCGATTGGTCCATAAGTTTAAAGTCGCTCAGCGTGCAATGGAGAGGTATATACTCGGCGTTTCTCTAAGGGATCGCATTAGAANAAAGTCTTCAATGCGTGCGTCCTACCCGTAATGACTTACGGAGCCGAAACGTGGACACTTACGGTTCGATTGGTCCATAAGTTTAAAGTCGCTCAGCGTGCAATGGAGAGGTATATACTCGGCGTTTCTCTAAGGGATCGCATTAGAAACGAGGTGATCCGACAAAGAACCAGGGTCATCGATGTAGCCTACAGGATTAGCAAGCTGAAGTGGCAGTGGGCTGGCCACATTTGCCGAAGAACCGATAACCGTTGGGGTAAACGAGTTCTTGAGTGGAGACCGCGTCTCGGCCAACGTAGTGTAGGACGTCCACAAGCCAGGTGGAGCGATGATTTGCGCAAGACGGCTGGCAGGAACTGGATGCGAGAAGCCATAGATCGAACTAAGTGGTGTGAAATTGGAGAGGCCTATGTCCAGCAGTGGACTGCGATAGGCTGATGATGATGATGATGATGATTATTTCGTAAAATGTATAGTACTTTTTACTTTCCTACGTTAATAATAATTCATAGCAATATTGTTGGGTAACTTTTTTTTCCCATACAGTATTGCACCGCATGGAGTATTAAAGAAGATTGCCAAGGCGTTAAAGAGTTGGTTGACTCTTGTTAATGGAAATAATAAAACCTCGCCTGGTTGGAGGATCCTCCTTTTGTGTTGGAGGAATATGTGACCCGTTCCTCCGCACAACAAATCATTTAAGTAAGTAAATAAATGAACAAGCAAAAAATATTAAGATATATCAATCTGACTCGGGTGCCGATAAACGACTGGCACGCTGTCGTTGTTCACGCTCTTCATATGGTATTATTATTCTTCGTATGGTAATATCAGTAAGAAAGTCAATTTCCCGAATTCAACTTCAGAAGCAGTCAAAAAGACAGAAAATAATGCAATCGGACATGTGAATGACAGCCAAACAGATAATATATAGCCGTTCGATATGGGTACAGGAGGTTAAAGAGTTTATTATAGTGAGGAAAACGTCGTGTTATACAATGCTAAAAATATTGTTCAAATCAAGCCAGCATAGAACTTTGAGTTTTCTCTTACCCATGTCAGTCTTTCAATCATCGCTAATATTGTCGAAGAAAGAAATAATGTTATGTAGCAATAAAGTTATGTATGAGGCAATGTAGAACAATATTTCGATATCCTGGATGTCAACAAACTATTAAACGATGAATAATAAAGATCGAGCAGGCATATTTCAAGGTGACAGTCTAAGTCCCTTGTGGTTTTGCCTGGCGTCGAACTTTCTCAGCAATGTATTAGAGGGTTCAGGGTAAGGTTATAGGTTACAATCAGATGATCAAGTAATATCTTACCTCCTTATATATGCAAGATTTAAAACTACTTGCCCCCACTAAATTACAACTGACAGCGTTACTAAAGATCAGTGAAAACTTTAGTTATTCTATAAAGTTGGAATTTGGTATAGACAACTGTGGAGTTGTATATGTTAAAAAGGTGTGATTGTAGAATGTCTCTCAGCCTGCTGCCGAACTCTACAAGTAACCAAGGTTTTTACAGTCTTTGTGAATACCAAAATGTAGCGTGAAACAAGCGTTGTAGAAACGTATAACAAGGAGCAACTAAGTGCGAGCCTGCAATGGTTGGGTCTTACCGGTTTTTGTGTATTCTTTGGTAGGTTTAGTAAAACTCAGACTGAATTAGATGCCCTTGACTGAAAAGTCCGTACAATGACTACATTTCGAATGCACCACATACGTTTATCGGTTATGAGATTGTTAAGCCGAAAAATATTAGATCATGGTCAAACGGTATGGTATTAAATATCAGGACCATACATAATCGCATGATATACAATCTTAAGCAATATTTTCTACTTGCTGATGTGTGATTTCATATGAATGTAGATGCAGTGGATATTGGATTCACTCCGCTCGCTTCAGCTAAAAAGAATTTTCATAAATATGTAGTTTATCTTGGGAGAGCCACGCTGGGGCTATGGCTAAATGGGCCGGCTCGACCAGAGTGATATCGCTTGCACTGTGTTACACCGAGTTAATGAGAATACCGGAGGCCCATACCCCAAATCCTCACCCCATTCCCATCCTCCACCCCATCCCCCAAAAGCCGGCAACGCACGTTTGACGATTTTGGTGTTGCAGATGTCCATGGGCAGCGATAATCGCTTACCATCAGGCGATACATCTGCTCGTTTGCCCACAATCCCATAAAAAACTATCTTACTAATGATTGCAAGGAAGTATGGAAAGGTAAAGAACTTCATGGTCGTTTTTATTGGGCCCGGAATGGACCCGATATAGATTTTTAAGCATCAACGTCTTGGCTGTGTGATCCTTTGTGATCTCTTTGGAGAAACCGAAGGTTTTTTGTGCGATTATTGATGAACTTCGTCATGACGAATAACTATCGGAAATATATCCTGAAAGATGGCACGGTTGATATCTGTCAAGCATGTCACCATCCTGGAGAATCTAACATGCATATTATTTCGGGTTGTTCTCATTTTTTTAACAGTAAATATTTGCAAAGATGCAACTAAGTAACCAATATCGTAGACCGACAACTTGCCCTTAAATGAAAACTTGTGAATTCAGGGGTCCCAAACTACAGGTATGGGCCCGACCCAGTTCTCGAGATTGGTCGTGCTACGCTATATTTGGATAGATTTGTTATAACAGATAGGACTATTGTTACTAATAAACCTGATATTGTGGTGATAGATCGATTAGAGCTCTGCTAAATGATTGTCGACATCGCCGAGATTATGACGAGAATGTCGTAAAAGTCAAAACAGGACAACAAATAAAATATTTGGATTTATCTCACGAGATTGTCAATATGTGGAATGTGGATTCAGTGATTATTGTTCCAATAGTCGAATCTGCTCACGGATTGATCAGCCAAGAGCCTCGACCAACACTTGATGAGGCTCACGTTAGAATATATTTATATATATTTAAATTAATATGGTATACTAAAGAGAATAATAGTAATAATTCACTTAAATTCACTCCAACTGGAGATTCGCCAACTACACAGAAGATATTATAGTGCTACAAGCACAGATGCACTCTCTATTTTTACGCGCAGGACCGACAGCTTTACCTGCTCTCCGAAGCACGAGGGTTCAGACCCCGAACTTCCAAACTTCAAGCTGTTATTAAATATTTCTATAGTCAGAAAAACTCAAAAACACTTTTGGCCCCACCCGGGATTCGAAACTTCTAATCGGCAGTCGAAATTATAGGCCCAAATATTTAAATGTTATCTACTTGTTTTTTATTCTAACTCTTGCGAATACCACCCTCATATCAGGTTAAATCTATTATTGATGCGTTTTTTATTTTATATCACATAAGATGTCCTAATGCAGATTCAATCCCACCAATCGCTTTCTGTCCGGAACTGCCTTTGATAATGGTTATAAAAAAACAAGGTACTATACCATAATTGTATCTTGATTAAACATGACTGTACTAGAATTGAAATAATCGATTTACATAGTAATATAATAAGTTTACAAAAGCACAAATTTTCTGGTATTTGACGATCAAATTAAATTGAATTGCCAAAATGCTTTGTCTTGCATAGTATATAAAAGAAAATCCACGGTAATTCTACACACAACTAACCATGTGCAGTGTTGTTGTGTTCTGTTTGTTCATAGTCGTGGCTGTTGTAAGTAAAGTACAAGTCTTATAACTTTTTCAAAATGGTTATGTTTTATGGAATAATAATTAAATAATCGAAGATATTATTTTCATATAAAAAATTAGCATAAAGTTTCTTATTAATAACAAATTTATTTTTTCAAGGCTGCCAGGGACAGTGCTAAAATAGAAAAATGTTATGAACTAAACCCCGTAAGTATGGTTCATATTCACACGCTTTAAGTCTGCCGCTTGTTTGAAAGTTGTTAACATGAATGATTAAGTTTTTCACAATGGGAAAATTTCTTTTTTTTTCTGAGACTTACAAACTTACAAAATTTTTTGTTATGATATTGAGGGCAAATGAGCAGACGTATTGTCTGATGGCAAACGATTACCGCCGCGAATGGACACCCGCAACACCAGAGGCGTCAAACTTGTGACGTCTTTGGTGTTGCACTTGTGCAACACTTGTTGTGAAGCGCTTGCGTTGCCAGCCTTTTAAGAAAGAGTACGCTCTTTTCTTGAAGGTTATTTATTTCATTATTTAATTCAAATTCAACGCAACAAATAAATAATAATTGCATACGAGTGTTATTGCCAATCTGTTAAGTACCTTAACACACTCATTGGTGTTAACGATACAGGCTGTGATGAGCTGTTGTACTTCTACCCACATAAGCCCTGAAATGCTGCACCTAACGGAAATCAAGGAGTGTTTTAAGACTCCAGGACCTCCCCTCTCTGTAAGTAATTAATATTATGTATGTGTTCTTTACTGTAAAGACCTACTTTTCACAAATAAACTCATAGTTTTTAATGTAAAATGGAAATATACATCTATTAATCGTTGAAAATTTAACGACCCAAGAACATACTCATAACATGTAATCATAATTCACTTAGATAATCAAATCAAAACAGGTATTTTAAAATATTTTGCGTAGAACGAATGATTATAATTTATTTTATTTTTTTATTATAATTTCTTACTACTCGTTAACCACACTCTGTTTCGTAACACAATGTAAAATACTTTCAAATCAAAAAACACTATTGAACATTTTGTTTCATTTGTGTTTATTAAAGTAATAAATGTTTTGTAAATATATATTTTAGTGTGATCCTAATGAATGTTTAGCTAAAAAGCTAGGGTACTACGGCGATGATGGAAAAATTGACAAAGAAGTATTGACAAGCCATCTGGAGAAGAAGTTTGAAAATGACCAACCTATACTAAATGCAATTAAAAAAAATTGTTTAGAAAGGGATATGCCCATAGAAGGGCCGCCAATATGTGATCTACTTAAAATGAATATTTGTATATATTTCCAATTTAAGCAGGTAAGCAAATTAAATTTTTATGAAATATACAAAAAAACTCGTATGATTAATTCGTAGATTAATTCTTACAACCAAAACCGTAGCCGTGATACGAGTTCCTATAAAAATTTTAAATGGTTTTCAAAGAGAAAGAGTAATCATTTTGGAAATTTGTATAACATAACAAAGGAAATCAGGACTGCGTTTCATAAAATACTTTCTATAGTCTACATTAAACGGAAAAATTAAGATACAATTACATTTTTAAGTTTCAAAGGTTTTTTTCAATATTTTCCATTCACATACACATTAGCATACTTTTTGACATTTGTAATATGTACTTTATCAAACTTTAAATATATAATATAGTTTATTTTTTTCTTTTACAGCACTGTACTGCATGGAGTAACGAAGGAGAGTGTCAAGGCATTAAGGAAATGGTTGATTATTGCTCATAGAATTTATTCCTATTTTCAGAAATAACTAATTCTTGTTAATTCATAATAAAAAATTCACGCAAATTTAATATCTGCTTTTATTCTATAATTTAGAATCTGGCTATTATATTTAGTTACTGCACATTTTTAATGGCTATTCTTATTGGCTACATATTTTTAATTCTAGCATTATAGCCATATAATATTTATAAAAAGCTGTCAAAATATGAATCAGTAAAATTGAAGAGTGGGAGCCATCATCGGACAATGGAGCAATCATGCTGCATTGTCTACATTCGCAATAAGGTATTGCGAATGTAGACAATGCAGCATAGTGATGTACACTAAGGTGTCCCAGTGAGTAAAATTTTCCACGTGCTGCATAAAGGACTCATAGTAACTCATGAATGAATGAAATCATAGTGTGATGGAAGCACATGTGCTGGTAGAGATTTCACAGAAAGGAAAAACTAAACCGTTTAGTTTGAGAGCGTGTTTCAACCTCCATAAAGCAACAATTTCTAAGCCTAGCATGTGTTATTATGTAGATAAAACTTATTTTTGTCTACGCTAATATTTTTAAGAAAAAAGATTTCTATTTTTGTATGTAACAAAAAAACTCAAATATTACTGGACTGATTTCATATATTCTTTAATCATTAGATTCCTACATTATCCCTGAGTGACTTATGCTATATTTTATTGACGTATTCCCATGGTGAAACTGCAGAGAGTTGTTAGTATACAAATATTATCAAGTTTTGGCACATTTGGTTATTAGGTCATTTCATGTTTTGAAAAATGCCGTTGAACCTTTATTATGTTATATTAAGAATACAGGATTTCTAGTACTTGTCAAAATATAGAACAAAGCTTACGATCTGTCAAGATAGACAAATTTTGAGTTTGATAATTCAAAGGATGGTAAAACTCTTGTAACTCTTGGAGATATCTATGGGCAGCGTTAGTCAATTATTTACTTACTATCAGGTGAGAAGTTTTACTAGCAAATAAATACATGACTTTTCAACAATATGTATGCTCACAATACTGATAAAACTCTGAAGCAGTCTGATCAAATTACAATCATAATTACATAATAACTAGAAAACTTAACAGTTTCATGTTTGGCTGAAATTTTATGTGGAAAATTCAAAATTTGCTAGAAAAATACATACAAACCTTAACTTAAACCTTCTGAGGTTCGTTAACGTAAGTGCTTGGTTTAAGGTTAGTGTCAGTAAGTATCTACTTCCTGTGTGGGTATACAAAGCTCCATATTTTTATTTGTAAAGATAATATTTTAGTATCTAGGTACTAAAATATATGATGATTGTTTGGTTTTTTTATAATTTCTCTAGAAAAAGTCCTAGCTAGATCGATTTATCGTTCCAAAAACTCACTGCATACTAAATTTCTTATAAATCGTTGCAATCGTTTCCAAGATTCAGATTATATTTTATATAAATATACAAGAATTACCCGTTTAAATATATTAAATTAATAGGTATTTTGTGAGGCATTGTTTTCAAAACTGATATGATTTAGGACTGTTTTATGAACAATCGGCGAACTGATAATAATACCAAATTTAATAATAGTATGTTAAAGCGTGGTAGTGGTTTCAAGTCACAGTTTACGGTTCATCTTGCCTTAAACCAATAGATTCATTATTGTCGTTTCAGATTTAAATCACCAATGTTAATATTTGCATCCAGTGTTTTAATGAAGCGGCCTCTACGCAGATCTGAAAATCATTTTCAGTTCCACGGACCTAATCATTCTTTCCGACTTAAAAAGGCAGTGAAAATACCTGAATTGCCCATACAAATTTTATGCCAAAATCATTTGCAATTTGAACCTGTTTCCACTATATCATGATGATATTTTGATTTAAATAGTATCTATCTATCCTCGTATTCTCTTTATTTAAAAAAAATAATAAACTAGAATAATTTAATTTTGCTCAATCACTAGCGTTAATGGAATGTTTTCATTTTGTGACATAAACAATTATATTTCTAATATTTAATTGTTTCCATGTGAACGAGTACACATTTTTAAATTACTAATCATCAAAAAGATAATAAAAAGACTGCCTCGCTGGTCCAGTGGTAAGCGTAAGCGATAGCAGATTTAGAGGTCTTGGGTTAGATTCTCGGGACGGACTGCTGTTGGATTTTTCTTACGAGAAATTCTTAGTATAGAATATGGCG
The DNA here is from genome assembly GCA_003709505.1 of Hyphantria cunea. NCBI lineage: Eukaryota > Metazoa > Arthropoda > Insecta > Lepidoptera > Erebidae > Hyphantria > Hyphantria cunea. The sequence goes on along the minus strand of PKRV01000434.1, from coordinate 611,659 downwards.
GTGTTTCCCACCCGTGCCTCGGAAAGAACGTTAAGCTGCCAGCCTCGGTTGTCATGAACATCTATTGCAATCGCTATTGGGAAGTCAGTGCCCTCAAATATAGTGGAAACTAGTTTAAACTTCCAATTTAGTTTACCCTCAGGGTTGCCGAGTTCCGATACCAATCATTCCGTGTAAAAACTGATTTTCAGGTAAAAATGGTTGAACTTATAGTAAATACAATTGGAAATAATAAAGCCTAGGAAGATGATGCTCAAAAACATAATCAAGAAAAAAAATAGTTTTCATTCATAGTTTTTGGTATTACGAAACGCATCCATATTTATTATAAATTCCTAATAGTAGGTAGTGTTATCGATGCAAACAGATATCAATGTGTACGTGATTGCAGAGCTCACATTTGATGTACCTAGTGTCTAGTGTGTATCGCTCTGACAGGCGCTCACCGAGAAACAGTGACGCCTGCGTATGTATCATATTGATTGTTAAATGATATTAAGTGTAGATTTATCTTTGAATTTGATATCGAGTCCATTACTACATCATTTGTTAGTTGTGGTTGTCATACCTTCTAAAGGGAGTCAAAAAGTGGACTCCGAGTTTGTATAACATATTTTATTTCTACTTGATAACTTGAAAGTATATACTGCATAGGTTTCTCAAGGGATGTAATTGAGACTAACACTACGAAGAAAACAAAAATCGGAAAACACCGTCCTAATGGAGTAAAGAAGGCCTCGCAATTTGTATGATACTTTTAATTTCTTCAATAAATTCTCTTGAAATTTCGCAAGTAATGTGACTAAGAAATAAAATTCAGAAATTGCTTACACTGCTCGCTCAGGGCATGGCTCGCTTCTATTTACTTGCAGTAGGTGCTGCAATGTTTATCCGGCTCACCTAGGGTTGAGTAACCTTACAGCCGAATTTGTGAGGATAATTGAGGTTTTTTAATTTTAGCATGTACTGAAGTGAAAACTTCTGTAGGCAAGTTGAGCACTTTTTGGGTGAAAACAAAGCTTGCAACTCACGTCATCGTCACCGAAGATTTTCTATGAGCTACATTTTTTAACTTCTTTCTATCCCGTTTTTTATTTAAAAAGCAAAAAGGTTCATTGCAGATAAGCTTAAACAACCGTTTGTTTATGGTATTTAGTTTTCACTTCAGTCGGCAGCCCTTCATTTTTTTATTTCGACTAGTATCAGACTAGTAATGCATAGGCGTGTGTGTACTCTCTCTGATTGAAAAGTTTTAAGATGCAAAAAAGGAGTTAATATAATCAATATTGATTGTAAATGACTGTACTCTTAAATGGATAACACAATTTGCAAATGTTGTTGCCATTTCACGATGACATTGAATGAAATTGTTTAAATTATTTCAGTTGTTTAGTATATAAACTTGAATGCATGGCAATTTCCTGTGTAAAAATAATGTACTGTGTTATTATCTTCTCTCTGCTTGTAGTCACTGTTTTGGGTTATTGTATTTATACAACATCCCAACATCAACCGTTGGGTTAGGCCCCGCCAGTCATGATGACCTCGCCTGGTTAGAGTATCCTCCTTTTGTGTTGGAGGGACATAGACAAAAAATATCAAAATTGATCAAGTTTTACTGAAAGCAATCAATGAAAATTGTTTGAATAAAGACAAAACCGATATGTGGTTTTCTGAGATTGAGCACTTACAGTAAGCAAGTAAAATTATTACTGTGATATTCACTAAAACCTTATCATACATTCATATCATCTCACACACAGAAAAAAAAATCTGATTTCAACAACTGACCAGTACCAATTACGAAGTCTAAATCCACTAGAATTGTTTTAATCATACGAATTCAATCTTCATAGAATTATTAAAAGTAGGTTTATTAGTTGTAAGAGTTATCTTCCGAAATTTAAAGAACTTTTAGTTTATTCTTCTCCCCTTACAGCAGTGTACCGCGTGGAGTAATGAAGGAGACTGTCAAGGCATTGGTTGAAATTTGTTAGTAAAGTCATTAATTATTTGGTATATCCTTGAAAAAATAAATTACGGAACCTTGGATATTTCTAATAAAGTGTTTACATAAGTATAATTTAAGCTTATGTTATTTCCTGCGTGCATTAATCTTAAAACGCAACGACTACAACTTATTTGGCCTACATTATCCATTAATTTTAATTAATGCAACTAATATCTCTTTTATACCCTCTACTGTATATTCTATATTCCACATCAAGATCTATAGCAGTATCTGTATCTATCCATAGATCGAACTAAGTGGCGTGAAATTGGAGAGGCCTACGTCCAGCAGTGGAATGCGATAGGCTGATGATGATGATGATCTATAGCAGTAATTCATGAACACCCTCAGTTTGAGTTTGACACTGCAGAAATACCGAGAAAAGCAAGCTGTCTGAGAACGAAATCGAGGTGTTGGAAATATAATAAGTCCACTTTTATTTTCAGCAAAGCCACTTTAATTTTATCTTCTAATAAAATTACATAAAAATAATCATTTTTAAATTTAAATAGGGAAGAATGTAGTCCACAAACTTAAAATATTGTAAGTCCTTATTTAGCTAGATTTGATTTCTATAATCACACCACATGAAAGTATTTTCTTTGCCTTCTTTACTACACTGGCCAGACCAATGGAGGATGGAGTTTCTCTGTTAGTCGGCTGCTATGATACCAACAAGATGAATAGAAGTATTCACAGACCTTTTTCATGTATGACCTGCCAAAATGACTTGATGAGTACGAGAATGTATGTCTTCCACTTTAAAGCGATGACTTCTAAGGCCGGCACGTGTTTTTCTGTAGAGGAAGGGAGAGGGGGGATCAATTGGAAGAGCTCTTCAGAACACTCACCATGGTAAAGGCGTTAGAGGACTGCCAAGGAGGCGATATCTCTACGCAACTGTAGAGGCTCAAGGGTCTCGGTGGCTTCTGGACTATCGATAATACGGATTGCTCGCCGCTGCATCCGGTCAAGAGCATCAAACAGGTACTGTGCGTCACCATCGCAAAGGTGAGAACAGTACTCCACGCACGAGCGAATCTGGGTTTTGTAAAGAAGACACAGATGCCCGGGCGAGAAGAACACACACACACACACCTAGCTTCCGTGTGGCCGCTTTAGTGATACTCTCAACGTATTCGCGTGGGTTGAGGTCTCGGCAGATATCCATGCCCAGGATAGCGAGCCTATTTTGTGATGGCATTTGAGTGCACTGAAAAGTGGGAAGGGGAAGGAATGGAGACAATTTGGCTGAGAACGTGCACACCTGTGTTTTCTTGGCGTTGAACTCGACCAGATTCTTACAGCCCCATTGAAAAATGCGGCCCAGAACATGGTCAAGTTGAGCGACAAGTTTTTGTCGTCTTCCTTCAACATCTGCTGGTTTGTCAGAGGGCTGTCCAAAATAGTGTCCATGAACTGTGCTGTCGTCTGCATAACAATGAATGTTACCAAGGGCTAACATGTCATTGATATGCAGAAAGAACAGTGTAGGCGACAGGACGGAGCCTTGAGGTACTCCGACGTTAATCCGCTGATACTCGGAGGCCGCACCGTCGCAAAGGACTCTGATGCGGTGCTGGTGCAGAAACGCGGCAGTCCAATTGCAGAGTTAGGGGGGCAAACCGAAAGCCGGTAGCTTGAAGAAGCAAATGGTGCCAAACCCTATCAAAAGCCTTGGCCATGTCGAGGCTGATAGCCAAGGNTCGACAGCTGGTACTTGTCGTGAATGTGTCATTTAGAATATTCTGTTTGAAGTCGCTTATTTGTTAAACTTTTCAATACTTTACATTATCATCATCATTTTAAGCTTAATATCGTAATTTTTTAGGATCTTGATATTCAATAGTCCACGACCCCCACACTTTCACGGGATATACAATCTCATAACGATGAACGTGGGCGGTGCATTTGAAATGCAGTCAGCAGTGTACGGACCCTCCTATCAAGGGCATCTAATTTGGTCTGAGTCCATCTAAGTACTCCGAAGAAATACATCAGAATCGATATGACCCAATCATTGTAGATTCTCACTTTGTTATTATTTATTATTATGATAAAAGACTTTTAGCACTTTTTTCAGGTGGCCAACGAAGCGTTCCTGCAACGCTTGCATACCAGAATCTGACATGAAGTGAGATTCTGGCATTCCTAAGGACTGTGAAAAACCTAAATATTTGTTGGTTTCGATGACAGACAGAGATCGAAGTTTTGTGGAATCTAAAAGCTCTACTCCTTTAGATTCCTCAATCACACCCTTCTTTACATACATGATTGCATACTTGTCTACGCCAAATTCCATCTAGAACAAATTCCAATTGTAATTTACTGGGGGCAAGTCTACCTACTACCCTATCGACATCTAGGATAGCAAAGTACTGTTCGCCATTGCGAACTATATGACTTCAAGAAAGTGCAAACAGTCGTGTTAATTTAATACAACTCTAGCACCTTCAAAAACCACGTATGTGGCACCGAGTCATAAGCATTCTTATAATCTATCCAATATGTTGCTAGACTCTTGCGATTACGACGTACCTGTTAGCTTATGGTCATGTCCATGATGAGGAGCTCTTTAGCTCCACGGATCACATTNAAGATGTTAGTGGACGGCGTTGAGGTTTGCATGAAGTCCACAGATGTTAGTGAACTCCACCTCACTACTACTCCTCCTGACCTACTCTGCCTGATGGAAAGCAGCAGAATTCAAGAGTGGTGGTCATCATACTCATTGCAAATGCATACAATGTAACAATTTAGCATGGTGACCCACACGATGGTGGCTTTGTGGTGCTCCTGCATCATTGGGCCTCCGGTCTCATTATTATTATTCGATTTATTACTTTTAATAATGTTGTTTCCAGTTGACGGTGACTTATTAATCAGACGTATTGTCAGTCACTTAAACAGTAATATTAGTTTGTAACAATACTAAAGTAATACAAACAAGTGTCTCTATGTGATATTAAAAATTTAACAACCTCAAAATACAAAATACTCCATACGGAGTAAAGTTCGTACGGAACATAGTCTTAGAAAACGAGGTCTCGGATTCCAAGAAAGACACGAGCTGACTTCACTATCTAGCTACCTCTTTATTGCATCATTAAACGAAATGATGGAAACATTTTCAGTCACAATTCTATAAAAAAAACGTTGAAATTGTTGTTTTGAGTAATTAATAAAAAAAAGATTTTAAATATATGATAACGTAAAAGCTTATTACTCTATCGAATTCATCTAGGCAATAATTGTGGTTGGGGAGCTATTATTTTTCACTACTGGTAACATTGGAACCGGCTGTGTCAGTGTTATTCCGTCATTTCCGTCCTTCATTGCGACGTATATCGCTATTCTAGTTAGACGCGTAAGTCTGTCTCGTTCAGTGCTAGTGTTCACTGTGATCCTCAAATATATCTTAGCATTTATTGCATTCATCAAAAATGGTTGTTTGTTCTAAACGGAACTGATTCAGGTGCATCTATTTAAAAAAAAAATCATGTAAATACTTTGATTCTTATGACAGGACATGATCTACAGAAATTATCATGATAACATTTTATAATAGACTTTTTTGGGTATGTTACCTCGTAACTTCTTCGTGGGCATTCCAATTCTGGTGATTCCTTTTACATTCGACAGCTGGTACTTGTCGTGAATGTGTCATTTAGAATATTCTGTTTGAAGTCGCTTATTTGTTAAACTTTTCAATACTTTACATCATCATCCAATTCCATGGGTATTATTAATGACACGAGCATCTGACGTCCTGCATCCAATCACCATCTGTGTGAGTGACAGGCACTGACCAAATGTTACGCCAAAATGTATTAGTGGCATTTTTATCTGGTAAGTGCCCATCACGTTCACATGGATTCGGGGCCTCCCATTTTCGATACACCCACTTATCATTTCTTTGGAACATACGATTCTGATTGAACCGGTCTCCTAGTGTTTTTGTACCGTCTTATCCTATTTGCCCATGCATAATTTTTTTGTTTCAAGAAATCAATGCGCTCCCTGATACTCGACATGTACTATTGAGGACTGATGCTAGTCCCTAAGAATGCCTGTTTCACAAAGCGTATGACCCTTGGCCGCGTATTACGAAATTTGAAAGCAATTAATTTGCCGAAGAGTCTCCTGGTCTCAGCAATACGACATTCTTTTTTATACTGCTAAGCTAGCACAGTATTTTTGGGTCGAGTAGTGATTTGGTCAATAAATATTATTATTTTTCCTATAATGACTTATTAATCGATTACTACACATAATCTATCTGAATATACATTGATCAGCTTTAGTAAATTTTAAAATAAAAAAAATACAATTGATTATTCATATTGTACTCTTTCTTAAATTAATTATTTTTACACACAACATTATAAAGTAGTACTCAGCAAACTCATTACTTACTATTAATTCTCTTATTCTGTTCATTGCTTATAAAAATGCAAGTGTAAAACTATCAATTTAGTTTTGTTCTTTTAGTTTTGAAAATTAGTCCAGTTGTTCACGACTGTCCGCTATTAAGGTAAATAAAATTTATCATAATGTATTCAATTTGATATAATCATAATAGTACTATGCAAATATGACGTTTAACAACTTAATAACAATGACACTTGTTAGTTTGAATATAAATAGAGACACATGGTTTTGTAAATTAGAGAGTCTTGAATCAGAAATAACGATAAGATGTTCCGTGCTGTGGGTTTTTTTGTGTGCGTGTTTGTAGTTTTGGTGAGTAAATTGTAGGATACGAGGTAAAAAATAGTTTTTGACATACAGCATTTCATAATTTTAACTTCTTCCCTTGATTTTTTCACTTCAAGCAGTCACGTTAAGCAGTCGATCGCGGTGTGACTAAGCTTCATGAGTGTTATCATACGATAACAGTCAGAAGCTTAGTTTTGGCCTTCGTACGGCTTGAAAATATCCAACAGCAAGATTTCTTGGCCACAACGTTGTCTTGCCAGTCCCCAACCCGCACTCGACCTGCGTGAGGACGAATGGCCTTAACCCTATACCTGTAATAAGTACTCCATTTTAAGTTAATATTACTTTATCTTTTTTTTTCAAGGCTACCGGTGACCAAGAAAGTTCAGAACAATGTTTCATGTTCAAAAAAGTAAGTAAATCATGTACGTAAGAGATATGTAAGATAATCACTTTAGGAAAGAGGGAAAAATCATTATCATTAAAAATATGTTGAGAAGTTTTTTTTATGTTACTCTAGAATGAAACAGTACTAAGACAAATTTTGCTGAGATTATTATCCTAGTCAGGCCTTTCTATGGATGTACAGTAACATTCTGAACAGATTAGGACTCTTTTGTTTTTTTTATGGTATAAGGGGCAAACGAGCAGACGTATCGCCTGATGGTAAGCGATTACCGTCGCCCATGGACACCCTTAACACCAGAGGTGTCACAAGTGCGTTGCTGGCCTATGGGGGATGGGGAGGGGTAGGGGAATAGGGGGGCATTGGGTTATGGGCCTCCGGTATCCTCACTCACTCGAGGAAACACAGCGTAAGCGCTGTTTCACACCGGTTTTCTGTGAGGCCGTATAACTCCTGTCGAGCCGGCCCATTTATGCCGAAGCGTGGCTCTCCCACGGTAAGACCCATTTTTTGTCCATCATACAAGCATCTGTGGCAATCATGTTGTAATCACAATAGTTACCTATTTTATCTTTAGAATTTTGAGATCGCCTCTGGCAATAGCTCAGTTAAATATCGAAGTTCAGCCATGTATTAGTACACTGAGAGCTGACTCCAAGCTATTTACGAGCTTTCGTGGTCAATATTTGTCAAGATATTTAACGCCGACCTACTAACATAAGAAATGTGATGTATTATTTAGTTAGTTACTGATCGGTAGTAATTTTTACTAATAAATATTTTTCAGAATGTGTTGAACTGCTGCACAAAACCTTTAAAACCTAGAATTGGACCTAAACCAGAAATAAAAGAATGTCTAACAGATAAGCCTGCACCTAACGTAAGTAATAAATATATATAACTATTACATTAAAAAAATACGTTGTCTATGTAAGTTTGATAATTTTTGAAGTCAAATACCGGACGATATTTTATTTCCATTATTTTGATATAGGTGTTGGTAGTCACACACAATTTTTGCATTTGTTTTAGAACCCCATTCCCATATATTTGTATGTATGTATATTTTATTAAGATACGGAAAAGAGTTGACATATTAATAGATATCCAAAGTATATTTATCTTGACTTGAACGGTCTAATCATGGTGAAGGTCGGGGATTTGATACAAAAGAATAATTAGTGTAATATATGTACGCGATGATTTGATTTGTATGTGGATAATATATCCACATACAAACACAAATTATTGCGTATCTATCTATAGATAATCTATCTATATTAACAAAAATGAATGTCGAGATCTCAAAATTCAGATATTTTTTTTGTATCTTCCTTAAGGCAGAGGGAAGGTTTTTAAATAATAATAAAGAAAAAAAAATACTATTAACTTTTGTAAGAACGAAGTTTGTCCGGACAGCTTGTATATTATATAATAATATATTTAAGAATGTATATTATGTTTATTATTAGTACAGTTATTATTATTAAACAAATAAATATATATTTATTTCCATGTTTAGTGTGAAACCGAGAAATGCATAGCTATAAAACTGGGATACTACGGGTCTGATGATAAAATAGATATGGAGGCTTTAAGAAACTATATCGAGAAAGACTTAGAAGATAACCAGGAATTATTGGACATGATTAAGAAAAATTGTTTGAACACCGAATCTACTGATGTGTGCGGTTTCAAACAAGTGCACCTTTGCATGCTCAAGCAATCTATAGACGTAAGTAAAATAACGTTATTAATCATATGTATTCATAATTATATTATTTTTATAGAAAATTACTTTGGATTAAGAAACTTAATTATTTTTTAAGGTTCTTGTATTCCATTATAAATTCAAAAGTCACCCTGTCCGTCTCTGTGTTACGCTTTCACATCTAGACCACTGCACTGATTTGAATGAAATTTGGCATAGAGATACTTTGATTCTTACGGGTTACTCTTTACCGCGATAACCGATCTAGACGTGGGTGAAGACGCGGAAAGTTGGTTCTTTACACCGAAAACGTGTTAAATATATCATTATTTGAATGCCTCTGTGGCGCAGTGGTAACGTATGCGAGTACTATGCCTTGAAGTCTCGGGATCGATTTCCGGGTTGGACCAAATATTTGCATGATTTTCAAATAATTGTTTCGGAGTTTTGGTGTTTTTTATAATATGTATGTATTTACAAAAAAAATGTATTTATATACAAATTTATCAGTTGTTTAGTACCCATAATACAAGCAAACTCAAAAAGCTCAGCTTCGTTTGGGACTAGATGGCGTCGTGTATTAAATGTCCGAAATATTCATTTTAAATAAATTTAATTTTCTTGCAGAGCTGTCAAGAATGGAAAACTGAAGCACCGTGCGATGAAAATAAAATTAAGGAATTAACGAAAGTTTGTGTGGTTAATTACTAATTTAGCATATTTTTGGAAGTGTTCTATTGTAAATTTAAAAATGAAAGTTTCTGATTAAATTTAATTGCATTAAAACAAGCACTAGTTTTATTTCAATCAAATGTTCAAATCAAATGAACTGTTCATGGAATTGTTAAACTTATTACAAAAAGTCTTTTATTGGTATGAAGATAAAACTATCTCGTAAGTTTCTTCCAATTTTGTTGAAGACCTGAGTATGTCTGAAAATTGAACGACTTATGATATTAAAGGTATATCAGATTAATTAATGTTGTAGTCCCTGCTTTTGATACTAATGGAACTTCGGGTACAACGTGAATTTTAAAAAAAATGATATTATTTAGATTTTTAGGAGTTTCAATTTTTAAATCGGACAGGTTTATTAAAATAAACATTGGAGAAATAATGTGGCTTAACTTAATAATTTCATAAAGTAGTATATACTATAATATGATAAAAACATTAGTGTTAACGCAGAGTAATTAATCCTTCACTATCTTTAAAAAAAATGAGTAAAGAAGGGTTGCGTCAAATAAATTATTCCACAGTTTTACTGCTTGGATAAGAATGGATTTGTGTGTAGAGTATGATTTCATATTTAGTTTTAAATTCTTCAATGACTTCGGGTCCTTTCTAATATTAAATATTTCCATCATTGTTATTACGAGCATAAAAGCGAAATAAATTTATATTTCTTCGCGGAACAATACTAGTAATTATAAAATAATATCTTAATCTTCTATTGTGGGAAATGCGAGTTGGGAATTGTTCGTACTGATCATCGTACGCGACAGCGTATTCATCCCAAACAATTAGATAGTTGGCAGTCCACAACTGTACGCTTTTCAAGAAACTTTCTGCCTTACACAACAAAACTGTGGAATGAACTATCTTGAAATCTTCAAGAAAAGAGCACAATTCTTTATTAAAGGCCGCCAACGCACTTCTGACGCCTCTGGTGTTGCATCCATTAGATCCAAATCATTAAACAAATTGACTTTTTAGTTTGGAACTTTTTTATTTATATGTAATGCCCCTATTTACTCATCTTTTAATCCTACGTTAGTTTGGTAGATATTAATGATGGAATTAAGTTCTTCGTTGTGCATTTTTTATACATGAAACGTGCTGTCGTGTTTTATTTGTTAATGCACCAGCGAGACTGAACACCAAATGATACAGAAACATCTCAAAAGGCCTCTATAGTGTAGTCACCATGCTGCTCTGCACTAGTCTCAGATTCAGCTCATCCTTTACATCAGGTATAGTAGAGTCAGTTTAGCACGCTCATATACAATATACATTTAAAAAATGTAAACAAACTTCTATGCAAATGTTTTTTATTTTGGTTGGGTGTACACGAAACACTTGAAACTCAATCAAAATCAACATACACTACTATGGTAAATCTATTTCCAAGAGAAATATTTACTTAGTCAAGATCCATTTTAACTATGTAAATATTTTCATAACCTAGTCGGGATCCTTTGAAATCGATGGATTATGTGGTAAAATTATTTTATTTATTGTAAAGACTTTGTAATACTTCTTATAGATAGTAGAGCCACGCTGATTTGAGCATGAATGGGCCACCTCGACTGGAGCGGTATCACTTTCGAAGATCAACGTAAAATGACAACGTTTATGCTGTCATGTTTCTTTAGTGAGTGCAAGACCAGAGGCCCAATGATGCAGAAGCATCACTAGGCTGTCATAGTGTAGGACACCATGCTGCATTGTTGAATTGTCTGTACGAGCTATGAATATAGTGACCGCTACTCTTGGATCCTACTTATGCTTTCCATCAGGCAGAGTAGTCATTTTGGCAGGGCAACACATAAAAAAAATATACCAAAACTCTTCACTGTCACAAAGTAGTATAAAATGAAATTAGGTATCTCGAAAAACCTTAGTCTCTGAATTAATCTTAAAAAGGGCGTGGAGTTTCCATTTGAGGCAAAACAGACGCTATTGCGTTTCGTAATTAAGAAGGCTTGTTATAAAATAAACGCTCAGTACTTACCACCGTATGAGTCTAATTACGTAAAAAGCAATTGCAATTGAGCGAGTTTTTAATTAAATTAGTTGAGATTTTTTTCGTGACAGAGGATAAAATTATTTCAGTGTTACTCTCCAATTACTGATAAGTAATTGAAGAGATTTTGTAACGCAAGTAAATGATAAAAGGTTTTTGAAAATTTAATTATAATTTAGGACAAGGAAATACAGAACTAATTTATCAATCTCTACATTCAAAAATATAAAATTCTTCGATACATTGCTCCCTATTTCTCCAATTTGATTCCTTTATGACGAATCACTTCAAGAAAGATTTCAAGTTGAATAGTTTCATAAATTCATTATTACGAGTGTATGTATGTATATTTCTTAAGCACGCCCTAGAGCCTAAATAGATTGTTGTATTTTTATGAGATTGGTATCAATAGATTGATCTTAGTCTTGAGAGTGACACTGTGTACAGTAAAATTAAAAAAAGGAAACAAAACAAAAAATTTTATCGGTTGGGTTTTTTTAAATAATTCATTACTTGTTTTTATTGTAAAACTATGTTTCTTTTGCTTTAGAATCTACCTATTATTTAATAACGTGGCTGTAATGATACTATAGTTTGAAGTTATAAGTGTCTACAAAATAGAAAAAAATATTTATAATTACACCAAATAACTACTTTTATTTTACATTGTTCTGATAACAGACGGCGGTTACACCAATGTTTAATTAAGGCTATATAAGTTATGTTACGTTTCTTCAACTAACATTTGACTTTGTTCATATTGTATTCGGCTTTGGCACTTAAGGGTACCACTAAATTGAGCAGGAATTACCAACTTTAATATATAACTTGAATTTTCTATTCAATCACTAATTTATATATCTCTGTATAAATCTGTGAACGACATCCGCATACAATGACAGCACAAATATAGTAGTTAATCCTGCAACGTGCAATTAAAGTTATCGGCGCGATAAATTCATATTATATGTATACAAATTTGGAACACTAATCGCTACAAGATGGAGTTTTTTTTTTTTTAATTAGAGGATCAAAAAACCCTCATGTAATGATGTTTTTTGTTGTTGTCATGTTTTCCGAACTAACTGCAAGTAAGAATACGGAATCTTTAGTGAATGAATCATGGTAGATCCATTTTATTTTTTGAAGTGTAGTACATAATATAGATAAGTGAAAATCTTTGTGATGGTTGAATTAAATATACGCTAACGGTTGCAGAACCGTATTTTTGGGCTTTCCATATCTTATTACAAAGTAGGAAACCTTTAAAAGAAATAAATCTTTCTTGTTCTTTATTTTAACTTTACTAATCAAAATTAATAAAGTTGAAAAGTAATCTGGAGGCAGTTTAATAAATAATGCATTCTACTAAAATGCCAAATGATTGATAAAGGTTTTAACGTAATATTGAGATAAAGTTAATTACAACTTTGTTAGGTTAAGCTTCTTGAACTAAACTTTTCTGTGTATTTACGTACATCCTAGATCCTTAATTTTTTTATTACCCGCGGAAATTAGAACATCCCTTTGGTAGGAACATTGTCATAAGTTCTTGTAATACATCTTTTCATTTAATTTATTACACCTACATTAATAATTAACAGTGATAAAAAATAATAACAATAAATATTTCAGACATCTAACACACAACGCCATCTTTTTTTATGATATACGTGGCAAACGAGCAGACGCAGAGCAGAAGAAGAGCTTGTATTATGGGTAGTAGACAACTGATATAAATACAAAGATACTATACATAGAAAGCACCCAAACTCCGAAATAAATATTTGCATATCATACAAACATTTGATCCGGCCCAGGTTTCGAACCCGAGACCTCATGGACAGCAGTCGCGAACGCTACTACTGCACCACCGAGGCAGTCAGTGATACAAATATGATTTATATAAATATCTGAATATGGTAAAATTGGTATTTACTACAAGTTAGAAATCTTCAGACTAGAAAGTCAGTAGCAACAGCATTCTTTTGTTCTTACTTAACTGATTTATACGATATATTACTTAACGTATTTATGCAAAGCAGGAGCGTAACACCTTGAATTATTTAGCTAAAGGTAAACATGCATGTATCTTAAAAACCATTTTACGTTACAATATGTAATATACTTAGTACTTAGACTCTTGACAAATACAATAATGCTGCCACAATTGATTAAGCTTTAATGGCTTGGCAGTTTAAACACAGTTATTTTCATGTGAATGAAATAATAGTCAAAACCAAGTTCACTGTGTGGAAGTTGTACCAATCTGTGGTATTATTTAAATAAAACTGCGGAACTGCTTGAGGGCACTGGAAATTTTTCGGGTCATATTTGCTCAGTATAATTTACACATCATTTTAAAAGTTTTAGAAAGTCAGTGCTCTCAAATATACTGGCAACTTATTCAACCTTCGAATTCAGCTCGCTCTCAGAGTAGCAGACATGACAGAACTCCTTGGAAAGACTAGCATTTAGGTAAAACCGGTTGAACTAGTAGCCGACCCGTAACACTCTTAGGATTTGTAAAGTGAGGCAGATTAGGATTAAAATGTTTTTTTTTTTAATTTACTACATTTAATTCTAGTATTCGTATTACTGATTTACTGAGGTATGATTGCATGAAATTGTTACTACCAATATTTATTTGATCTAAATTGGTCAACCAGTTGAACATTTCTAAAAATGAATATATAATTAATAATAACTGGTGTCAAATAAAAAAAAATAACAGATCTGATATAACTCACTACTCTGAATTCATGAGCCTTACCATGATTTTCATGGCCAACATTATTTCTTATGGTATGTTAGTATAATAAACACCATTGTTGAAACCCACGATTTTTATGCTGCTATGAAATATTCGTAATCGTTGTTGTAATTTTCACAGTGTATTTAATTCAAGTCACCTTGGCAGGCTATATAAAAAATTCGGCAAAGTGCGAGTTGGACTTGCCCAGGAAGGGTTCCGTACCATAATCTATACATTTCAAGTGCCTATCTGTTGCCGTTATTAGTATCAAGCAAAAAAGAGATGAAACAATCATGTTTGTTGAATGAGAGCCCTTTAAATATTTCTTGTATTCTGTGTTTTTAGTATTTGTTTTTAAAGCGGCAACAGAAATACATCATGTCTGAAAATTTCAACTGTCTAGCTATAACGGTTCATACGATACAGCTTGGTGACAGACGAACAACGACGTTTTACCCTTAAGGTACGAAACCCTAAAAAACGGCAATAGTTACAACTCAGTGTGATAATTTTCTGGTGTTGCGATCGAAATAAACGACGCTTAAATTATTCTTGCTTGAAAAATAACAAACAATGTTCATAATAAACTGATTTTCAAACAATGATATAAAATCGTGTCGTCATATTTTTCGTTCATAGTACTGATTAATTATACTAAAATTGATTATGTTTGACTCTGGGGTGAGGAAAATCTAGACGAAACAACTCAATGAAACAAGTAGATATTAGTAATTGTAATCAAGATCTATTTTGTATACATGTAATCGGCAATCTGTTTCATTCAGGTATTCTATGCAGTACCCAGGCAATGTATACAATACCTGGGGAGTCCATGTAAAGTATGGAATATTATGTACATCATTGATCATTTAGTTTGTGTTTATCAATGTTGTATACCTATAAAGTGATGGGCAAATGAAACATGAGTTTGTTTATAATAATGTCAACTTTATGCAAATTTATGTATTTTAGGTAACAATAGTGCCCGTTTATGAGATTGAGGATTGTTTTTTAAGTGTACGTATAGATTGTAGATTACTGGCTGCACATTGGCTATTGTATACATTGCCTATTGTATACATTGCTTAGGTATTATATATAGTGCCGAATTATACAGATTGCCGGTAACATATACTACATAAAACAAAATCAGCATCCGTGTTTTGTTCTATCTGAAGTTAGTTAAATTTTCCACATAAATTAACGTAAATTCCACGTAAACTCACTTATGTGGATAATATACATCCACATACGTGAATTTATGTATGTGGATGTGTATTATAAATAATATTTATAAAAGGCTTAGAATATTTAATTTGAAATTCTTAATAGATAAGAAATATTTTAAGTGTTTCAGAGTGACGTTGACGAACGTCTAGGTAAAAAGAAACGAATGTGTACAGAGATGATGGTTTCAGTAAAGAAAGGTTCATGAGCTTCTGAGCTTCTAAAATAAAACTGAAAAAAAGTAGCAATTTTGGCCGCTGTCAAGGATAAATGCTTAAATGGTGATATATCAAAGTACGAACACTCGAATATGTGCGATATTTTGAAAATGAAATATTGTTTCGACAACCAATTCATGAAGGTAAATAAATGGCAAAACGAGCAAACATACTGCCTCTGTGGCGCAGTGTAGCGAATGCGACTGCTGTGCAAGAGGTCTCGGGTTCGATTCCTGAGTCGGACCAAATGTTTGTATGATCTGCAAATATTTCTTTCGGAGTTTGGGTGTTTTCTATGTATATTATGTATGTATTTACAAAAAAAAGTATATAAGTATTAATATCAGTTATCACTAGATACTATGGGTACTAACCCATAGTACAAGCTCCGCTTAGTTTGGGACTAGATGGCGTTGTATGTTAAAATGTCTGAATATGTCTGTCTGAATACTAGTGTGCACAGAAGTATGTGTCCACAGTTGGACATAGGCCTCCAATAAGTATAAATATCAGCAAATAGGTCTTGCGAGTGGCTCCGCCCGCGTGTTTGTTGGTTATCATAATCGTAACTAGTATGTACATCGTAACTAGTATTGAACCACGATTTTTACTCTGCAAGCAAATTTTTGCGTTTGTACCTTTTATTATTTTCTGGTGTTACAATCAAAATTAATAGCCGCTCTTAAATGTATTTCTAAAAAAATGCTATGTTTATTACAATATGATTTTTCAAATAAAAACTATGCAATGTGCTGTTATGATGTTTTTTTATGTTTATATCGGCGGCATAGGATAGTGAAATAGCCTTAAAGCTTGTTTAGACTCCAACCAAAATAATAACAAATATTCAATGATAAATATGACGGGCAAAGTTTGTTTGTATTGTGAGATTTCCCATTTATGAAATGCATATTAAAATATTTTATTTTTACAATACTACAGGTATAATAATGCCGCCCCTGTTTATACCTGGAGATATAAGAAAATACATTCAATAAGTATGACGCAAGAGTTAACTAACTGTAAACTCTCTTTATTATTTTTAGAGTCTAGAGTTTACACTTAGTGAACTCTTTTTCAATTGGCTTGTATATGCTTGACAGTCTGTTATCTTCATCCTTGTAATGTTGAGGTATTGAGGGACACGCACGAAACAAACCTTAAAGATAAATTTATATTTGATTGATTTATCTAATACCTTCAAATTGGCAATTCTTGTTCATTTTTATAGATAAATTCTGACAATGAAACAGCATATATAAATAGTAAAATATATAATAAAGAGATTTAACAGTTAGTTAACTTACTACATTTAGTAAGTTAACAATCAATAAAGAGATTTTACAGTTAGTTAACTTACTACATTTAATAAGTTAACCAATAATAAAGAGAGTTTACAGTTAGTTGACTTACCATATTTAGTAAGTTAACAAATAATAAAGAGAGTTTACAGTTAGTTAACTTACTACACTTAGCATACAGGTAGCAGCAGCAGTTTTATATGCAGTTTTATATGGCATAGGTATTTGACTTGACAGTATATCAGTAGGAACTTGACCGCTCAAAGTTTTAGCCCCGATAGAATGGTGACATGATACCTGTCCTGCCTAAAGAGGGTTGAAAACATGGATGTAGAAAGTGTTCAAACTCAACCACAAGAAATCGAATTACTAGAAACAGCTAATGAGCTAAAGTAGTAAAACAGTTCCCATCAGCGTTCATAATCGTAATAAATGAACGAACATAAAATCGTATTTTTGTTCTACATCTCTTTAACAACAACAGCAGTGAAATAATATATTTGCGATCCATGTCTCTATTCCTAAAACACGCCCAATACGCCTGACAAACGTCGAAAGCATGATGAAGGAAATCGTATCGCAGCAAATCACATCGTAGTTATATTTGGGAGCCTTAAATGGCGATATATCAAAATACGAACCTCTGTAAAATTCTGAAAATGAAACAGTGTTTCAACAACAGTACTTAAAGGTTACTAAAAAAGTTTAATTCAATAACTACACAGTTTCCTGATTCCACAGTGCTGATTTACACGTATTTTAGTAAAAAATAATATGTTTAGTTTTTACTTAATGTCGATTACAATAAGAGCACTGCCACAATGATTTAACTGTAATGCTTTGGTGGTCTAACTATTGCAATTATCACATGAAATCACATGACAATCAAAACCAAGTTCATTGTGTGTCCGTTGTTAAAATATTTTATGTTATTTAACTAATATTGAGGATTTGCTTCAAGATACTGAAAAATAATATGTTTATAGGCAATATATTTAAAATAAAATATAATATAGATTTATAGGCAATATGTTTATAGGTAAGCACTCACTTTTAATTTATGATCCGTATTTGAACTCTCAAAAGTGTATCAAATCTAAAGTTTGTAGTAAAAAATCTCACCTGTTAATGCTACGACGAGGTCGAAATGTAAGTAAAAATTGACAAACTGTCTTCTTTCATTTAACTATGTGGGCACAAAGATGTTGTTTGTCTCCCAGAAAAGAGTTAAAACACCTATTATAATAAATATTAGAGTTAAGTAGCCTTTGTGGAAGATAAAATAAACTTTTTATTGTTATTATTATACATAGATATACATTTATGTTCAGTCGGTTTGCCTACATTTCGAAATCCCAATAAATTCTGCATTTATTGTGTTCAAATTCCGACTTGATTTCGTAATTTTGTACCTAACACTTTGTACCTACCTTAACAATGTAAAAACTATCTGCTTAAAAAGAATATAATATATAGTATTCACATCATATACAACACACGTAAAAAAAATAAAGAAACATTAAATACTAGCCAATAGTGGCTACTATTATGTTTCTTTTTATTTCGTTCTATTCTTTTTATCTTTTTTATAAGTTGCTTACCAGAAAGAAAAACATCTGATTTTATTTAAAACCACCTTATTTAAGTCTAGCATTAGATTATATTATTGATTCAGTGGGGTTTGATTTCATGACATAACTCATATAAATATCAATATTTTTTGATTTGGTCAGTTCTTCGATATTCTCCGAAAGAATTTAATAATAAAGGTGAATAATAAAAAATTCTGATATCGTTTCTTACTCAAAACTTCTTAAACAGATACTAGAAGGAAAACAAACAATATTAAAGTATAATCACGGTTTTTTTAAATAATTTTACTAAGTGTTACAATCGCTAAATTTATACCACAATTTTTACAATGTATTAAAGTGGTGACAATTATTGTCAATACAGGACAGTGCAATAATTTTCTGACGTTACGATTAAATTGAATAGCCGCATTTAACTTATTTCTGGTATAAAAAGAATATGCGGTGTTCATAAAAATCTGATCTTCAAAATAATACCCATGTATAATGTTGTGATATTTTTTATGTTTGTGTTTGCGGCATCGGTACGTGTTTTAATACCATTTTACTTTATTCTATTATAAATTATGTTAGAGATATAAAGAGTAATTAGTAGAAACTTAAATAATAACAAATATATATTGCAATAAAAGCATTATCATAAAAATTCAAAGATTAAATTTCGCATTCGCAAGATTGATTTAAAAAGTTGTAAGGTATAAAAGTACAAGTACAATTAGTTTTTACTTACTTTTATTTTACTGAAAAATATTTTATAAAAAGATTTTATTTTATACTTTATAATAATATGTTAGTATGATGAATCAATAAACCCCCTTATATACCGTGAGAGAGTCACGCTTCGGCATGAATGGGCCGGCTCGACCGGAGTGATACCACGGTCTCACAGAAAACCGGTGTGAAACAGCGCTTACGCTGTGCTTCATCGAGTGAGTGAGGATACTGGAGGCCCATATACCAATCCATACCCCGATCCTACCCCCTCAATCATTTATGTACGGAGCGATCAAAACATGGGACTCACTACCTCCGCATGTGTTTCCCTCCCATTACGATTCCGGGTCTTATAAGCGGGGCGTGAAAAAGCATCTTACTAGGCCGCCTTAGTGTGAGTCACTATGCTGTTCTGTCCACATGAGCATCAAGGGTAGCGACCACCACTCCCGGATTCTGCTTGTGTTTTCCACCGACAGAGCAGAGTCATTTTGGTAGCTCAAACATAAAAAAATGCCTGAAATAGGAGGGCGATTCCCGGATTTGCCCAAGCACTCGGATTTTTATTAAATAATAGATAAATATTACAGAGATTCGAGACACAATACCATCTAGTAGAACTAAGCTAAGTAGAGCTTGTGTTATGGGTACTAGACAACTGATATAAATACATAAATATAAATGCATAAATGTTATACAGAAACAAATATTTGCAGATCGTAACAATATTTGGTCCGATCCGGGAATCGAACCCGAGACCTCACGCACAGCAGTCACATACGCTACCACAGCGCCCCAGAGGTGTCGATTCGAATTTAGGTAAAGGCGACGAGGACTTCGTTGCTTCCTTGCTGCACTGCTAATAGTCTCCAAGCTAGGTATTCATTAGACACAGGAACTAACAGGAACAGACATCGTGAAACTATTTGAAAGTTACGCCCGTGGTCGAAATGTAAATATGATTTATAAATATAAAAAAATCTTCATTCTGATAGAATTTTTTTCAGCTTGTCGAATTTCATGCTCCTCTGTTTGCATAATTATCGTAAAAAGGGGTACACAGTTTTTACTTCACGTATTATTATACTTACGAGCCTCACATTTTTTGGATTTTTTGGCTGATATATTTTATTTTTATTGTAAGGGAGTTACTGAAGACATCTGGCTAAAATGTTGAAGACTACATAATGTAAGTGTGATGGATTAGGCCTATTTAATTTGAAAGTAAGTATTTTTTTCTCCATCACAAAGCAACTTAGTGATTGAGCCACTCAATAATAATGTAATTTCTAGTAAAGCAATTTACACCCTAATATCCGTAATCTAACTTGGAAGAGCAGTATTATGCTAACCATTGCTTTCTATTTTTTAGCAGCCTTGTTCATTCTAATTTAAACATCGAGGCAAAAAAATAAACAACAGCATAAACAATGTAGGTTTTCGTAACACGGTTTCTCACTTTTATGTAAAACTGTAGAGTCGAGAAGCATAAAAGAGTTTCATGTAAAAGAACTCCTGAACTATTTATGTACTAGTCAAATTAAATTGTAAAAGAGGTTCATGGGAATGAATTGAAGTCAGTGATACTATTTTAAAACATTTTACCTCATCCTCAATCCTGATGAAATATTATCAATTAAACTGTACTGTATTCTTAGTTCTATTTTTGTTTTTCTTAAAGTAATTTAACGAAATAGTTAGTTATTAATGGAATTCTAAATAGAGAGTATTGCAATCCTTATTCATCATCATCGTGGGTATCGTAAAAGATGACTAAGGGAGCAAACTATGCAAGATAAAAACTTGAGACAAACCATAGGTTTTGTCTCAAATTTTCAAACCCGTCTGGCTGGCGCGGTACAGTAGACCAAAAACGCCTTGCTTTCAAATTATGGCTATTTCATTATGGCTCTGTTTCAAACACTGTCGATGTGATATGTGATGAAAAAAAAAAACAATCCCAACTGACAATCACCCTAATTTTTTGCAGTACTAAGAAACTGTGCTTTTCTTTAATGGTTCAAATCATAATTATTATTCATAATTATTATTATTATCATTCATCATGGTTATTTTATTTAATCTGCCAGTATTTATAATTTAGGCTGTATTGTACTGTAGTTCCGGAATAACTACGCATGAAATCTACCAACGGGAAGATTTAGAGAAATGTTTTGAAAACAAGAAAGCACCGCCTCCGGGTTCAGTGAGTAAATCTAATAAATGTAATTCTCGTGTCACGTTGTTACTCACGATGAACTCCAAAATCATCTAACCAATTTCAGGTTTATTTCAAATGTGTTTTCCTGGCGTACTTAAAATACGTACATAAAATATAAATAGGAGCCAAACATGATGCAAAAAAAATGCACAACGAGTTACGTGGGAGCAATTTTTAAGTGCTTACATACGAAACTGGCGTTTTGTATGGGGGCAATATAAAGTCGTTTTTTTTGTAAATTTTTTTTGATTAATTTAAGTATGTACCATTGTTATATATTAGATTTTTCCATCTCACAGGTAGTTCATTGATTCCTTTACTAAACAAACCATGAGGACGAAAATCGATAAACTCTCTGAAGGTGGTTTGGATTGCCACGTCGGAGATTTTATTTTTCTTGTAAGAAGTTATCCAAATTTCGAAAAAGGTAATCTGTTGGAGAAAGATCTAGAGAGTATGGTAGATGTCGCAGACATTCCGATTGCAGCTCCTCTAGTTTAGCGGCTATCTGTTGTGCAGTATGTAGTTTAGCGTTGTACCGAGGCAACAGGGACCTAAAGCGATTGATCAGCCTCCATTGTTTAGCAGCTAGTTCTTTTATAACGGTTTGCAGATGCTGATTATAGATATTTGCCACAATCGTTTAACTAAATTTATCATTCAATTTTCATTGTGAGAATTTGTCCAGTTCTTAACTCTAATAGATAGAATAGATCTACGGCGGTAGATCCTGTACACTTAGCTATAAATGATGGATCGTTACAAGATTTCTACTGTTTAAAAAAATACACTTTTATCGTTGTTACTAATTTGATGAATTTATAGAAGTTAACATGTGCTAAAAACGCAGTAATGATTATGAATTTTTTTTTGTTACAAAGCCTGATGAAGTGCAAAAGAAACTTTTTCATCACTACCGCTCTGATAGCGGTGTAGATATGTTAGCAAGCGTAAGCACATTTGATTATTCGACTGACTTTCTCATACACTGACGATTGCGTCTTTATTTTTTTTAATTGTCACTAAATATCTAATTTAAAGTAGATATATCAAATATTTTAGTCTTTATTTGTTCTAGCACGAAATTTGTTATTGAATAGCAACATAAAATTATAATAAACCGCTAGAAATATTCAGTAATAAGGATTAGTATTTCACTGAATAGTAATTCTTATTACTCTGTAAAATCATAACTTTGACTTTTTGCTGCCAAATTGCTGCATCTAATATAGTTATAGAGTGGTTTTTTGGTTTTGCTTAAGACGGTCCCCATTTCATGTCATCCACATTTTTTATATTTTTTATCATTAATTCCATCACGACGATGACTTGAAGACTCGAAGACTTAGAATTGAAGACTTGAAATACTTGACATTGGCAGAAATAGCTGATCCGGCTGATTGCCATATCATCAAAAGTAGTAGTTATAGGGTGATGTCACAGGTTAAAATATAGATACGTACAAAACATATTTTGGTTAATTTCACTGTATGTACCTCTCAGAGAGCGAAATGAACTAGGGAGTGAATTAGATAAATTAGTTCACTTTATTGAATGAATTATTATGTGAGCTATGATCACGCAATCGTAGCGTAACATGCATTTCTATTATTAATCTAAAACTGGTCGGTTGGTTTAGTGGAGTTTGTGATTCTGACTGCCAAGCTAGAGGTTGTAGGTTCTACTCCCTTCTAGCAAGAATAGTTTTAAAATGAACATGATCATTTATTTGTTCTGTGTATTGGTGGATCTATCGTGTATATAAGTTTTTTTCATTAATCTTGCAACCACACCTCTGTGGTTTGTTTCGTTATATGCTCCCAGAGAGAGTCTTACAGCTTCTACATAACATGGGTCACGCATATATGCCGCCGGCAAGGTTGGGCCGCCCGGTACAGGTCGTAAAACATCATTTCAGTTGTGTATAATCCGGTAGCCATGACGACGGCATAGTGTGTAGGAGCCTGTAGGAAATTTTAGCATCTTTTTACTGCAAATTTCGACGTGTAGAGATATCTATAAAGGGTTTATTTATAAGAATTAACATAATTTATCAAAGTACAGACTATAATATAAGTTTAATACAGAAGGCCGTATGTATAATTCCTTAAGTTATTATTCAAATAATGAATTATGAAATATTGTTTAATCTACTAAACTTCTTATTTTGTATACGGACATGGACACAAATGGAGTAACGGAGATAAATGCGAAGGATTTCAAGAATTAATTTCAGATTGTAACTTTGATGCTTGATTCAGAATATTTTCAGTTGGTAAGCCGAAAAAGTCCCAAACTTAAAATTTTAATAAATTTGGGAATAATAAATTAAGTACATTATTTTATTTTTTGTACACTTTCCATTATTAGTTCGGTAAAGAATCGAAGAATCAAAGTATGTCCATGCCAGTTTTCTGTGAAATCAGTGCAGCAGTTTGACAGTGAAAACATGACTGATAGTCAGAATTACTTTCACATTATTATATTATTATGGATTAGTGCAATTAAAACATCACACACAATGAGAGGCCGTCAAAATTGTTTCAATGTTTAATGTGAAATAGCAGGAGACTTTATGATTTAAGAAAATGAGGTTTTGTCTAAAGTATTCATACATAAAAGTTGAAACCTATTTTTTTAACTCTTGTCAAAAAATTATAATTTAATTATTTGACAAAGCGTTAAGAATTTCATTCTTATCAGGTCTAAATGTACATTACAATTACAATCTAAAAAGGTAAATCTACACAACCAGGCCTCTTTAATCACAATACGCCTTAGTGTAGTTACTTTCTGAATAGATATTAATGAAATTCCCAGGATTAGACGTATGTATGTGTGTATGAATCTCAAAAACCATTTCTGATATTTTGACTGTGAAATACAACGCTAGTACTGCCGTAGTTGATCTAACTTTAATTGTTTTGGTAGTCTAAACACAACAATTTGCTTGTGAATAATGACATGATGATTACAGCAACTAGAGTTGATTGAGTGTGATACTTGTTCCGATCTGTGGTGTTATCTAAATAACATTGCGGATATGCTTGAAGACACTGGAAAATTATCTGCTTAAATGTGCACAGCAAACTTTGTAAAAATATACAGTAGCAGTGTTGGTTACTAGAATAAATGTTATTCCGACCACATTTAAGTCTTTTAAAGTCTAGTGTTATTAATACTTTAGGTTTCGATGACGTAATAAGGAGAGGCCAATGTCCGGCAATCGACTGTTAAGACTAATGAAGATGATGAAGTACGTGAGGCGACTTCCACAGCGCAAGAAGAGAAACATCCGTTGAATTACGGATTAACGAAGGAAACCAAGAAACTACAAATCCTGAATCGCGCAATAGAAGTTCACGCACCGATTAGTTATATATACAAATCCTCAACATCGGCCGTTGGTCAGAAGACAGAGGATACTCCCTTTGCGTTTTATTTTTGTTGTGATACTGCTCATGGAAATGTTTATTTCCTCCAAATTGGTTGACCATCTAGATATTGAAATAAAAATAAAAGACTACAAATATCTATATTGTAATGACCGTTAAACCATTGTCTAGAGGCTGGGTTTGGTTTCCATTCGGAACAAATAATTTTGACTTTTGCATGAGTTTGTTTTCTGTTTATTTTCTGTCTGATCACATGTCCGTAATAAAAATAATTATATATATCATAACACTATTTAACATATCACAGACTCTGCCTAGTTTGGATGCGGGCTGAAAGGACTGATATGTTTTATTATATTCTAACTCATTAGCCCTAATAAAATCTTAAGCCGGAGGCTGATTTGACCATTTTGCCGTAACGTAACATTCGTGGCGAGCCTGTTATGTAACGGCATTACCTGACTGACCTGGTCGACGGAGGCAGCGTGCGCCTTGGTCGGAACACCCCCGTGGGATTTGAAGGCGGAAGTGCTCGCCGGAGTTTATCGACGGGTGGCTGAATTCCGGGCGGAGAGTGGCATTCACCCTCCGCCCGAAGAGGTACGCATGTGGCGTTGAAGCCACCCGTCGAGCCACGATGGCTCGTTGGTCTTCTCGGCTGGAGGCTCCATGTGCTAGTTTCACCACCATGGAGGCTCTCTAGCCGGTCATCCTCGAGTGGGTAGGGCGGCAGCACGGGACCCTTTCCTTCCTACTGACGCAGGTGCTTTCTGGGCACGGTTGCTTCGGGAAGTACCTGCACTCGGTCCCCAGGAGGTAATTGAGTCCCACCTGCCGTCACTGTAACTGCAGTGAGGACTCGGCCCAGCACACGCTGGCGGTGTGCCCCACTTGGACGCTGCAGCGTCGGGGCCTCACTGCAGTCATCGGAGATGCAGCTGCCGGCCATCGTACGTTCCATGGTCGGTGGCGAGAGCAGTTTTACAACGGTCGCGTCCTTCTGCGAGGAAGACATCTCGCAGAAGGAAGTAGCGGAGAGGGCCCGGGAGGACGACCTCTGCTCGGAACCGATCCCCCGCCAGCGAACCGGGTGGTGGAGGCGCGCCTACCAGCGCATCATGCCGCACTGAGTGTAGCCACGGATGGGTGGGCCGGGTTTTCCCCTCTATCCGCTTCACAGGCCAGCCACGAGGAGACGACGTTACGCGCGTACCGTACGTCGCCTAATTTGAGAGTTTAAACAGCAGATGGTGCCCGCTTCTGTGCGGATAGGCGCTAGGAAGGGTCCGGATGGCGTAAGAAAGTGGTTCCCGGATTCCTCCCGTCTCAGGCGCAGAGTGGCACACCATGTGGTTTTAGTCGGTCCGATTCCAACACACCGCCTCTTTGCAAAGCCCAGTGGGGTGTAGGCCCGAGGGGATTTCCAAAAGTATAAAAAAAATTACCTGTCTGACCTGTACACTTGCTTGTGGCGAGCACAGAGCGCGACTGCGTTCCGCTTTGCTAAATTATTTTTTTAAGTTAGATACTTCTTTACAATTGTTAAAAACTCGACGTGCCTACGGGTCACAAACTTGATCAACACCCTCTTTAGGTACAAGATTTTGTTTCTAAAAAAAAAGATAACTCATGCATTAGGAATATACATCCTGTGTGGAACTTTATAAACATACATGGAACAGACATACCTCTAACTTAGAACAAAAATTTGTGGATCACACAAAGCGTTGAAATATGTAGGATCTGAACTTACAACATTTGGCGCAGTAGGAAGCGGCGTGTCGACCACTTAAACCACTAGGCCAAGTGTGTAGTTAAGCTGCAACGTATATGTGCTGTGCATACCGTGCGGAATCAATTTGTGGCTCGCGACGGCGCTTGGAGTCGTACTGACCTAAAATTTAAGGTTAACATAACACTCAAAAAAATTCGCGAAAATATCGAGAGCCGGGTGGAACACACGTCTCTCGCAGCGAGTGGTTCGGGTCGCTGTACTGACCTGTAACATTTCGGCGTAACAAAACGCTACGTGCGTTACGCTACGCCGAAATATCACTCGCCGCCTTTAAGATAAAATAGTGTACTTAACACTATCCAATATAAAAAATAATCATCCCAGTCCTATTCATTTATCCAAAGACTATATCTTTTTAATAAAAATAAAATTTCCAAGTAATTACACAAGTATGGGTACCATTTTAAAACCGTTTATACCACTTATTTATATATTACGGCCAACTGATATTAAACCTGATTATTATTTCACGCTATTAATTTTGTTCGTGAATGTACTTCATTTTTCACACCGTATTAAATTGATGACAATAATTACAGAATATTGCGATGATTTCATGTTGTTATAAAAACTACGCTTGAATTATTTATGGTATAAAAAGAACATGCGATGTTCATAGCAATCTGATATTTCATATAATAACCATGTATCGTGTTTTGATGTTCTTTGTATTTATATTGGTAGTGTCTGTAAGTTGAAATATTTTAAAACTATTATACTTTACCAAATTTCGAAATATTTGAAAGATATTTAGATATATGTTTGAACGTAACAGTGATAAATATTTTAACGCGAATTATGAAACAATAAAACAAGAAAATAGTAACTAAATATTGTAATATAGTCTAAAGTTTTAATATTAATAAATATTTTATTAATTTTGCACCCTTAAACAACATAATTTTTATTAGAAGACATCAGTTTAGAAATATAAAAAATTTAAAACCTTTTATTTTTATACGGTACCGTATTTTTAAAAAATATTGATTTTTTAAATTATATTAAGTAAAGGTCGGTAAGCGAAAAAAGATTTCAGTTGATATTTAATATATGTCTGGATTAAAGAATTGCGATATGCCTAGTAATTGGACCGTAATGGTCTAATGATAATGAAGTAGAAAAACTAAGTGTCGGACTGATCGGCAGAGGCACGCTTCCAGCGCCTCGTGCCACGCTAAGAGTGTAACCGCGTGTAGGACACAACGGGTCTTCCCCTCGATCGGTTTTAATGTCTAACCGTGTGCCGGAATGTTGCACAAATAAAAGGTTTACCTATAGGTAGTGCCCGTACCATCCCAACTGTCCCAATCTGGATATGATAATAAAAAACTATTAATATCATCAGAGAGGCACGCTAATTGGATTTAATCAGTTCGATTTTAATACACTGCCATAACTGGATGGATGAACGAACAGGTAGATGGTCCTTGTTAGGAGTCATGGGACTCACATAAAGAGAGAAGAATTTACTATTCACATCTTTTCTTCTTCGTTGGTTGACTAATATTTTTTCTTTTTAATTCTTTTTATGGGAAGGCCGAACCTGATCACCCAATGAAAAAATGTCACAAACTACATCATGTGAGTATGCTACATTTAGTTCCTATATGTGTTTGAGTAAAATTGTAAAAAAAATATACTTACCGCGTTACTTTGGAAGTTACATCGTATATATTTGATTTAATTGCTATTAGATAAACACTTCAAAAAAAAGAAAGATGTTGTGCTAGCTATCGTAGCTACAATTTGCTATTCAATGGTCGATTTTGTTGATATGCCTATCGAGCTCACTGTTAAATTACTAAAACTAACAAAACGAGTTCAAAATTTGCCAACAGCATAGACCTTTCTAAATTACTGAAATATTAAATTAGTAATTAACTTTTAAGAAAGCATCACAACTCTAACGCAATATTCTTCATTGAGTAGTTTCCTTCCTTCTTGAAACATGAATGAGGCTAAGCAGCAAAAGCGATAAATATTAAAAAATAATTTTCCATTTCGGTTAGTAAATAAAGGAGTTTTAAGGGAACAAACCATAAAAACTTCTTCTTTCTTAATAATTCATTTTATTGCCTTACCAATACTTGTAATTTAGGATATGATGCGCTGTTGTACCGGAATAACGACGAATAAAATCACCCAATCCGACGAATTTAAGGAATGTTTTGAAAAGATGAAGCCAGGGCCTCCATCGCCGTTTTCTGTAAGTACATAGCAAAAATATAATTTTAACATAATATTTATGTCTTTTAGACTGAAGAGACTGATCAGTATACGTTATATATAAACTATATATTTAATGAAACTAGATATCATTAATTTTAACCTTTTGCTGCTGCTGCTGCCTGATGGTTTCTATAAGGAAATCAGATGAAAACAAACAATAGACAACCGCAATAGTGACACTCAGAAGGAGAAAATAACATTAATGAGTGAGAAACTTCATCTAGCTGAAATAGATGTAGATAGTTACTAATGGTTGTTTCTCGTACTCAGAGTGGAGCTTCGCAGGGCCTCTCTGTTAGAACACATTTTATTTCATATAATTCATTAATGACAACATCTTGAGTTTATATATTGAGTGTTTGAAAAAATCTCAATGGTTTTCGTAATTGTAATGTTAAGACACTTACTAGAGATCGTTTATCGCTCGGCTATTTAACCAGCTTCATAAAAGGAGAGGTTATCATTTCGCCTATATTTGTATGTTTGCCATAACTTTCGGCTTAGCGAACCGAGTTTGATAATTCTTAATTTTATTAGTCACCTGATGCTTTCCGCGTCATCCCATTTTAATTTGGTTCAGTTCTTGAAGTCGGTTTTTTCTGTTAAAATTTGTGATTGTATAAATGTGTTGTTTTATATCATGACCAGTATTAATTAACCTTTTATTATATAGACTAAGATACCAAGATAGGTCTAAAAATATATTGTACCTTTATAGTTCTGTGTACCCGTAATAAAGAATTTTGTTCACCTTATTACTAATAAGTAGATTTACTGTTACAAAACTTTTTGTTAGTTTTTACGAATTTAAATGTACGTCATTCCAAAACATATATTGTTTTCAAGTCTTTCAGCCAATTATGGCTATTATTGCAAAATGTTAGTCGGAAAAAAAATTGGTTATAGGAAAAGTATATATAATGAAATGATTTATATTTGGTGTTTACAATTTACTATTTAATAATATAAATCAAGTATGTAAAAGTTTAAGCCTGTAAAATAAGCATGCAGGATTTAGAATGATCAGAAATATTATTCAACATTTCCATTTATGAAATCAGTGGAATGTGAAATTTAGGCTACCTTATCAACTAGAAACATAAATAAATATGCTTAATGTTTCAGTGTGACTTTGATGACTGTTTAGCTAAAAAATTTGGTTTTTATGGAGAGGACGGTAAGTTAGACAAAGAAGCCTTAACAAGCAACATCGAGAAAAAATATGAAAATAATAAAGAAGTTGTAATCGCTATGAAAGAAAATTGCATAAACGGCGACATATCAAAGTACGGACCCCCAGACATGTGCGACATGAGGAAAATGAAGCACTGTTTCGACAACCAGCTTATTAAGGTAAATAAACAATTGACATTCAAAGCTTGTAATAATTTTCTAAAGAGCTACAATCACTATAATATTAGTTATATATTTCGAGTGATTTGATAAACAATGTTCAATAACTTTTCAATCATTTATTTTTTTGAACATTTAATGATTAAAGGTGCATTGCCATCTGCACGCGATAGAATGCGTTCAAATGAAAATAGACCTTTAAGTAATATATATGTATGTACATGAATAATATTGTAATTTCCACATACACTTCACAATGCCAATATTGTGGTTTAAGATCTTTATTTTTTTATAAGAATTACAATTCACTTACTGAGAAACAAATACTTACAATTTAAGTTTTAGAGAGCGTACAGAGACATAGTCAATCACTACTTATTTAAAATTAAATCACAAAGAACACAACACGAAAGGCAACAACAAATGATATTGTCAAAATTTAATTTATACTTTTCTTGCATACAGAATTGTCCTGAATGGAGTAATGAAGATGAATGCAATGGAATTCAGGATTTGATTGCAGATTGTATCCACGATGATTAATTCTGTAAATCTTTAGAAAGATGACTGTAACAATCCTAAATTTATGAATACAAATGTATTAAGATACACCGTTTTATTTTTTTTGGAGCATTCTGTTGTTTAGATAAACATACGTGAAGTGTACATAACTGTTGTTTAAAGAAATAACTGTAAGTAATAAATATCCAGAGGTAAAAATACTAAACAAGAAATGCATACATACTCTAACGACCGCATGTCCTAAGCAGCAGACAGAGATGTATTTAACTTCAACGTTTGGCCGACTATTATTTCTGTCTTTTTACAAGAAAGAGGAAATATGATAAGGTTTATATTTTGTTTTTTGTTAGTATATTGAAATGCAAAGCCAAAAGTTTTGTAGTGACAATGACCACATTTGCAAACGCTAATAAGTATCACTGTAGAGTCGATATATATATATTTAATTTTTACCTTTGAATCACATTTTGTTATAAATGTAATTCAGATTGGTTAAAGAAATAATTTGCTTGAAACTTTTCCACCTAAAAGGTAAACGAGCCGGCTAAAGTCGAAACAGTAAGCAGAACCTCAGAACCGCCAGTTTAGAGTGAACAATTTTGGTCAAAGCACACGTCACGTGGAAACTTCGTACTTGTGACCGGATCGCCTCAAATGAGCTAAGTTCGCGGTAACGCTACATTTAACGACTAGTTGTGCAATTTGTGGGTGTGGCTCTATTGATAGCGAGTATGTTGGTTATTCCAATTTTCGTATTGTTGATATTACACAGGCGTAGTAACTCGATCTATTATGTACTATGTGGCAAATTTATGTAATCTCTTCTTTTACTTCTACATAAATTTGTACCTGAATTTGAACAGTGGTTTTTATATACGTATATAAAATCATAAAAAAGCATTGTTAGTAAAAATATTAGACTAAAAATCATAGGCAAGTTATTTGTGCAAGTTGTTACACAAAACAGAGTATTAACTTGGATTAAGAGTCATTTTTATTTTTAAGATTAAGCGCATCTCAAAAAACGTTAGACTGAACGAAAAATGATGAATCAAAAAACAGATTGGATGTATTATGAGGAACATTATCATTTTGTTGTGCGTACTACATAATAAGCTTGAATGACCCATCCGTTGGAATTAGCAAAGGAATGGGTCATTCAAGTTAGTGCCTACGGCGGTGACGTGATTTGTAACAAGCGACTACACTGCACCTAGCCTGACATGCACTTTACATATTTTTACTGTCAAATTTATCGTTGTCACTGAAACCCCAATCTTCCCATTTATTAAGAGTGGATGAGTTTGCTTCATTATTGCATTAAGGGTTTAGTCTTGACATGACATTTTAACTTTGATGATTATGCTCGAACCCTTTTCCCCGCATAAAATAGAGATTATGTCACGATTCAGGTAAGAATATTTAATGTAACGGCAATGCGAAATAAAGTTTTAGATCTTCACAAAGTCATATTAGGTTAGAGTAAAGAGATCTAAGGAGTATTTAATTGACTTAATACAATTAAGGTCCAGGGTCATTTAGAGCTTTCCATTGTCATGGAATTCTTAGAATAAAGGTGTACATCACTCAATAAGAAATTAACTGGTATAAACAAACTCATAAGGCTTCGGTCCCCAAACCATGGGAAGTGTTTTCACACAGAAGCTAGAATCACTATGTACGACACCAACCGGTCTGCTAAAGTTTGTACTTGACGCAATTCACTAATACATTTAACTACAACTTTGTACTGTTTTCAATAAATGTATAAAATATTAATCTTACACATTGAAGGATTGAATACATTAATTATGACTGTAGCGTATTCATTAAAATGTTTTATGTGAATATGTGAATGCAAAGGTACTGTTCATTCCTGTTTGACATGAAATGACCTGTATAATTTATAATTATCTTTACATTTATGTAGAAGTTTATTTTAAATTATCTACTTCATTTTGTTTACTAACAGAACAGGTCAATTAACCTTAGAAACACTGAAGTATGTGATAATTCTAATAAAGAGTAATTCTGACAATCCTCGTATTTAATCAACTTGAAAAGCAGTGTACTAAGATTATATTATTTGTAAATTTGTTTAATATTTTACGCCTGAACAATATAGTTTGACAGTATTGTTCGTTGACAGCCTAGGGTAATTTGTAGTTGAATTATAGCTTTGTTCATTTAATCACCCTATTACATAACAGATGGCACTCTTCTCAACTTATTGTTTTTCGCTTCGACTTTTAAATCACTATTAAATTTAATGTTGCAATAATTTTCGGGTCTATATAAAACAAATTAAACTCATTATGGAAGCAGTTTAAAATTTTAATTAGCTCATGAAATCAAAAATTAGCTGTATCGTTCAAGCACCGAGTGGTGATTTAGGCTGTTTATAGAGGAGACTGCTAATGAATTAAACGTCCGTTTTTGTTTAAACGATTTTGTAATGGTAACATTGACTTGAAGAATGAACCTCGTGGAAGGTCGCTCGCACACATGAATAACGCCGAACTAAAGGAGGTGGTGGAAAAAATACCAGTTAAACTAGCCAAGAATTAGCGGCATGGTTTACCTTATCCACAATTTTGACTCATTTGCTTTTACTCAATAAGATAAAAAATAAGAAAAATGGGTGCCTTATGACTTAATTGATCTGCTGAAAGAAATGCGTGTGGAAACTTACGTGCTTTGCTGAATCGGTACAGAAATAAAGAAATAATGGGTCAAATTTTGTGACATGATGAAAAGTGGATTCTTAACGATAACCAAAACGAAATATTCTATACAAATGCCGCAACAGGTGTCTAAAGCAAAACATACCAATAAAAAGTTAATGGCAACTTTTGATGGTACATGGTAGTATTAACTATACCTTGCCAAGGTCTGGTCAAACAATAACAACAGATGTTTTCTGTGCCGAACTTTGAACAATAGTGGTGAAACTAGCAGTGAAACAGTCCGGACTCATGAATTGATTGAATCTGTAATCGG
Source organism: Hyphantria cunea (assembly GCA_003709505.1). Classification (NCBI taxonomy): domain Eukaryota; kingdom Metazoa; phylum Arthropoda; class Insecta; order Lepidoptera; family Erebidae; genus Hyphantria; species Hyphantria cunea. The sequence goes on along the minus strand of PKRV01000434.1, from coordinate 577,744 downwards.
AAGAATGGGTTAGGGGTTCTAGGAAGTCCAGATGAATATGAGTAAACCTCGAGGATGGAGTGGTGAAAGTGGAAAGTCGCGAAATGGTATGACGAATGATATTGTTGATATTCCAAGTGTTGCCTAGCACATTCTCTGCAATGCTTCCATATCCCTGGCCATAGGAGTCGTTCACTGTCGCACAGTAGCTGAACATCTTGAATAATGACGTTGATGTAGCAGATCGTAAACTTGAGGTTTGATATCCGGTCGAGGTTGATGCATAGAAGAGTCGCAAAAAACTGGTAAATTTCTTTCAAGTGTAGGGATCTCTTTTAGTTTGTGTGATAAACCATTCAGAATCAGTTTTGCAGCTCTGGGTTATGTGCTTGTGATTGTGTAAGCGCTTGGTAGCGCGCATCAGCGACAACATTAAAAGTTTCTGGTAAGCATTGAAGATCTGTAGTGAGCTGTGAGATAAAGTCAAGACATCAGAACTGTCTTATCTTCATGTCTCTCATTTATCTCTGTTCGTTGAAAACGTGAAGGTGTGAGGTTTATGGTCTGTAAAAGCCGTGTATTATCTAGCTTCCACCATATAACGAAAGTATTTGATGGCCTCGAACACTGCTAGAAGATTTCGATCATACGGGCTGTACTTTCGTTGTGCGCAGGAGCAAACTCTCCATAAGCAACTTGTAAATTTCCTTGAGATTCCTTGAAGTTTAATCCTCGTTTATAATCATAGAAAATCATGTGTTATGAAAAAGCTTCCAACGAAACGTCCATTGTTGCAAATAAAAGAAGAGTGACAAATAATCTTTAAACATATTTAAAAAAAAAAACTAGACTTCGGTGGCTAGTGATTTAAACAAAGGAAGTTAGTGTTATAAGTAGCCGTCAATCCAAAATAGTTTCACGAAAGAAGAGATTGTAATTATTCTGTGGCTTTCAATTTCCGGAGCAACCTTCAGTTAGTATCAGTTCGGTTTGACTTAGAAAAGATAACGTACAAGTTATTTGCCCTGAAGCCATAATTTCCAGTAATTTTTGATTGAAGAGAAAGATGCTCCGTGTATTTATGTCATGGGCTTTTACTGCGCACAAAATATAAGGCAAATTAAAAAGTGCATTTCGAAGCAACCCAGAACGTCTTGCACATATGCAGTATCCTTACTACAAGCAACTTTGTGCAATATCTATAATCTACGTATAAATAATATTAGTTTTGATATAATAGAAACACTAGGTGCTGGCATTGACATAAATATGAAATAAAAAGTGGTCCTAAAATTGAGCCCTGCTGAATTCCACATGGTGTACTGACCGACTATAATGTTCAGTCATTAATATGGTGACTTAGTTCTTGTTCTAAGTACATGGTGGGTACTACCTACATAGAGTATCTTATGACTATCTGTAATAGTTTCCTTAAGTACGAAATGGCCCAGTTGATAAAAATACTTGTTGTAATCAATACATGTTATTTTATATTTTTGCCTTTTTTTAGCCATCTGACGATAACTTGGCAACTGCACGAATCACCTGACCTTATGTAACTACCGACGCCCATGAGCTCCTACAACTTAACAGGCACAAGTGGGTTTACTTCCTATGAGTCTCTTTAGTCTTAGAAATTACAAATGACTAACTTTCACATTGTTGAAACTTTGCCCTGCATAAGAGAATGGTGAAAAGAACTGTGTTAGATTTCAACGCAGTGCGGTTGCAAATGTTTTGAAAATGTATTATTTAACCACTCTTCGGAGGATCCATGAACGACTCGGTACTTAAGAAAAATTCAGTAAATAATAATTCAATAATAAACAAAAAATAGGGGTATGTATATTTCTTTATCAAAAATATATTTCTTATTTTCCAGTTTTCCGTCTAAAATATTACAGAATCAATAATCGGCNCGAAAATATATTTCTTATTTTCCAGTTATCCGTCTAAAATTTTACAGAATCAATAATCGGAGAAACACTCTGAAACTGCTTCTTCAAATCCTTTGCATTCACCTTCATTACTCCAATCGGGGCAAGTCTACGTATGAAAAAATAAACCATTTTAGAAAGTTTTGCTATACACAACATACGTACAGTAAAATTAATAAATAAGGAGAAGAGCTAAGCGGAGAAAATGTATTATCAAGCAATGCAAAATGTATAATAATTATCATCAACCATCTTTACTAGTCCACTGTTGGACATAGGGCTCTCCAGATATATAGGACCTTTTTTATAATGATCTATATAATTTGGTCTATACATATGTGTGTGGTATTATAACAACGTATTGACTTTACCTTAAATATCTGATTGTCGAAACAGTGTTGCATCTTCATGATATCGCACATGTCCGGGGGTCCGTGCTTCGATATGTCGCTATTTACGCATTTTTCATTCACAGCGGCCACAAGATCTTTATTTATTTCATATTTCTTCGCTACGAAGCTTGCGAAAGCTTCTTTATCTAAACCGTGATCTCCGTAATACCCAAATTTTTGACCTATACAGCTCTCGGTCTCACACTGAAAAATTTAATAAAAAAACGTATGGTTTAGTCGACGGTTCTTGACAGTTAGCCTTAGTGCCAAAAACATAATAATATAACAACATATAAATTATTAAACATATAAATTGATAGAATTGATTGCCTCGTTGGTCTAGAAGTAAGCAATGCGGCTGCCAATCAAGAGGTTTCAGGTGTCATTCCCGGGTTGGGTCTGAAGTATTATTGGTTTCCCATTTTAAGAAATNCTAGTCCTCTGTTGGACATAGGGCTCTCCAGATATATAGGACCTTTTTTATAATGATCTATATAATTTGTTCTATACATATATGTGTGGTATTATAACAACCTATTGACTGTACCTTAAATATCTGATTGTCGAAACAGTGTTGCATCTTCATGATATCGCACATGTCCGGGGGTCCGTGCTTCGATATGTCGCTATTTACGCAATTTTCATTTACAGCGGCCACAAGATCTTTATTAATTTCAAATTTCTTCGCTACGAAGCTTGCGAAAGCTTCTTTATCTAAACCGTGATCTCCGTAATACCCAAATTTTTGACCTATACAGCTCTCGATCTCACACTGAAAAATTTAACAAAAAACGTATGGTTTAGTCGACGGTTCTTGACAGTTAGCCTTAGTGCCAAAAACATAATAATATAACAACATATAAATTATTAAACATATAAATTGATAGAATTGATTGCCTCGTTGGTCTAGAAGTAAGCAATGCGGCTGCCAATCAAGAGGTTTCAGGTTTCATTCCCGGGTTGGGTCTGAAGTATTATTGGTTTCCCTTTTAAGAAATTCTTAATAACAGCCCGGAGTATGGGATTTTGGCAGTGTTTCATGACCATACCATAAAGAGCACTTTAAGCCGTCGGTTCCGGTTCTCATGAACATCTATGACAATCGTTATTTATTGTAGGAATTCAGTACCCTCAAATATATTGAAACCTAGTTCAATCTTCAAATTAAGTTCGCACTTAGGGTTGCGAAGGTCCGATGAAAGTTGCCCCTTAAAAAACTGATATTAAGGTAAATTGGTAGCCGACCCAAAATTAAATAAATTTCGGAATAATAAAGACTAGGAAGAAGAATAGAAATTTATCAAATCTAACCAAGTCCTGCTACTGTTGCATTTGTATAATCTAACACTAATTAAGGTATAATAATGTGATTTATTTTTATTATAATAGTTTTATGTGCTTACGTAGGTATTTTCCTGTCCGTATTTGACGAAAACAATATTATAATCATATAAATAATCTGTATACTAATACCTGAAGAAAAATAATTGTAATGACTAAATGAAATTGGTACTGTTATACAGTAATAGTTCAAGTAAATTAGTGAATAATATAAAACTTTTAAAATTTTCGTATCATTAGCGCTGGACGATTTTTACTTTTTATATTAATATGATTACAATTACTGATATCTAGTTATTTTACTGCAATTATGAATTTTTTCTTGAGTACGGTGAAGTCAAAAGGAAGGGTAATGATTTTGGCCGTTTATATACGTACGTTTGTATGTTCTAACGTAACATCTAATAAATAAGGTGCCAATAGATTTGTAATAGTGGCGCGGACGATATAGGCTATATAAATATTTTCAAAAATTTTACGTAGTAGATTTATAGATTCTTAAACTTTTCTTGTTGTATGCTGTTCAGGATCTTAATCTCAGACTTAAAATACTTAACATTTATGTATTATTTGTACCAAATACTTACTGGGTCTGGAGGTGGAGGCCCTGGCTTCATCGTTTCAAAACATTCTCTTATTTCGTTCCGTTGGGTGATGTCAAGCGTAGTCATTCCGTAACAACAGCGCATCATACCCTAAATTTTCAATTCTGATAAGTTTAATGAAATGACAAAAATTGATGGTGATGATAATACTAATAATTGTCATGAAATTAAGAGATGCATAGTTTATTAACTGCCCTCCAAGATGAAGATAGCGTAATGAATGGCACAAATTATTACAATTCATTTCGACGTAAAGCGCATTTAAATTAATGATACTCCTTTAAAAGTGTATTGGTACATGAACATGAATTTACAATTATATATATTATCATCAGCCTATTGCAATCCCCTGCTGGATATACTAGGCCTTTCCCGTTGTACGCCACTCTGATCGACTTTAAGCTTTCTGCATCCAGCTCCTCTATCCATCTTTTGCAAATCGGCACTCTCCGAAACCATGTTGCGGTTATTTGCGTCCACCCACCCACTGGTTTTCAATCTCTATTTTTTCTTACTTTACAATTGTTATCTATTTGTGAGAAATCAAATTTTGGAAAACTTTGCTGTTGACTTGAGGATCAGTTGAAGCTCGAATGTTTCTGTTCAAAATATAGTCACGATAGCTAACATAATACCACTCTTGGAGTAAATTGAGATGGAAGGTGTTGAAAGTCTTTATTTGCATAAGAATTTACTATGAAATGGCTCAATTTTTAGGTTTATGTAATGAGAATTATATTTATGATTATAATCACTTTAAAAGTAAATTAGAACTAAATGCATCATACTTACATGATGTACTCCAAAACACTTCCTCCGAGCATCGTCAGGAATGGCCTTACAATAAAAAAAACATTAATCAGCAGAGAAAAAAGGATAAATGTAGAACATACACACATTAGGAGGGGTCCAGATAGTCCAGATGTCCTAATAATATCCGTACCCAGACCCCTCCTATTTTAACACACAGTGTGTGGTACAGTTGGTTAGATTTCACTTACCGATGCCGTATACAGATACAGATATACGAAAAATATTGCAGCACGATACATAGTTGTAATATAAAAGTTCAGATTGTTATGAACACACTTTTATTCTCTTTTATATGAGAAATGATTCAAACAAATTACCAAAAAATTTTGAAACTGCTCTGTAATTGTAGTCGTCAATTTAATATGCTATGAAAATTGTAGTACAATTACGAACAGTTGGCAATAGCGTACAAAAATAATCAAGATTCAGTATTAGTTGGTACCGGTACACAAAATGGTCTAAAAGACTTTAAAACTGTACGTAACCTATTATTATTTAATTTTAATATAATAGAATCACGTTATAGTCCTCACAAGAAAAAAAATGTCAGAAAACTGCGTGCAATAGTTATGACAATATACATGCATCTGTAAATATTTTTGACATTTATTAAGCTTTCCAGAAGTTTTGGATAGCACTTAAAGAGTTGAAATTTGTTGTATTTTTTGTAAATTGATTGTTATTTTCTTTGTAATCCGATTTATTGTTATAATTTTTTTCGGAAATGTCTAACTGGTTCGCCAAATTATACTTTTAAATTCTAATGAATCAAAAACACTTATAGAGAATATTAGACTTGAAGAAGATTTACTTAAATGCCGTTGGATTTTCTTCCATTCTTATAACTGATATTTTAAAATAAATTTATAATTCTATCTGAAATATACTGTGAACATATTTTATAATCTAACAATTTTCTAGTGCCATCAAGCAAATCCACAACGTTATTTAGATAACTTCACTGATTGGAATAACATACACACACAATGAACTTTGGTGTAATCATATGAGTCATGTGAAAATTGCTGTGTTTCGACAGCAAAACCATTACAGTTAAATCCTTTGTCACAGCATTATTTTACACGTGTTAATATGGTAATGGATTAAGAACACAAAGTATCACCCCTATTCATCCCATGGGTGTCGTAAGAACAAAAAGAGGGAGCAAACTCCGCAAAAAAATATCACTGTCAATAAAATAAAAAACGTAAGATAGCCTATTTCAACGCATCTGACCAGCGTAGTTTAGTAAATCAATACCTCTTTATTAATACACCCAATACAATGCTAAGACAATGTTTTACCAGTTACAGATAAGTTCCGGATAGTTTATCTGACACATGGTGTGTCCTAAATTTTACATGTAGGTTCTTTACACAACGTAAATAAGCATTAAGAAAGGAACTTTGGAAATACCATACAATCAGTATCATGTTCACGAATGCCTCCCTAATGTCCACCAAGCCTATATTAGGTGCCTCTACGGCCAACAAACAGAACAAAACTGAGTATTTCTAATTACACCGAGTCACTACTTATTACATTATTGTAATAACGAAACGGACTGAACGGCAGTTACACCAATGTTAATATATATTTGTTCCACGATCATTTGGCTTTGTCTGTATTAAATTTGGCCTGGGTGCCAAGGGTGCTACTAGATAAGTCACAGAAGATTATTACGCTCACAGAAAGCGTCGTAATTATAGTTTGGTGTTTTGCTGTGAAACTAAACTGGGAAACTGTAGTAAGGTTGCATGCCCATTACTATTTCGTTTACTGGACGTTGTACGGATAAGGAAATTTAAATTTATACTTTAGAGGTTATATGTGTGTGTGTATGTATGTTAAGGAGGCATTATTACCAGATTACGGCGAAGCTAAGTGAAAGATATATAAATAGTTTTAATAGTTTGTGTATGTTTTTATATTTCACCATAGTGCCTATAGTACGAAAACGATGTTAATAAATGAGATGGTAATAGATTTGTAATAATGATCCAAGAATGGATTTATAAGAGGTATATTTTTTTAAGTTCGTTTATAGTTTTAAAACTTTTTCTTGTTCTTGTTAATACATATAAAAGTAATATAAAGTTTTGGTATTCAGCTTCGTTTCAAATAACTTTGCATACTTTGGGAGTAGTATTTTTTTCTGGATTAAAGACAATTTGTATTCTTCTCTGAATCCGTAGCAATGTTATTCTAATTATTTGGCAACATTTTATGAAATTTTATAGGTAGGACAGGGTAGTATATAAAATTTAAAAAAGGATGTAGTAATTTTATATAAAAATTAGGATTTGAGGTAATGAATTTTTCGGTTTCCAGACAGAAAGATAAGTTCTCTAAGGACTTCTATTATTGTCGAATTCGTTCAGATTATACTGTAGTAAAAGGATTACGCTGTACGAAAAAAGTAACACTTATTTGATTATAGGTTTAATTTGAATAGTTGGGTACGTTCTTATGTAGACGGCACAAAAAATTAAATTATCCGGTGATATTAAAATCCATATAATACCATAGGTATTATATGGATTTTAATTAATCATATAAAAGTCTGAATGTACAATATAATCCAACGTTTATAAACACATGCTAAAAAGAAAGTATTACATAACTTATACCATCAAATTTACGGTATAAGAAAATCTTTTTACATTTATTCCTTTTCTGTTTTCTTCGTCCACTGGTAAGAGAAGGTCTCTTCTTCCCAAAGTGCACCAACTATCCCAATCTTGAGCAGCCCATGTCTAGCCGCTACTTCTACAAAATATTTTTTTTTAATTTAGATTTTAAATCCATAAAAGCTGTATTCCTAATCTAAGTCGGCTAACGAACACTAATTAACTTTTCAATACATAAAACATTATTTCCTCTGAATAATATTCATAATTGCGGATTTCCCATCATCGTATCAAGCAGGGGTGACATGTTTTCAAACCAAAATTAATTACATTATATCTTATTGATTTATGAGGCTTAATTAACCGTCTTGGTCGTTAGCACACTTAATTTGGTTTGCAGACGTTTAAAGGAAATTAAAGTGAATGTTTTGTTGTTTAATTACGACTCTGTTTGTTCTAAAGCGTTAGGTTTAATTCCCATTTAGTTCATTTTGTTTTCTTGCTAAATCCGAGTAACTGGGTCAAGTCGCTTAATTAAAAATTATTGGTTTAAAACTATTTTGGTTCTTGTTAAAGTAAAAACAACGGCTTTTCCAATATAACGGTTACAAAAAAGCCTATAAATACATATTATCAACAACCATTGAATGAATGGCTAGAAAATTGTCGACTACCAAAATAGATTTTGAGACTCTTCATATTGAACGCGTGATGTTTCCTACAATTAAGAAATAAAATTTAAAATTTTCCTTCATTATAGCATATTTTACTGTACTAATATAGTAAAACTAAAATATATAAAATGTACACAAAAATCGAGTAACATTTTATTCATATTTTTATTTCATTTAAAAAATTTACTCAGCTCAGCTAAAACAAAATATTCGTCATTCAAGTCAAGTCAAAAACATGGTTCGTCGCTCATTTACATCAAATACTTCCATGCATAAAATACTGCCTTATAAATAAAAGAAGATCAGTTCCTCATTCCTGGCACGAACAGCATTATAACTCACTGTGTTCAATTTTCATAGTTAAGTTGTCTCTTTTAGTGANTTTAGTAATGTACAAATTTTGATCAATAGATCGTGCACAGAATCAGAAGAGTTTACATCACAACGAGTCTTCTTCGAGTTAGTTTAAGTCGTTACACGTAGAAAACACTGTTGTATTCTTCTATTTTTAACCCTCGATGCAAAAAGAGCGGTGTTATAAGTCTTACGTTGATGTCTGTCTGTCTGTGTGTGTGTGTGTGTGTGTGTGTGTGTGTGTGTGTGTGTGTGTGTGTGTGTGTGTGTATGTGTGCGTGTGTGTGGGGTTTTTTCATTTGAAGGCCAGTTTCCTTGCTTGGAGTTGCAGTGGTTCTTAGCTAGGTTTGATTGATATCGGTCTAGTAGTGTAAGAGTATCAGCTCTTTTCCAAAATAGTGTGAGGCATTTTTGGCGTTTAATTACTGGATAAAGGGCTTGCTTAGGGGACTTTTAAAATTATTAATTTTAGCTTGTTATCATAGCAATTGAGTAGGGTTTTAAAGGGAGCTTTGTTAAGTTAAAACTTTAACGAAAATATTTGCAGTTTAAATTATTGCAAAAGCAGTTTGAGTTAATTGCAGAATGTTTAACAATATTTAATTAAGAGAATAGAACTGATTAATTTAGTTTTCCTTAATGTTGGTACTATTCAATTTTGAAATTCGTGAATATTTTAATATTTAATAATGAATAGACTCATTGTAGTAACTTTAGTTATCGATAATGTGTTTTGCAATTATTGGAATAGTTTCCACTAACTGAAGTTAATCAAGCGTCTATGAGAGTATACTTTTTTCTTGAAGGCTTAGGGGTGTTTGCTCTACAGATTACTTGTATGAGGTATGGTATGGGTCTTGAAAAGCGCATAGTCACTAGAAGTATACAAATTATGATCCAAGTGATAAGGATCGATGTTTTGCAGCGCGGAACGATAGCGAGAAGCTGCACCTTTTTTTTTACGTGAGGAAACCCCCTCGGGCCTTCACCCCACCGGGGTTTGCGGCGGGGCGGTGTGTCGGAATCGAACCGACTAAAACCACACGGTGTGCCACTCTGCGCCGGGGAAGATCCGGGAACCGCTTTCTTACGCCATCCGGACCCCTCCCAGCCGAGAAGCTGCACCTGTCTGAACCATTTCAATTTATTAGATGTTTGACTTTGTTCATTTTATTAGTTAATTCTCCTTTATATTCATTTTCTTTGTTAAAAATAATTCTAACATAATTTCCTATCCTAATTTTATTCCATTTACACGTTGTACAGTACAATGGTCAATAAAAAATTACAAGGGACGACAGCCGTAAGATAACAAGTATAATTAAAACGATGCTATTCGTCGATCCGGAAAGCAATTATACGGACACGCGGACAGTACAAATTTGAACAAGTCACAATGGGACCAAACGCCTTTTTCAATATAGGTCAGTTTCTTTGATCGCCTGTTTATTGACAGGCCCTTTGTTGGATGTATCGTGTCATATTATGTATGTTTTGATCGAGTAATTCTTAAGTATTTTATAAATCATAGGGATATGTTTTAACCACACCGTTCTTTAGAGCTTATGGTACTATATCTATCGTTAATCGAATGCAGCTTAACAATCCTTAGAATTATTTAAGTATTTTGTGAAGGAACGGGTCAAATGTTCCTCCAACTCAAAGGGAGGATCCTCCAACCAGGTGAGGTGATCATGCCTGACGGGCCACTGGCCAACGGTTGATGTTGGGACGTTGTATATATGTTAATCGGCGCGAGAACTTCTATTGCGCGATGGTAGTAGGATTGGTAGTTTCTCAGTTTCCTTCGTTACTCCGTAGTTCAGTGTATCTTCGGTAGATGGCGCTGTAGTACATTTCTGTTAGCGCTGTATGTGGCAAGTCACCACATTACTCCCCTCCAAGACCGGAGGTCGATATCTGGATGAGTCAGCTGTCTGTGCTCTATTGCGGAGCTTGCCAGTGCCAGGAGTGAGTAGTTCCAGTGAGTCGGAACTGAGTACCGCAAGTTCCAGTGAGTCGGAACTGAATGCCGCTAGTCCCACTGAGTTGGGGCTGAATCCCGCTGATCCCAGTGAGTCGGGAATGCAGGCGGCGCGCGGTGCTGCGGTGAGGTCCCCAGTGAGTCGGGGCGATTGCTGCGTAGTGGCTGGCTGCTGCATAGACGGGAGAGAAATGCTCTGCTTACATGGACCGTAGCTGCAATGTGCTGTGCCTAGACGCTGTTGAGGCCGTAGGGGTAAACCAGGCTGGAGCGGTCGCTTCCGCCATGTAGTGTATCCCTGTTGAGGCCGAGGTTGTTGGCTGGCTGAGACTTGCTGTGGGAATGAACGTGATGGTGGCGCGTTGATGCTGCTGCTGTTTATCTGCTCCTACGAAGGCTGCTTCCAGTCACGTCGGGGTCACCACTGTGGAGGAACGGGTCATATGTTCCTCCAACTCAAAGAAAGGATCCTCCAACCAGGCGAGGTTATCATGCCTGGCGGGCCACTGCCCAACGATTGATATTGGGACGTTGTATATATGTTAATCAGCGGGAGAACTTCTATTGCGCGATGTAGGATTGGTAGTTTCTCAGTTTCCATCGTTAGTCGGTAGTTCAGTGTATCTTCGGTAGATGGCGCTGTAGTATATTTCTGTTGGCGCTGTATGTGGCAAGTCGCCACAATTTCTACCATTTTTTTTTTCAGGAGTTAACTAACCTAACCAACTTATTATACTAGTAATCTCAATTTATATTACATTCATCTACAGATAGTAGAGCCACGCTGATTGCAGTATGAATGAGCCGGCTCGACCGAGGCGGTACTACCCTCGCACAGAAGATCAACGTAAAACGACAGCGTTCGTGCTGTCGAATTGCGTTGTTGAGTGCGAGACTCAGGAGTCATGTGATGGAGAAGCGTCACTTGGCACCATGCTGCATTGTTGCATTGTCTGCATTCGCAATGAGTATGGTCACCATCACTCTTGGATTCTGCTTATATTTCCATTGTAGAACCATTTTGGCAAAGTCATACATAAAAAATACCTGATATCTAAAAAAGACAAAAGTAGACAAAAAAGATATAAACTTGCAATCTTGGTTTCGATTTGTACTTGAGACAAATATCTGTAGTTCTTATTTAATAACATAATGAGCATATAATGATCAAATTCATAATTTACGATTAAGGATAAAGGACATACAGACAAACATTCATGATGAATCATTCAGTCAGTCAGGACATGTTATTTTATATTGAAATGTGTGTATTAATCCTGTTTTGTCCTAAGCTTGATTTTGAGCTGTAACTTATTGTAGGATTATTATATACGTCAATAATTTTAACCATTAACTGAAAATATAATTTAAAGGATATTCATAATATCATATTGTATATTTTGATTACATTTTGCCATTCAATGCGTGTATTAACACGTCTATCGTGGCTAGGAAATTCATATAACAATAAATACTAAAATACTTCCTAAAATTCTAGTAGCAGCTCTATTTTGAAATTTCATTCCACGTATATGAGAAGCCACATATGCAGTTTTGAATTCGATTATCATAAGGTTAGTAAATCCTCCAGTTTAGTCTGCACATTTTATTTGCATAACTGGCCAAAACGCGGTAAGCCCCAAACTGTTTCTATTAACATTAACTTGTTTTAAATTATTTAGTTCTCGCTGCCCAAATATCCAAGCGAATTAGAGAGTTTACTTAAAATAATATGATTTTCATACAAAACTATTGTTTACAATGCAATTTCATTTATCTCCCACCGTACGTTAATGGAAATTTAATACAAATATTTATGTTTTTCTGTTAAATCTCTGCGAAGAAAAATATGAGAAAACCAAAGAATATCAGAAAAATATTAATAAAAATTCAGTTACACAAAGTATTTTCTCTGTGTAAGGTTGTAAAATACCCAAAGCAGTCATGAAGACTTCCGATAAAAGTGAAATTAAAATATATTTCAATTTTTTTACTGTTATTAATTATTATTATTATTCTTTTACTAAAATATATTACCAATGAGTATTTATTTAAATATTAAATATTCACAGCAGACCCAGCGCAATAAGTTATAGTTATTGCTACACTGCATTGTTATCGTTAAACCTGCCTACGGCAGTTTTCACTTAAAAAACTGTGGAAAAAATTATTGATTCTAGAATACTAAGTATGCTCAAAAAATAAACAACGACAATGGCAATGATAAACTAAAATGAATGAAGACCTAAATAAGTGGAATTCCTATTAAATATCCATTAGCTATACTTTATTAAGAGTAAAAATATTTAAATTGGAACGATCCCCACACCTTTCTTTCAAGAACTTGACCCTGCTGAAAAAGTGTGTAGCTTTATCTTAAAAAATGAGACAAACATTTCAAATTCCGTGTTTTTGGTCGTAAATATTTGGTTTTTAAAATAAAGCCGTTTATTTAGGCTTGTTTAATTAAAACTAAAATTTACGAGTTTCATTATTCACTTTAAGTATCTACGTAAACAATATTTTTTATTGTAGTCGCTATAAATTTCATCTTGAACACCGTTCTGCCTGTTTCATCGTTTTATTAGACACTTAACAGCCGTTGAAACGTAGGTTCAACTAATTACAGATCGTCTTGCCAGTCAAAAGGGTAGTATTTATGTACAGTCTAGTACAGGTTTTGTAAAGTAAATTTTATCCATGTTTCAATCCCTTCATTTAACCGCCTAAAATTTGTGCTTTCGACACATTTGTTGGATTATTCATAACCTCGAAGCATCCTAACGTCTAGATGGATTTTAATCAGTGAGAGTTCTATCGATTTCTATACATATGAACCACATTGTAGGTTAAGGTTGGATTTTGAATCTCAGTATCAGTTTGATATCTTGTATCAAATACAGGTATTGATATTTTCAAGCATTCTTTAACAATGCGGTGGTCACACTCGCAACTGCAAGTTGAGATCTGTTCGCAATATTGCTATTTCTGTTTGCTAAATATGAACGTGTGCGTCGCTGTGTGGGAGTGTGTGTACCTGGATTGTCATTCATTAATGACGTTCATTCGTTTTAATTGTTACGGTGGGCGCAGTGGTAGTATATGTGACTGCTGTTCTTGAGGTGTCAGGTTTCATTTCCAGCTCGGGCTAAATGTAAGAATAATCTACACTTATTTGTCTCAGAGGTTGGTTTACACCGGTTTCCTGTGAGGCCGTGGTATCACTCCGTTCGAGCCGGCCCATTTATGCCGAAGCGTGGCTCTCCCACAGTGTTTTTCGTTTTATCTTACTGTAGTTAAGTTTTTTTTAAGTCAAAGGAGCCTGGATAAGTACTGTTTAAAACTGGATATCTACACAATACGGTGGAAATGTGTTCAAACTGCAAATTATTTTGGTATTCAATTTGTATGGAGAATTCAGCAGGCGTCGGCCCGTTAAAATTTATATAAGGTGAAAGAATAAAGAATTAATATAATTTCAATATTAATTTGAAATTGCTTAAAACATGACCTCGGGTTTTAATTAATTTTCATACTTGATTGGATGTGTTTTTTGTTCTGAATCCGAGTTTTGCGAATTTAAGAAGTCAAGTCAAATGTCGTTTTAAGTCGTTTTCATTTAAGTTTTGTTTTTATTTTTCACTGAAAGACTTGAGATAAGACAACAAAAAATAACAAGAGAACAAAGTCCTAGGAATTACTGAAAGCAATTCCTAATTGGACCCATTTGCTTCTTATGTGGAAAACAAGACAAAACAAGCCAGAAAATATTTTTTGAAATTTTAATGAACCCTGTTGGCAATATTTTATTCTAACAAGCTAGTAATTTTCCAAAGGACTGTCAGAGTCATAATCTTGATTAAATAGGAATGATGAACTGTAACAGAGTTGATAAATGAACAATTAAATACAGAATATAGTGTAAATCATACTATATAATATAGAATAGTCTAGGCTTGTAATATACGTTCATATTAAGTATCTTTTTGGTGGTTTGAGTGTTTCCCCGGCCTACTCAAATGTCCAGCTGGTGGTAGATCGTTAATCTTTACCTATGCCGCTTAGGTAACTGGATGGCCGGTATCCGTAGGCCGTCTGTATGGACAGCCGGACTTAATGCTATGGTATATACAAATCAATGTTTACGGACTTAAAAAAAGACACCTTTGTGGTTTGTTTAGGTATATCTTCCCGGAGTGAGTCTTACAAAACGCCTGTCTAAATGTAAAAATATCTGTAAAGATTTACTTACAATAAATATCATTTATTATTTGCCAGGAGGTGTATTATGTCGTAGAAAAGAATCGTGAACTGGGCATAAGAGTAGCCCACCGAAAACTGACGTAATATGGTTCCATTGCCTAAGTAAGCCTCATGCTTCCATGTGAATGATACGGAAGTCCGGATGGGCCAGTACATGAAGTACCTAAGCCTTATTCGGGACAGTCGGTAGAGCTCCGAAGAGCATTTCGTGCGATCAGTCTCCCGAATGCTAGTGGTAGCAGGGGTGCTACATCATCTGCTGCTCAATCTCGGGGGCCAACGGAAGAAGTTGGCAGTTTCTACATAGGTATCGTACCCCACAGGCGTCCTATTGGTATAAAGACCTGGCCGATATGGACACAATGGTCTACGATCAAATTAATTCTGTTGTTCGGATGGCTTTCAGATGCTATCGATACATTCCTTAAGCTCGTCTCGATTGCTGAGGTACGCCGCCGCGATGTTTAGGTGGGTAGATCGATTTTGCGGGAGTCTTCATTCGCCAACGAAGAGTATGTAGCGAAAATTATTCCCAGTTATTAAAAAAAAGGAATATAGGTACCCAGACTGAGGGCGACATGACTTCTTGCACCAACGGGGCTTAATTAAGTCGATTTAGCTCTTCAAGTGTTTAGGAACATCTTCAAGCGTATGTAGCTGCAAGCTTAGCATCCCATTAGATATAATACTTTAAAAATATTTATTCAAGACAACCGGTCTTATATACGTCGTAAATGGTTTTGGACCTGATGGGGCCCCTTTTGCAAAAAAGACTTGTCACACATATTATCAGTAGATATTTCACTTCATGAAGAGATATTTGCTGAGTGACATCTTACCATTACCTCATAATTACAACCATCTCTGTCCCCTTAGTAAAGCAACCACCAATATTCTTAAAAAAATAAAACAATAGTTGCTGTAATTTTTTACAACAGTAACTTTATTCTTTATTTATTAGTATTATAGAGTAAATTAAACACAAAAAAATGGGCCAAGTGCAAGTCGGGCTCCTGCAAATAGGGTTCCGTACCATTGTCTGTACATTTTAAGCGTCTAACTGTTATTGTTATCAATATCAAAACGAGCAACAAAATATGTTTATTGTATCGGAGCCTCCTAAAATATTTATTTTATTTGTTGTTATATCAGTAATATAAATATATCTTGTCTGAAAATTTCAACTGTCTAACACTATCATAGTTCATGAGATAAAGCCTGGTGACAGACAGACGAATAGCGAAGTCTTATTAATGGAGTTCCTATTTTACCCTTTGGGTATGGAACCTTAAAAATAAGGAAGACAAATAAAACTAATTTGGTACACCAAAAGCTTTCAAAATATTATTTTAAGCAAACAAGACAACAATAGCAGAGTAACAAAAACTTTTGCAATACTGTATTAGCAATTGAAAAATAAACAAGGACTCTTTCGCTAAGAAATAATGGAAAACTGGCCATTTGTAAGCCTCTAAGGATTTTTAGCTTTGCATTCCATTCTCATTCCCTTTATATTTACGCAGTTCCACAACGTTTAGTTTTAATAAAGTACTCGGAGAAAATATAACAGGATATTATCTAAAAGCCTCTTTTGTTCATGACTGTCTTCTGAAAGCTTTTGAGTCATATTGCTATGTTGTAAATCAATATAAAACTTCTATGTGTATAAAAAGTTCTCGGTACTCAAATATTCATAGACCTTATAAATTTACATGAAATATGTAGCACTTATGTAGCTTTCGTAGACTTCTGTAGAAACTTGTAGAGTTATTATAGCTAGTACCTACACAAATTACGTCATATCTTCACATACAAATGCCTCATTATATAGTCGTCGTAAAATGCCAAATAATAATCTAGTATAATAAAGTTTTTTTCAAACCGATAGAAATATTAATTCTATACTATAAACTAACCAAATACCAAAGTCTAATTTATAATTTTCATTTAGCGATTTTCTAAGTCCCAAAACATAAGTGTTATAAGACAAGTAGCTCCTTAGTTTAAAGAGCAGGTCTACATCAAAACTAACTCCAGTAGCGATTTATGTAAATGAGTGAAGTTCGTGTTAGGGTTCCCGTTATTGCAAATAACGTGTACCTAACCCTTGAAAGTAATAGGCACTAAGAAAGAGATAAATAGACACCTACCTTGATTTACCGTACCGAACTCATTTCGGTCGAGGTAAGTACCTGCGTGTACGGAATGAGAAGAAAAGAATTTAGCTAAAAACTTACATTTGCCAAAATAGATGTGAGTGACCTTGGACCAAATCTAAGTGAAAATTGTACAGAAATAGTTTTGCTTAAGCAATGTAGGTTAAGTGTAGATTAGGATTAGTCCGTATAGTAAATATATATATTTATATAAATATGTCGTATATGTGCCAATTTTTATTAACATAGATAACAGAGATGGGTAGATAATTCTCGTTTGATGAAAGTTGTAAAAAAATTTGCTCGTATTAGCCCGTTGATTCATGATCAAACTGGCGCACACTGTGCAGGACTAAGACAGTAACACTCCTTGGGGTAGGCATTTGTTTAGTGACGAAGGCAATAATCTGAGAATAAGATTGAAGACGTTTTTAGCGACTATTAAAAGGGTTTTTATTTAAATATTTTGATAATTCTTTGCTTTTAGCTTAACATTTGTTTGTGTACCTGATTTTTCCAATTATACGCTGAAGTAAAAACATGGTTTATTATTAAATATTTTACTACTTATTCTAATACTCAATTCACTATCATGAAGATCTGAACACAAAACTATTTATTGCGCGTAAGCAATAAATACGCAAATTATTATAATTAATTTAACCCTCATAATACTAATAGCTTTCCATACTCTTTAATTACGTAATTTCGTGTGAAAATTTGCGCTGTAGCATCTACATATATGTATGCTAATATAACCAAAGCTACCATCGTATACCAGTTATATGTTGCCTATTCTATTACGGGGATATATGAGACCGCGTAATAGCGAGAGCCGTAGTTAAAGTGATATCGCGGCGTTAGGGTTAAAAGCTGTTTATGCATATCACAAGGTTAATACGGGTCTAAAATGTAGTGGTGAAATTAAGAAGTCTAAACAAGTGTTGTTGGAGGTTTCTGTATTTATAGGTTAATATTTTGGTTTTATTTATTCACCTCTGAATTGTATACAAAGACACGACAATTGACAACAGTTGAGTAACAAATATATGGACTTAACAGTCCGCGGTCTTATCGCTCACGGTGATCTCTTCCAGACAAACTCAATACGGATTTTCAGTATCTTTAAAAAACGTTTTTTTTAAATAAACATTATTTCTATTAATGTTTAAATAATAAAAAAAATGTTTTCATGAAGTTCAAATACTTTTTCTTAATCATACATATTGGCTGTGGTCGAAATCCAGTCGCAGTTCAATTAATATTTGTTTGATCTTTTTATACTTAGCTTTCTAATATCCTTTTCCATATAATATAAACTTTAACTGTGCCTGATTTCATACTAATCCATTAGCATACTTTCCGTAACAAGGATTTTAAATTGTTTCCTTCACGTATTAATATATAAACTTCACTCACACAGACAGCGTCAAAAACTTGGGATTCCACATGTAGATCCTAGCTTAACATCTCCGAAATAAAGACCATTTATTTGACTGCGATAAAGGTAAAACAATACTGTGAGTGGCAGCTGTAGCCCAACTTACTCAGTTAAAGAAGAAACGAAGTGAAACATTTTATTACGCTGCTCTTCGAAATTGTTGAGGAATTGGGACAAAAGTAAAGCCTGAGAAAAGCGACAATTCTTTTACTTTGCCTCTTCCGAGACCACTCAGACAATATTCCGTACATAATATAAATAAAAATCATTACTACAGCTACTTTGAAGTTTTAACGGAAAAGTAAGATTATTCAGGGGAACTTCTGGCGATTCGTTCAACTTCTGTTTTTTATTGCATACAGAAATACTGAGACAGATAAATGTAAATCTTTTTGCATTATTTTGTGACTAAAAGAGATATGACTTAAGACAGATTCGTTATTTGAAGATTATACTAGCTACTTAAACCAACAAAATTAAATAGAAAATGTTTTACATAAAAACGAAAATGTTATAACGTCTGTTATGTTTGCGTTTCCCATGAAACCTTACTAATTATTCTTCATCGTACGTTTTGATTATTTCTTGAGAAAAGATTTGAAATAAAAGAGAAATTTTTTCACCAACAACAGATTAACAAAGCCACAAAGAGGTACGATTGAGAGTTAAACCGCCCCGGTCTTCCTTGAAAATTTATCGGGGATATTATTCGAACCCTTTCCTTTCAATTTGGCTAATAGCTGAAAAAAAAATATAGACAGATCTTTCGTGAAGAGTTTTGTTGGTTCAATTTTATGTTAAGTAATTCTTCAAGATTCTAGGTGAGAAGATGAATCGATCTCTGAATATAAGGTCGGCTAGATAATATTCAGTGTAGCATGGCTAATGTCTTCCAGAGTTACGTAATTCTGTTCGAAGTGTTTAATATTTCACAGATATTTCATCAGTTGGATGCCGATTTACATTTGAGTTATTGAACGCCTGATAATAATATTATAATAATAATATTATATACATTAAAATTCTTCTAGCAGATAAGCTACACATCTCAATACTGTAAATTCATGTTCTGCAAAAATAGTAACAATAGACGAAAAAAATATTCAGTAACATCAAGGATTAATATATTGCTTCGATTCCTTATCCATTTAGATGTAACTAAATCGAGATCAATTGGTTTTTAATGAATATATTTTGGGAGTGCCTCAAGGATATTATATAGTGGGAGGCACAGACTCATTTCTGCTGACTGCTTCGGCTCTAGTTATATCACAAACTTTGTTTTAGTGACGTGGTTGAAAGATACGCCTTGTAGTCGGCCTTGATTTTCTGATTGTATTAATTAATAGAAAGTTAAAAGGTAAGGTAATGCTACATGTCAACCTACGATACGCTACGTCTAGTAATAATGAATTTCTTAATTCAGGTATATTAGAACCGTACATATTATTTCATATTTACAAATAAATAAAAGTTCAAATAGTTTAAAAAAATTAAATTCAGTACAGGTCAATTTAACATAAAAAAATACATATTTAAAATATCTCATACCTTTATATCAGCAATTCTTATAATATATAATCTGAATCTTGAATTAAGTATGCAGGGGGCTTTGGGGGCGATAAATAAATCTAGCTAGCATAATATTTTAAGTAATTAAACTATTAAACAAGTTACAAAACAATACTTTACTTTTCTATGTGAACCATGGAACAGTAGTGAAAGGCCACTGTGTTTGAAATGCTTTTGCTTATTCAATGAGAATTAAAAGCGTAATTTCTATATATGTTTACTAAATTTAAAATTTAGAAAACAAGTAAAAGTAACAGAAAACCAAATTAAGTTTCCAAAACAAAATTAAAGTCTTAGTTTCCATGTGCTTATATTTTATTCGTTCTCCGGTTTAAAAGAACAAAACAATTTTTGTTTTAAATTTATATTGAATACAATCCTTTTTACTCAAAATATCTGTTAGAAATATTGAATTCTCTCTTGCTCTGTAATGGCTTTGTGATTCCAGTTAAGTTGACATAATAACGCAGAGTGAAGAATACTGCGAGTTGTGAGGTAATTTCAACCTTTTTTCTTCAATTTACTATTAACTTTTAACTAGTAGTAGTTAAAGTATAACAGTTTTTGAAACTTGAATTCTATATAGAAATGTATTGTCGTCAAGAATGGTATTAAGAAACACAGTGTCATTTTGATACTTCAATTAACTTTTTAATAGAGATTTGTTTCTAAACCATCAGCCTCGGCTTTGTCATAAATTTCACACTGATCCTTATAAGGATCAGTGTAAAATTTATTGTGTGAAACAACTGTGGCACAGTTTCAAATAATCTAGACAGAAGATAAATTACCAAAGTAACAAGCTGTTCATACCAACAACTTGTAGTCATGAAGTTAGCGTTATGATTCAAGTATAAAGTTATCACTTCAACCGCTCCAATAAAATTTGAATTTGCAAGTTTTGAGTAGTCAAAAGTAGCGAGTGAAGCAGTTTTGAAACTAAGAAGTGTACTTAGTTATGCCAGAGATAGAAAATAACAAAAGTTAATTCTAAGTTCTTAATGAGTGATGTAAGAAGATCTCATATGAACCCAGTTTGAATGTTTGAAATTTCAAGATATATTTTTGTAATGAATTTTACTATTTTATACATGTTTCATTCAAACAGAACTCTCTAATGAAAGGACGGACAGAGTTCGTGACCCTAACTGAGTTCCTGCTATTATACTTGCAACCATTCATTCAAGTCAAAGACTCAAAGACTTTATTATTTATGAAAATTTATCTTACCAAAATATTCTAGAACCAGTATATGTTCTTCAACTCTAATCTCCAAACAATACATTTCATAAATATCAAGCACTGTGTATTGGAATAACCCAAGGCTTAACTTTCAGTTTACCGAAAACAAAGGCAGAAAGAAAAACTAAAAGTTCGCATAAGCCCTGTCTCTTGACAGTATACCTATATTTTTGTCGACATTTTGCTTCTTTGCCCTAATTCTTACTTATAAATCATTTTTGCGTATCTGAATAGTTTCATATAAAACAGATAGTACAATTCTATTTGAAGCTTAACCACCGTTTGGAAAACTAAATAGCGGTCGCCTAACTAATTGCCACTGTTCCAGTAATCTGGCTGGTCCATATTAATTGCTTTATCAATCGATTCAAGGGTTATGAGACGTAATACGGGTTTTAATGGGACCGTTCGTATGGAAATGGCTAAGGGATATAAAGTGTCAGATCCTTATCTTAGAGCTTTCGGTCTCTGTGTGTGTGACAATTGGCTACATTTACTTGTTCATGAAGTACAAGAACACGATTGACATACATAAAAGGTAATATTTTAATTAAATTCATTTATTCTTCAAAAGTAGGAATCGCTTTTAGTCAATTGGAAAGTTAGATAAAGATTTAATAATCATGTTGCGGAATAAACCTGGATATTTCATATTTACAAGATACTACTTGAGTACAAACGTGCTGGCTCATCCAGCGTGGTACTACCCACCACCACCAGCCACCACTCTTGGATTTTGCTCATGTTATCTATCAGGCAGAGTAAAACCACTTAAGGCTCATACATAAAAACAAAACAACTTTTATAGATTCCACAAGGCTTATTACATACTACGGCAAAGCTAAAGGAGGGTTATTTTAATTACTAATTTAAATTCTCAAAATTAAAACGGAATAGGAATATTAAATGACTTCGTATAAATCAAATTAACATTTCATTAAGACTATCCATACAAGAATGTTCAAAAATTAAACATTGAATAACAGTGACATTTCTCCACGATAACATTTTCGAGTAAGAGGGGCAGCAGAAACACATTAAAAAGATATAATTCTGTACTGGAGAGATAAGGTGGAATGCAAGCAAACAGAACTCAATGTAACTGAAATTTTCGTATTCACAAAGAAGAATCTGAGAATTCCGACTGAGATTTCCATCGAAAGAATGTATGCTCTTTTAAGTTTCCACAAATATATTTGTAACATACTTTAGAATCATTTTTGCTTGCTACAAATATTCTAATATTTTGAGTCCATGTGATGTCGGATCAAGAATATAAAGTTTCACCACCCTGACCAAATTGATCCCGATATAGTGGCCAAAACCTCTATTTGAGGGAGAGTTCAGCTGTGGACTATTAAAAGCTATTGATGTGATTCCTACATTTCTTTAAAATGCACGTTAAACCTTTTATACTATGGTTTTCTTTACGGTCCGTTTTAAAATTTGCTATAATACGCTTTTACTGAAAACTAAAATTTTATTATTCCCAAGATTATTCGGGGTCGGCTACTAGTTCAACCCAATTTATCTGTATATCAGTTTTCCCACGGAGCGAATCCAGTACTAGGTGATTATCAAAGTCCGTTAAAAGAATATTGTCGGCAATTATACCAGTTCATGAGAGAGTAAAAATGGTGCTCACCATAGAAAACTATTTGAAATTCAATTGTAGCAAACAATAATCTAACATATGCCTAAACTTAAACCATTTATCCATATACCATAAAATAAATATTCTTATTACTATGAAACAAAACAAACTTAAAATAAAAACTTGTAATGGTAACTAATTATCCTGAGCATTATAACATTAGATGAAAATATTATTGCCTCATCATACGTACTGTATCGGCCAAACGCTAGAAATGTTTGTACACCAACCTATCCTGCATCATTTTGCTTAATTGGTGCATGAAAATTATTGTGCAAAACAAAAAGAAATGAGCAATGAGCATCCACACGCAAGATAAAGCAATATAGGTTTTATGGGTGTTTCGTGATTGTTATTGTGCAGTGTTTTTTTTTAAATTATTAAAAAATAAAATATCAATAAGGCTCCAATTACCCGTAACAGTAGCCAAAGATATTTATATGTCAATCTAGATCGATGGCTTAATGTACTCTCCGAAGTATGGAGTGTCACCCATCATAGATTAATCTAGCTAGGTTTGCTAAGCTTTGGAATGAGCTAACCAATAGTAATTTTAGCTATGAAAAACTATGAATCTTTTTTGGTGCTGCTGAAAATGTAGTAATTAAAATTTAGAGAAGAAAGCCCCGGTCTCTCTCGATCTCCTATCGAAGGCTAATGTTAGAGATAATTGGAATTTGAACAATTACTGTTTCTTTAAAAGCAGTCATAAAAATATGTTACTATTCAACCTGATTTTGTAAGGAGGGTTTTGTTTGTCAAGCGTATGCATATTATAAATTCATAAGTAGCTCTGTCGATCTATTTGTTATGCTTTCACAGCGTAAATTAAATTTAGCATGAATAATACTTTGATTCTCAACCAAGTCATAAGTTACTTTTTACCGCAATAATCGATATACACACCTGCTGAGCCGCGGTAAAAAGTAGCGTATATGTTTGAAGGGAGTTCTGTGTTTTTTTAGTACGTTCTGTAGTCTAAATGATTGGATGAACATGGTTACAAAAACTTAGAAGAGATAAATTTATCTTAATTGTGAAAATTAATCAGCTATTAAATAAAAATAAAAATATAAAAAATCAAATTAGTTGGTTATTAGCTCTAAACACAAGCTCTACTGTTATTGTTTTAAAAATGCTTTTTAGAGACTGCTTCCAAGGGTAATTATAGTTGATATTTACTACTTTTATAATTTTTTGTATAAAAAGTAAAAAAAGCTATTTTCTAAAGTTAAACGTATGTTACTATATAGCAGTAAGGAAGTAAGTTCATGCCAGTATTTGCAATTAAATTTTGCATTGAAACTACAAAAAAATTACCGTACCATCCGCTGTGTTTCTTAGCTCAAGCATAAAGATTAGCTAAAAGTGGTAAAGAGAATAGTAGAGTATGTATGTTACAAGTTATCTAGTACTAACATACATAGTTTACATCACTACTCGTAGACGGGGGGGGTTCTGTATTTCAATTAAATTACTGCTGACAAAGAGCTCTCACAAGGCTAGTCTAAGATGGTTTCCATTATTTCTAGAATTCTTTTACACATACTAAACAAATTGATATATTTAGCTAAGAACTTAAATGAAAAAAGAAATTCTCAATGCAGTGGACTTTCATACGATTCATAGAAAATCTTTTTGTTTGAGTTTAGTCCCATTTAAGAAAACAAAAATACCATCTCCAAGAGTGCTAAGTTTAGTAAAGCAGAATTCAGCTATTTTACTATTGCTTATATTAAGTAGATGTTTCCTTTTTTCTGAAACCAAAAAGAAGGGTTAAAAATTGAGAAAAGCGGTGTTATGTTTTTTGCTAATCGTTATGACAATTTATAAATATGGAATAATTTGTATGGTTCTAAGATATCTGAATTAAGAGTTTCATTATTGTTACTAAGATAGTTTAAGAGGTAGACGTCGTGTATAGGTTGACTGGCTATTTAGACTGTACACTATCAGGCACTGTCTCCAAATATAATTGCTTTGCATAGTCATTTTAGGGCAGTAGTTCAGTGAAGTACTAAGCCAATTAAGATGATAACTGACTAAATTGGACTCAGTTTTATGAATTAGAATATCCTTATATACCGCGTGCGAACCAAATTAACTTAAGCAATAGATTCAAATTAATATAAATCGTTTTGTGTCATTAGTAAACCTTAATATCTACCATCAACGTGCCATTAAAGTATTATCGATAAATTTGAATCATGGCCCACTTTGCCCATAAACCGCTTGAAATCGGCAAAATAACAAATATTTCATTCCTTTACAGTATGTAAAGTAATCAATTAAAATACAGCCGCCTGATCTTAATCTAATTGCCTTCTACTACGATACTTACCAGATTATTAATCAATACTATGTTTACCCAATATTATAAATTCAAAAGTAACTCTGTATATCAGTATGTTACTGCCTCATTGGTCTAGCGGTTGATGTATGTGACCACCAATCAAGAGATCTCTGGTTCGCATCCGAGTCAGGCCAAAAGTGTTATTGTGTTTATCTGATTATAGAAGTACTTAATAACAGTTCGGAGTTTGGAAGTTGGGGTCTGAACCCCCGTGCCTCGGAGAGCACGTAAAGCTATCGTTCCTGCACCTGATCTCTCCCCGATCATGTCGGTTAACCGTTCCATCGGATTATGAGGGAGAGGGAACAGAGAGTGCACCTGTGTTTGCACACACACTGGTGCACTATATTATCTCTTGCGTAGTTGTTTGGTCTCCATCGAGACTGGCCACCGTGGCCGCAATCGGGTAGGTGAATATCATATCAGTCTGTTACACTTTCACGGCTAAACCACTGGTTTTAATGAAAGTTTCCATGAAGATATTTTAATTTTCGTAGTCGGATATAGGCTACTTTTTACCGGAATAATGGAGTCGCGAGCATAATTTCATAAATTCATAAGTTGTTAGACATCACAAATAAATTTTATCAATTAACAAGTTTTATGGTCATTTTTACTCCCCTTACAACTAGATAGAAAAAGTATTTATAATTCCAATGAGGATTGTACTCTTTTTCAAACGTATACTAAAATTAATAAGCTGAATAATATAAATATCTATTTCATTAAATAACCCACATGTTTCACAAAATCTTTTAACGTCTGTGACGTTCTACTCTACACCGTTTTGCAAAATTGAAAGCAATTAGTTCCTTTGATTAAAAGATTGGACTGGAAAAGCTATAGATACCGATGCCAAGTAACATTGCGAGGCCGACATTCAAAGATTCAACATTTTCATTTGACTTCAGGCAGATGAAAATCAAATCTGTCGGTACTGGAGTGAAACAATCCCCTTTTACTTTGGTGGATGAAATCAGATTTTTGAGTTGGAAATTGTGTTTAGTATTGAATGGCCAGCCGAAACGAACTGTAGAGTAATATTTAAGCTCAAATGGAGGAAACAAATTTTAGAAAGTGTAATAACACACATTTTGTTCATGATTTATTTGGCTTATGATTTTATTTTCTGATTTTGATATACTTGTTGGATACTAGATTTTTATCAAAGTAGTTTATCATAGATTCTACGCATTTACATGCATGCACACGATAACCGCCCTCGCAAATCTATTTCTAAAACTGCGCTGAAAAGTATTCAGGAAATTCCAATACTCTTCTGTTTATTTCGTTACTTGAAAAAATAGCTATTTAACATCCTGGCACACTTACAAGTCTTCCATGTATTCATACTTTAATCCTTATACCGTGCTTTATTACCAATGGAGGATTATACGCTTAATAAAAACTTGCACGCCGTCGTTCATAATCGACTTTATACAAAACATCTGATAATATAGTAATAAAGAAAACATTTATTCATACTTCAAACTCTTCACAAATATAAAAAAAAATCCCCCAATGTGGAAGGTAGAAATCATACAAAACGAAGGATATTTTTCTTTATCATATATAAAACTGTGATATAATACGCACACGCACATCTTATGTTAATACTAAGTCCTGGCATATGATTATTAAAAACAAGAATTTTACAAGCTTAATATTACGTGACACATACGGTCGCCGCCGTAATCCCTTGAGCACCGCCACCACATCGGATGTCGGATTTAAATATGATTATATTACTGAAAATTTGTATGCGAATATGTTGACAATTTGGCATTTGCTAGGTATAAGACATAGAATAGAATGTTATAATAAATTAGTAAACATTGAAGAGAAATAAAATTAGTTTAAAACTGATCTTTGAAAAAACAACTATGGAAGCAAATTATGCGAGACGACATCGCTAGAAAGAGAAAGAAAACTTAAAATGAGTTCTATAACAACCGGTGTGACCAGAGTACCGAAACCTCCTTTAATAGAAAGATGTAAGCCGTTCCTATACGTGTTTATAAATTATCGGACTATTTTAAAACATGTTTGTGCCTATCACCGATGTAGGATGACTACTCTTATTGGTTTAATTTGAATCTATAAACGATTATCGATAATTTGCAAGAGCGTCTCTCAGACATTCAATAACATGCATCATATCGAGACCAATAATCAAAGATTCATAGGCTCTCAATCACGGATACCGAATCTACGGTCGACTATGACACATCACGTTCTGATGATCGATGAAGATGTCTGGCCATTACGATTAGTCATCCAGACGTACAGATACGGGTATAATTCATAACTGTATAAGTTAAAAGAATCGCAATGGACTATTCGAGATCCGTTTAATTTATTTTACTATGCATATTTTTTCTATAGTTTTCTATGACTTATAATACTCGTTAGTATTTTTTAATTTGAGGTAGTTCTGACTTTAAACATATCTGTATTTACTTACAAAAATAAGCATCATTTATTATAAGAAAATCTATTTTTTTGAGCTTAAGCACTTCAATATTACAACCCTCGCCTATCTGATATCTGCGATAGCATTAACAAGAGATGAAATAACATTAATATTTACCTAATCTAAACTTTTTACCTAGCACCATTAATTTTTGGAACAATTTGTGGTTTGTATTACTTCTGAAGTGAAATAACCTTTATAATCATCTTCATTGAGTAATGATGATAATTATAATGTTAGTCACTCAATGACGACGTGTGTCGTTCGTTTAGAACTTATATCATGAATAATCAGCAAAGAAAGTTTAAAGAACTAAAAAAATACGCTCACCAAAATCACTAACAACGAATACAAACATAGAGATAAAGCTAATAGGAGCGTGTTAAAGATATAATGACAATACTCGATTCATATAAAGTTAGAAAAGTGTGACGAAATCAATTTGTAATATCATTATTGAGTTCTTTGAAGGTATCATAGCAGATATATAGCTTGAAACTGTTCTTTATCAATTTATAGAGGATTAAATGGTGGGACGTTCGTTCTCTATCTACGACGATACGCATCTCTCCTTATAACGCTTATATATCTCGCGTAAATCTAACCACGTTATATAAATAGAATTACAGAATAAGGGTGTTGGGCTTTGGCGAAATAGGTTATGAATAATTCGAATTTTGGAATTGTAATTCATGTTGTTGTTGGAACCTTTAACCGTTGATGTTGTGATGACGTGGCGATACGATGTAGGTCAACATTGTATATCGATTAGCTTATTTATGAAATCAAATGATTACTAAATTGAGGACATGAGTTCATAAACCTGATTACAGTTTATTGAAAGTCCATAATCCTATCAATTATCAACAATATATTTAGGGCGCAAAAGAGCTTATGTTATTGTTCTGATATAGAAGCCTAAAATTTATTTCAGAATAAATACATTTACCTGTTCATAAGATCATTTCAGGTATTTGAAAATTAATTAATAAATAAGCTTATCAACTGTAAGGATAAATTCGTTCAATAAATTCTCTCGTTATATGTACATTAAGTTGTTACTGTCTAACATAAGCTTTGACAGTTAGCTTTTGTCCAATAAGTTTAGTTTTAATCCCGTTTAGAATCATATTACCTCTCTAGCTTGCGTGATAGGGGAAGCTCTGTTTTATTTCTATCCCTTCTGAATAGCAAGCTTAATCCTTTTATGGATCAACTGTAAGGGCTATATGCTCATCTCTGATCGATTTTAATATGGATTTGCGAGGCAACTAATGACTTATTACTGATCCATATTAACATAAAAAAAGCAGCTAACCGCAAAGCTAGACGCCTCTGCGGTAAACCACTCATGCGTGAAAGCGCTAAGGTAATCTATACTTATATTATATAACACTTTCACAGCTAGCTAACCTTTCCCTCGATAACCAATGACGCAGACGGAGCCACGGGCAAATTTAAGAACAAAAATTTGTACTTTCTTCGTAAATTAGAATTTACAGATTTTCACATTTTTTGAGTCAATTGTTTACCTTTTACATTCTTCAGGGTTTAATATTACGATAGCAAAACTTTGAACCCAAACTTGTGATGTACGTTGGATGAAAATTGAATAATGATTTATTCGTAACTATGTAGCACGATGTATAAATGAATATACGTTTTTTTGTGCACTTTTAGTTTTGTATAACTGTATTCCTAAATACATTATGTCTATTATACATAAATAATGTACTAGCAGTCTCAAAACAGAACCGCGTATACGATAGATAGAATTTTATTATATTATTAACTTAAACAGAATAGCCAAAAATATATACTTACCCAAAGCAAACATCAATGTAATATAAGCCTATAAATAAATAAAACATCTAACATAAACCATAAGGTAATAAATATACCAATAATTGTAAAAAAAAACTCGGAATAGACCCTGAGCCTCGTAACATTAGGTAAGAAATATTAGCTTCATCGTACGTAGACAAATATACCTGTCGCTAGAAATATTTGTACGCCTACCTACCCTGTGCCTATTATTTATAAAAGAGCTACCAATAATTTTGTATAATTCATATATTTACTTATTTTTTTTTCTTATTATGCATATAGTAATTAAAATAAAAAAGAATGAAATGAGGATTGTACTCTCACACCCAAGATAAACCACTACAGGTTTGATGGGTGTTTTATGTCTGTTTTTGTATATTGCTGTTCTATTTTAAATCAATAAATAAAAAAAAATTTGGCCTTAACCCTCTCCTGAGAGGAGACCCGAGCCTAGCAGTGAGATTATGGGTTGTAGATGAAATAAAAAAAATACGTAATATTTCTCGTTAAGCCTAAAATGTGAAAGTACCCTCACGTTAACAAAATAGTGACACAGTTAATATTATCTTAACCCTTTTAGGTACTTAACCGTAGCTAAACTGTAAAGTTAAGCTGTAATTTATGGTAATAATTGTATAGAGACCCAAACCCATAACGTTATCATAAATACCTTTAATCCGAGATCAGTCCGCTATCCTAGACTTCGTTGTGAAAGGCAGTATCCTAAAAAGCCATAACAGATCTCGTGATAGTTACAATTACTGGCAATATCACCTTTCCATAAACGTATCACAATTTAATTATGCTCATTACAATTGCAACTATTTTTAAGTTAACCATACATGGCTCATATTATTTAAGTATTCATATAAATATTATATTTTAAATTTTAAAGTTATTCTGATTCTTGAAGAAGAATATAGGCTACTTTTTACCACAATAACTGACTCACATGTGGGCAGAGCCGCGGGTAAAAACTAAACTACACGGTTGGCCTAGTGGTTTCAGTGGTCGCCACACCACTTCCTACTGCGCCAAGTGTTGTGGGTTCAAATCCTACATGGGACAATACTTTGTGTAATCCATAAATTGTTGTTCTAAGTCTGGGTGTACTTTGTGTCCGTTTCATGTATGTTTGTAAAAATCCCCGTCGTGACGCAGTAATGTATATTCCTAAAGCGGGAGCTGTCATTAAAAAAAATAGAAGGAAAAGAGTCCTTTATGATGTTATGTACTTTTTGTCAAATGAAAAATAATCGGATCATGGTGGTTAATTTAATGCACATTACTATTACTCAATCGCATCGCATTGCTACCCTTTGAGTTAAAGCTAACTCGTAATAAATAATAATCTGGATTGGCGTTTCTAAGTTTCTAGGTGGTCTGAAAAGATTCCGACACGTACTCCTTAATAAAAACTAGTTAAAGTAGCTGTGTATATTTGTATTGTGCGTCGCTGGGTGAAGTTCGTAAAGTATGAATATTCTATAAATATAAAAATAGTTATCATCGTTAGGTTGAAAACTTTTCAGACCACGCACGTAAATCTATATTCAAATTTGTTGTGTATGTGTGAGTAATTTAGGCAGTGTGACGTCATAGTATTAGCTCTATCTAATTTGGAATCTATCACACATCCCCAAGTTATTGATTCTTGTAACTATCACAATCAACAGTAATTTTATCAAAACTTAATTATAACGCACATAATATTATTATGTTTCCGAACACATGATCTAATTTATTAACCACATGCTAAATTATGTTCCCCATAAACTTACTTAAATTGAGGACATGTAGCCCTTGACCCTTGTAATATATTGTTATATCAAGGCCGTCCTCTGCCCCATTTATTGTATCCTTGGTGATGTCTAATGGGATAAGCATGAAGTACATAATGTCGCTAAAGATCCATTTAGACAGATACTATTTTATTTCTAAGAAAAAGATGTATTTTCATTGGGTCTTTTGAACAAATGCAATTCAAGATTACATTATTTGGTACAGCATATTTTGATAGATTATTTTTTGTTTGATCTGTTTGATTAGCGAGTCTGTACGAAAAGTACAATCATATTTAATTCCTGTAGTTATAAAAAAGTATTTTCTTATAATTTTGTATGTTATTCAACAATAGTTATAAATATATAGCATAAAAAGGAGTTTAGACCCACCTCACTTTAAAATCTGCAACTATGTCGTAATTGACTGTCTAATGACAATAAGTAACTTATATATGCTATCGAAACATAACTTGTAAAAAAAATAAGTCTTGCCACCCAGTTCTTCAACCGTAAAGGGTTGTGAGATCCATGTAACCAAGTCCAATAAAGATATTGACTTGACAACCGCATGCAAACCGGAGAAGTGCTAAGGTTCATTCATTGGTTGGAGGAGAACTAAAAAGAAAACAGAAAAATAATAAGAATAATTAAACAAATTACACTCAAACATTGACCACTGGGTCACTAGTATTATAAAATGAATGTCTAAATATTAAACACAACTTATGTAAATTTAAAAACCTTCATTTCATTTATATCTAGCAACTATATTAATTAATAAAAAAAACTTTTTTTAATTGAATTACTTCACGAGTCTACAAATGGTAAAGTCATCGCGTAACATGGTAAGTTCAAATAAAACTTTAAGTAAAAGTAATATTGTGACCTGATTACTTTTTTTTTAAATATCCGGGCCCGGACCATTATTACGAATCAAATGACATTTAATTCATTCAAGTCGATTGAGTTGTTTAAGTGCAGCGGTGTAATATAAAATAATGCATGGACGCCAGAACTATTACCCTTCCTTTTGGCTTTGTCGTAGTCAGCTAAAAAGTAAATTTAGAACATCTTTAACACAGCCGTAGTATGATCATTCCAATACTCAATAAAAACTTTCCCTGTCGTATGTCTGACTGCCTCGGATCAAATGTATGTATTTTTTTAATGTTACAAGGGGCAAACGAGCAGACGTATCGCCTGATGGTAAGCGATTACCGCCGCCCATTAATACCCGCAACACCAGAGGCGTCACAAGTGGTTTGAAGGTCGAATGGGTTGGGGAAATATGAGCTGCAAATATTTATTTCGGAGTTTGGGTATTTTCTCTGTATGATAGGTGTGTTTACATTTATTTACAAATAAACGATGTATGTAAAATATTTATATCAGTTGTCTATTACCCATAATACAAGCTATGCTTAGTTTACGACTAGATGCCCTTGTATAATAAATATACAAAAATATTTATTTATTTAGTTATATCCTAAACCATTCGATCTCCTATATTGTTTTCAAGGGCTTGGAAGAAAGCTGAAATAATATTCATTTAAAAAAACCGGATTCATCTCGGATGGCCGCCCGATTTCTATTCTTCCGTTTCTCTCGAAGGTCTTTGAACGCCTAGTACATACTCAACTCTCGAATTTCCGATCTCGAAACCTGCTACTAAATCCTCTCCAGTTCGGCTTTCAACGCGGTTACAGCACCTCTACTATAGTCTATATTACGGAAGACATCAGATCTGCTATAAAGAATGGTCAACTTACAGTTCTAACACTCCTAGACTTCAGCAATGCATTCAATACCGTTGACTTAGACGTTCTGCTGTGTATACGCCGCTCTTTGAACATATCTCCAACGGCGACCGATTGGTTTAGCAACTACCAGTCTGGTCGCCGGCAATCCATTATGATTATTCAATTTTATATACCTTGTGTATGTGTAGAACAACTATGTGTTTCACACAATTATTTGTATCTATTTTTCCAGTCTTCCACACTACGTGATGCTATTACCTTATGCAATGTATTAATTTTTCTATAATTTCCTTCTTTTTTCTGTTTCTATCCCTTTACACCAGACACTACCCTATACAAAAAAATTGCCTCCGGGTGTAAAGTAGCCGATTTTACTTCCCTAATTTTAGTTTTTCTATTTAAGTTAACTTTGTAACTAATTTGGTACAATAAAGACATTAATTATTATTATTATCTTTTCCGAACATCAATTAACACTTAGGCGCCTCATAGTAAAGTTTACAAATACGGATATAATAATGTACCAGGAACCAATACAACAGTTGTAACTAGCGGCAACTTGTCAGAAACTACAGCAGAACTACTTACGTAAACAATAAGGCAAGTCAAAGCCATTTGTTATGCCCTTTGATTTTACATTGTGATATTATTTGAAATTCGAAATGTTATACCTCCCTTGTTATGAAACTGTCATGCATATTTAACTGGCTATGATGAATGAAATTTAGAATGGCTTGATTCATGTTTATCTCTTGTCCGATTTTATTAATAAACGGCTCTCAGAAAGCGTATAGCCACTTCAGCGTTAAAGCAGTTGTTAGCGGTCGGAGTTTCTAAGGATCTTTTACCTATTATATTATTAGTTTAACGAATCTAATCAAAAACATAGTAACATGAATGACATATGAATTCAA
Source organism: Hyphantria cunea (assembly GCA_003709505.1). Lineage (NCBI taxonomy): Eukaryota > Metazoa > Arthropoda > Insecta > Lepidoptera > Erebidae > Hyphantria > Hyphantria cunea. Next base: position 543,596 of record PKRV01000434.1, on the reverse strand, counting down.
CATTGAATTTACTTCTTAAAAAAGAGGAGGTTCTCAACTCGAATAAACGAATCAAAACGTCGACATCAAATTAAACTGATGTTTCGAAGGGATTCCTTTTACTGTATCTGTTACAAGTGTGTGTGTAGTAATCCATCAAACTTCTCACTATATATCCACACACACACACACATCCGAAAATCCGAAGAAGTGATACTCCTACTCCAACACTCGGGTCCCGTACAAAGTGTTTTACAAAGTTCTTCTATCTCGGAAATAAGTTTTCGGGAACACATGCCCTTTTTTTCGAGTGATAAACTTTACTATTCAGGTCTATAAATATTTTTCTATATGTCGCTATATGTGACAGTTTGCACTACTTAGTGCTGTGAAATCGAGGCAAAGCATCTTAGTTAACCCTTAAAATTTTGTTAAATCGATTATTTCAGACGACAAAAATAGTAATTTCAAATATTTTTACATATATTACGATAGCATAATATAAATTTTGAGTAAATGTCCACTCGATGACTCCGTAGAAATGTTTTCTTTCTCATAAGAAGACTGAACCGAACTAAAATTATAAATCAAGACAAGCTCATTTTTATAACGTTGAAGAGTGAATCACTCCTGAACGATGACCACAAGTCTTAATCGCAATCTCGAGACATTACAAAATCGAGTATATTCACGCCCATAAAACTGAGATTGCATTACACTCAATAACTATAAAGTCGGCAACGGCGTGTTATATACGAAATTATCTATTGCCTAATAAATCCTACAATAGCTTTCAATATGGCGGACGTTACTGCCGGCAGACAGGCGTCTATTTTACGCTCATCTTGCAATCGACATGAGATGTTCTACACTGGTAGATTCGAAATTCAAGCGTTATATGGACCGGTTCAATAATTTAAACTCTCTCTGCACTTTACTGGACCAGTTGGTCAAGCAGTTAGATAAAAATATATCTTTCCATTTCCACATATATAATAATAATAGTATAATAATAATATTCATTTCTATCAAAATGGTATTTGGTGTAGACAAGTGTGCAGTCATGTATGTAAAAAAGGTGTGATTATGGAATCTGAAGGAATAGAGCTTTCAGATTCCACAAAACTTAGATCTCTGCCTGCAACCGAAACCTATAAATTTCTAGGTTTTTCACAGTCCTTAAGAATATCAGAATCTAACATGAAGCAAACATTACAGGATCGCTTCGAGACTCCTACCCAACCCCTGCGCCTTAGCGCCACTGGTAATGAGCCGCAATGGCTCTCGCCTCCAGGTGCCATTGTGGAGATCCGGCCAGGAGGCTGGCCACTTCAAAGGACACGTGCGGAAGCCCCTTATGATCCTGATGACCAGCACTCGTTGCGATTGTTGCATACCGGAGCCCCAGAGAGGGCCATGGATCGTACGACCCCCTCGTAGAGTCTCCTGTAGGAGACATTGGGCCCCCTCATGTTGGGCAGCAAACGTGCCAATGCAGGCGCTGCGTCAACCCATATTTGAGAAGCCCCTGGGAATCCATTGTTTAATAGGACATCGCCTACAAAACAATTTGATAATTTGTGTGTGTATGTTTATTTGTTATGGCAGAGTGAATAGGCTCTATAAAAAGTTTCATAGTTATATCGGGATCCCTAGCTTCGTAGACCAGCCCTAAGTTAATATTAAGAAGGTTATCAGAAAGATTGTTTTCGTCGATTCTAGTTAACATAGAATTTATTTTATTTTTAGACATCTTTAGGGACTGGTTAGATAGCTATATTATGTATAGTTCTAGATTTATTAATTTACCTGGAGATAAGTATAGAGACTTTTTACAAAAATATATATGACATGTTGACAAGAACAAGTTTTTAGTAGTCAGTATTAAACGTTTTTTTTTCTTTATAAAATATTTTATTCTTTATAAAATCTGTCTATTTCTTCCGGATAATCTCGGGAACGGCTGGATTAATTTTGACTAAACTTTCATTGCCAGATTGTTGATGACTTTAGGAGTTGGTTAAACTAATTTTTTATACTAGCTTCGTCCGCGGCGTTACCCACAGTTATTATAAAGTTTCAATAACAACCGCGAGTAAGACCGAGGGGCTCAGTTAGTATTCTATAAGATGGCTGAGAATAAGAGATATTTCATTTTTAGTGTTTTAGAGAAATGAAAAAACAAAAGCCTTTAATTTGTGTATACTAATATGTAAGTAGATCCAGATATAATTGGACATTTCACAACATGTTATTACTTGACAACTAATACCATTATGTTCAAGCTTATACCTCTCTCAATATTAGAAAAAAAAATTTGTAAGATTACATGAAAGCTTTTGCTGAAAAATGGTACAAAAAAACAAAGGAACGTATATGGAAGCAAAGAAACATTGAAATTTATTCTCATATTTGCAAATTCCTTCAATGGTCCTCTTTTGAAGAAAATAAATTGACAAAAAATACAACGTTGCTTATTATTTTACTTAATATTACCAAAAAACTTCTACGTAAGTTTACAAACTGTATTCTCCTACCACAAAATGTCCCAACATTTCAATTTAATTTAATATATCGTATAAAAGTTGTTTCCAACCTTACGTTACATAAGTTGAGAACCGACTTTCTTTGTTTGAACCACCCATTCTGTTCTTACGAACCTTTGTTCTGTTACACACGCTAATATGATGTTATTGAATTACATTTATGAAATGTAACAATCGAGTATTTGGTTTATTCTAAAAATAATAACCCTTTTTTGATAATACGTTAAATATTCCATTACAGATCAACGTAATAAGAAAGAGCCAGCTAATATAAATGCAAATTTAAATTTTCATTTTTCGTTCATCAACCGCCTTGTTGATCTAGCTATTAGCGCCGGTGACTGCCAATGGAAAAGCTTCGGGTTCTATTCCTGCAACGAATCATTAGTGTTGTTATGTTTTTCTTACAAAAACTCTTGATATCACGCTAGAGTTTGACAGTTTGATAGTATTTCACTCCGTGCTTCAGCATCCTCAAGCAGTTCAACCATCAAATTCAGTTCACCCTCAGGGTTGTACCCATGTACCGTTGTGTTTCACCCATGTAGAAACTGATATTCAGGTAAAACCAGTTGCAATTATAGTTGACCCCAAATAATTTCAGAACGTAAAGTATTTTTTTTAGACAAACTACCTCTCATGTATAACTGTTTCTACTACAAAAGTGATGCCACTGCTAAATAGATATCTGAATTTACTTATTGCTAATGAGGTTACCAGATATCTAACCCTCTTCAATATTTGTGAAGTACTCAAAGACCTTTTAAGTACTTCAACACACTTTCGAATCTTGAGTTGCGAAGGTCTAGAGAAGGACACAATTACTCACCATAAAGTTACTCGGCTACTTCTTTTCATCTTTAAAAATATGTTAAAATTACATTTTTTTTTTCAGATTTTAAGAACTTAATTACTATGACAGGTACCAAAAGAATAGCCCCATTAATATTAGTTAGTTGTTGTTACTTAAAATAGTAAGTAGTAGAATTGGGTGCTCAGTAATTCAAGGTCTCAGTATATGTATTGAAGGATGGCCACTGGCTAGATACAGGGACGATTTATGCAAGATCGCTGGCAGAAACTAGATGTTAGAAGCCCAAAAGCTGACTATAATGTTCTGAAAAAATTCACTGAATAACACAGTTAACAACTTAAAATCGGAACTTCAAAATTCTCCGACTGGTTTCGAAATTCATTCTTTCGTGTATATGTAAAGTAACTACGACGCGCAGTTGGCCGGTATTTTACTATCCCATATAAAAGAACCCGAAGACGATTTCATTGGCAAGCTATTGTTTCATTTCAGATGGTTCACCGAAACCTTGGTTGTCTATTTATATATTCAGCCTTTAAAAAAACTACTTTCGTATTTTTACACGCTTGACTATTCAGAAAAACAGGTATGAGTTGTCTACCTTCGTGATCAGGAGAACAGGGAAAGGAAGGAACCTGAAACACACGCGTTTTTATCAACTATCGTTTTTAGAATCTAAGAGGGGGATCTCAGGAATCAAAATAAGTAAATTATAATAATTGAATAAGGGACAAATCATATTTAAGAAAAAACGGAGGAGGTTCTGAAGACGACGAGTATGTTTTTTATGTGCAATGACGTGGATAATAGGGGGTAGATAATATTTTAAGATACCGATGTAGTAACTGTTATTCGGTAGAAAAAAAACAATATGTAAAGCTGATGTTTGGATTAGGAACCTACAATCTTCCTTTACACCTAGTTTGTGTTAGTGGGTTTATTTAAGTATTTACAATTAGTCTCAATTATTGTCCTTCATGTAACGCTTTCTCGTCATGCGGATTGTAGGCATTTTGTTGGGCTCTAAGACGTAAAGAGCAACACCATCTAATATGGTTACAGGACTCAGAGTATCTTTTTTTTTCATAAATTACCGACGATAAAAACGAAGGAGGTTCTTAGGTCGATGTGTATAATTTTTTATGTATGACCACGCATAACTTTTTTCCAGAGTATCTCGATTCTAATTCTTTAAAAGATAAAAAGTTCTATTTTATTGAATAGAGTGTACCTCGCAATTGATCCCAGGTATATTTGGAAAAAAAAACACCAACCTGAAGGTAGGAAAAAGGGGTGATTTATTGTTTACTTACAGATTTTAAGCTGAGTTGTGCATTAATAATAAATATAAAGTATATAAAACATTACATTATAATAGTCACATTATTTAACAAAAAAACCAATTTTTCAATTTTCAATAATAATAATATAAACAGCAAAAAAAATGATGATAATTGTGTGATACAGGCATTCTTGGGGACTACCATCAGTCTTCAAGAGTATATATATGTCGTGTGTCACGGAGCGCATGGATTTCTTGAAACAAAAAGTTTATGCATGGGCAAAGAGAATAAGACGGTACAAAAAACGAGGAGACCGAATCAATCGGAATCGTATGTTCCAAAGAAATGAGAAGTGTATGTATCGAAAATGGAAGGCACCGAATCCATGTGATGAGCACTTACCAGATGAAAATACCATAAATACATTTTGGCGTAACATTTGCTCGATGTCTATCACTCATACAAATGGTGAAACGGTTGTGGGACGTCAGACGCTCATGTGAGTCAATAACACATTTGGAACCAGTCCACGTCGATAAAGAGGATGTAAATTCGGAGGTCCGTTCATTACCGAATTGGAGCACCTGGACAACTTTTGGCTTAAATGATTCCGAAGCTCACATACTTGTCTGGCATCTCAATTCCTGGCAGCTTGGATTCATTACCAGAATTTTTACCTACTGGTATAAAAATACTTACTCTATAAATATAATAGTGCCAAGGATCCCAATAATTTTAGTCCCATTACTTGTTAATTAACATTATACTAACTTCTAACATCTATTCTGAGACTCAAAATTACTATACATATTAATCACAATTCAATAATTCTCAGAATAGATGTAGAAATGTGATCCGTGGCACTAAAGAGCTTCACATACATGGCTTTTGAAGAGGCCGTCTCTTAAACGTAATCGTAAACGATGTACCAATAAAAGTCGATCGTGTTTAAGTTTACTTTAAGATGACAGTCTGAGTCCCTTGTGGTTTTGTCTGGCTTTGAACCCTCTAAGTACTCTATTAGAGAGTTCAAAGTTATATATATAAAGTTATATATAGGCTAAAGTTGCAGAAAGATGATCAAGTTATATCTCACCTCCTGTATATGGATAATTTGAAACTACCTCCCCCCACTAACTTCGATTTCTGTCTGCCACCGAAACCTACAATATACATTATATACATACAATAGAGTACCAGAATCTAACATGAAGCAAACGTTGCAGGATCGCTTCTTTAGCCGCCTGAAAAAAGTACTAAAAAAATATTTTATCAGGGAGTAATAAGCTGCGAGCCTACAATGGTTGGGTCATGCTGGTTCTGACTTAATCCTTTGATGTATTTAGATGGACTCAAACCAAATTAGATGCCCTTGATAGGACAGTTCTTGCTGGCTGCATTTCGAATGCACCATCCACGTTAATTATATGTAATTCATATATACTTTTTGTGCGCATAATATAAATACATATATACTATGCAAACAGAAACTCCGAAACTAATATTAGCAGATCATACAAATATTTGGTCCGACACGGGAATGAAACCCGAGACCTCAAGCACAGCAGTTGCATACGCTACCACTGCGCCACCGAGGCAGTATATTCAAAATTACGTAAAGTATACTCTCAATAGTTAAAGAACTTAGTCATTAAGGTTAAATGAAAAATGGTTATTTTTTTTTTGCTTTTCACCTCTTTCAGCGGTTTAAATTTTTTTAGTAAAAAGATTTTTTAGGTATACTTTTCAATGATACAAAGTTTTTACCATGTGAGGATACAAGATTCACCACAGCAGGAACCACTAAGACGACAACTTAAATCATTACGTCATTCATACAGAATTAGACGTATGTTAAAATAAACCAACCATTTGGTTATAAGTAGAACTTACGAAAAAGGATATCGAAATTCTTATTTTTCAACAAATATTAAAGTACGTATTTCAAAAACATTGCTTTTAACCTCATATCTGGCACATCAACTTCAGATATTTTCTTGGAAAATAGAAAGCTACAAGTTCCCTGCAGTTTTGAGGTCTTTGTTTTGTACGACAGCAATATAGTAGCAAGTTTTCACCGGTACCATTTCCTAAACACAATTTATATTGTGTCGGTTTTTAAATCCCCTGGAAAAGGAATTTAGCTATAGGAATAGAATACTATAGTTTTAACTGCACAAATTGTGAATTCTGTTTCGAAGTATTTTATTAGATTTCATAAATGACGCAGTGTTCAAGTACACTATTTTTATTAGGTTTATTTTATATTTATATTAATATATATAAGTATTGTTATATCTCCTTTTCGCACGAGCTTTGTTTCTCATTATACCTTAATGCAATCACAAGCTGTCATGATGGAGTAGAGCAGAGTATAGTAATAGTATATTAGTAATAGCTAGTAATAGTAAGCTGGTAATTTACAGAATGTTTGTATCTTAATCGAATTTAATTAGTTCATTTCTTTCTATTTACTTATTTATTGTTTTTTTTATGTTATAGGTGGCAATTACCGCTGTCCATGGATACCCGCTACACCAAAGGCGTCACAAGTCCGTTGCCAGCCTTCTAAGAAGGAGTGCGCTTTTTTCTTATAGGTTCGAATGCCAAGAAAGTGCCAAAGAGACTAACCGAGTATAAAGTTCTTGGGGATCGACGATTCGAGTCGCTCTCCGTTAAATGCGGTTCAAATTCGTCACTTAACATTTGCAAATAAAATACCCGATTTTCGATCTTATCACTTCCAGACATTGTTTTCCCCTTAGAAAAAACTCACATTGAAATCAATTATCAACATCAAATTAACTTGTTAATAGTATCATAATATTATTTGGATCCAAGAATACTTTTAGGTTATGATAATGCATAACGTATTTCAGGAATTTTGTTCCAAAAGTCTTAACAGAAAGAAACAGCCAAATTTATACTCACAGCAGATAGCTCGTGCCGCAATATCTGTTTTATTTATTGCGGTTTTGTTGTTCTCATGCTGATATAGAACTTGGAATTTATTTCTTAAATCATGACGTCATAAATTGACGACACGATTCTGAATTTTATTATTTCTACTACAATAGAATCCGACCCCCGAGATCATGAAAATAAGTAAAGGATATTGTTATCTGACCTTCTGCAACTGCTTCCTAAAATATTGTTTTTTAATAAATAAATCAACAGCTCTTACATAAATGTAAAACATAATACTATGTATAATTTAACATAAAATATAACATAATTAACAAATGGATAACTTGATGGTAAAATACCACTGGTTTTCATGGATAAGAATAACTGACAAGCTATAATCATTGCAGCTGTTTGCGTTCCGGAAGGATGTTTCCCCCCATAAACAAAAAAAAACAAAGATCCCCATCGAGAAACAGATTTATGCTATAGTTACTTCACACATTTCGTGAAAAGGAAAGAAGGAATTAATTATCACTGATACTGCATTGGGATTGACATTAATACTTTCTTCGTGTCAAGACGTCGCTTTAAATTAATTAGAATAATGAATTACTCGTCGCTAATAAAATACTTTTAGTATCATTAGTCTCATCATTATCCAACGACCAGAAAATAACTGTCAAAATTACCATTGGTTTTCTGTTGGATCGTGGTGTCACTATGACCAAGCCGGTCTATTTGTGTTGAAGTATGTCTCTCTCACGGTAATAATTCGAACATTTACCTCATCTTTTAACTGCATCGCCTTATTGCTTGGTAGCGTATGCGAGTGATGTGATGAGGTCTTCGATTACCAGGCCAGACCAGGTGTTTGTATGTTTTAATATGTGTGTCTTTACAGAAAAAGTATATAAATATTATATTAGTCGGTCTAACTTTCATAATACACACTCTCTTTAGTACGAAACTGGAGGGTATTTTTTATATTATTTATTTATTCTTTTATTACTTACAAATACCTTACAGACTATATCGATTTCGATATTGTAGTTACATTTTTCTTAAAAACTAATTACTTAAACCCAAGAGTAACAAATTTTGCAAAGAGCTATCAATGTGAATTCACTCAGAGTACAAAAAAAATATATGCACCTCGCCAGCTATGAAGTTAAGTGTAAAACATTAAAATAAAAACAAAAAAGAAACACTACATTAATTTAAATTAACTTACCCATTCAAACATCCTATTATACGTTTTTAATTATATCTATACCAAACTAATATGTAAACATATTCCATAATATAAGTCACTAAATTTACTCTAGTATAAAATTTCTAGGCTAAAAACTATTTAACAAAAGATTGTGATATTCTTTTACTTTTTAAGTAATTTGAAACATATAAAAAAATGAATTTATTCGGTTGTTTGCCTGTTTGGCGCTGACTCAAAAAAAAAATGACAAAAGTTTGTGAAGTTAGTTCGTGACTGAAAAGTTTTCAATTGTTACTTCCATGTTGACATAACTTTTTAGATCGTTAAGTTAATTTTTTATGTAAATTAAGTAAATTTATAGAAAGATAATGTTATCTAAAATAGTATTTATCTTAGACTAAATACAATATCACTTTAAACAAATCATATTACCATTTTGTATTTTTCAAGGTAGTAGTAGAGCCACTTTGATTTCAACACGAACGGACCGTCTTGACCTAGCCGGTACTACGCGTTTGTACTGTGGTATTTCGTTGGTGGTGAGTGCAAGATCAGAGGCTCAATTATGCAGAAGCATCTTAATAGGTCTTCATAGTGTGGGTAACCATGCTGCATCGTAGAGTGTGTTACAGTTTCTAGTAAAAAAAATAATAATAATATAGCCTCTGTATTTCCATAATGATCAAGTTATAAAAAAACATATGTATGAGAAATCATTACTACATGACAAGTGCATGCATGAATTAAATGATATGTTAAAATTACTCAAATCGTTTTTAAATTACATGATAAAATAAGTTCAAATTAGAAATATAAAATAGTATTCAACAAACAAATCTAGTAAAATTTAAGCTTATACATTTAAATTCCAGTTCATATAATTCACTATGGACCCCTCAGCGGGTAAAGGCCTCCTCCATTTTGTTCCAAGTCTGTCTGTTTGTTGCTTTTGTAAACTAGTTTTCACCGGCTTTTCTTACTATTTCTCTCAATGTTTAGCTTATATTTCTTTTATATGAGAAATCCTTCCTCATACTGACCTTGAGTTTCTCCGAAATAGCAGAAAATATGCTCGTTATCTTCTACGATTCTATATCCCGTTCTTCTTATTTCTGCAAGCCCTATAATATCGTACTTTATTTTAGAAATTGCTCTTTTAAAATCTGTTAATCTTTCATCTGACAGTAGAGATTTAACATTGCATGTATAGACGTAAACATTAGTATGTGAAAATGGAGGGTTGTAGTCATTATCCCCCGCGGTGACAAGTCGTATTGGGAGATGAAGAGGGACTGCTTTCATTCGTTTTTTGGTGGTGAGTGTATCTCAGTTGAACTAGACTCGGAAGTTTTCTTCTGTGTGTTGTACATGTAGGAGGCAATATTATTGGTTTTATTCTTCTTCGGTATCTGTTTAACATTGTTTTCAGTATTCATGATGATTTGGTGATCGGGGGATATTGAAAGATTCCGTTTTTGTTTACGCGTGTCTCCTACGGATTTTTTACTTTTGGGGCTGCCGGGTAATGTTACTATATTATCATAGCATAATAAAACATTTTTTTCAAGTTTACGTTGTTTTTCTATTTCTTCTTGTAGTACCTTGCGCTTCATCAGAACTTCTTTTGAAAAATCTTCTTTAATGTTAATAGGTGAGCTCTTTAATAATACTTTCTTTTTTAAAATTTCAATCTTCCTTCCAACTGTTATAAATGTTACCAATATAGGTCTTGTCTTAGTTCCTCTAATGCCAAGGCGTCTCACGAGTTCTATTTCAGATGGTTCGACTGAAATCTTCAAGTTATTTTTTATGCAACGTAATATTATATTTTGCAGTTCTTCGTCTCTATTTTCTGTATCCTCAATGCCATGGAATATCAGGTTTTTCTTTCTAGATTGTTTTTTCTAGGTAATCAATTTTTTTCTGCTGTTGAATTATTTTTGTCTCTAGGATGTTCGTTTTATTTTCCATAATTGCAAATTTTTGATTGATGTTGTCATTTATAGATTTGGTAATATTCTGTTGGATCTCTTTTATTTCTTGTTTTTGATTATTCAATTTGTTTTGAATATCTTTTAGAACCTTCATAAGATCTTCCATATTTTGATACTTGTGTGTCAGTTACTATTGGTAAATATCAGTACCAGAATTTAATTCCGAAAAAACGTGCTTGCGTTATTGATTTTTGCGCTTACGCAAGTTGTTGCGTTATTAGTTTCTAGTATTTTTCTATAACTATTTTGTTAAATACGAAAAAAGCCATTGAAGTGTAACTAAAAGATTCAATAGCAATTTAATAGATAGGACCCGTAGAAACAAAAGAAAAAGTTTTCTGTTGTACTTATTTGTAGAGCTAATTTTAACGACAATAAATGGCAGTGTGCATTCGGAATCGTGTCAATAGAACGGTTAAATATAAATAATTGACAGTATACAATTAAAAAAATATTAATTACAATAAACTGTAGTGCATTCATTTTGATTCTTTAGTATGGTAGCCATTATTATAACATTTGTATTTTTAATATATCTCCTTTGTTGTGTCGGAAAGACATCCCAACGAGTGAGAGAACAGAGAGTGCACCTTCTTTGTATGTTGGGCTATTTACGCACTTAGCCTCTTTAGCTAGCTTTAACGCCGTTCTACGTGGGCTTAACATCTTCTTAGTCCAACCATCTTAGATCATCCCAGAAGCTCAGCAGTCTTTTCAGGTCACTACATGTTTCCGGGAGTGTTATTGATTGGAGGATGTCTGCCTGTTGATCTGCTACACTTCTAAATTCTGTAGGAACGTTCGCACAGAAGTCTGTCTCTTGCGTCCATAATGGAAAGGTGCTTGTTTAGGGGACAATGCCCAGTTAGGATACCTATGACGTTCCTGTGATCGTCCCTTTTCACTTTTATCTGGTTACGGGCTAGTGCACACACGCTTGTATATTGTTATTTGTCCTGCGTAGATAACTTGGCTCGGTAGGCCGCCATGGCCAAAATTGGCTAGGAGTACATCAATCATCAATATTGGAAGAAATACATAATCTGGCTCTATTTTAAATTCGGAAAGATGAAAGATAATGCTGTAACTTTTTTTAAGATGGCAATTGTTTTTTTTCGTTAATAGATATTAAGTAAGCTTTTGTCAAACGCTCATTAGATTTTTTTTTACCTATCTATACTTTCACTGCTGCATTGTGTTCTTGACACTTATTTTTCGTTTCCCATTAAATATAAACTGCTATATTCTAGTCCTTTTGCAACAGTTGATTATAAGTTTGACATATATTATCATTATGTTCTATTTACTGAAAAACTTAACCAGAAGTAAAAAAAATGAATAACACAAAAAATGGGATCGAATTATAATTCAAATAAATGAATAACAGTCTCGTAGTTATTAATTTTATTTTAATGTATGAATGAATCTTCACGTAGTTTTTATTTTACTTTATAAATAATGTTTACTCAATATCATTAAAATTCATAATATACCCCTACATTAATCTGCAAGGCAACCATTATTAATCTGAATAAGACAAGTACATATATTTCACTTAAAAAACGGTAATGGAGAAATGTTCAATTTTCAATTTTATTACACATTAATTTTAATGACATAATGCGGAGCAGAAAATTACCTGTTCAATATTTAATACTTTAATAACTACCATTTGCGTCATTCGTCACATAGCATTGTTCTGTAAAATTCCAACGTAGACAAATACTGATTGTTTCACTGAATAATTGACAAATTTAATTTACGGAGTGAGTTTAATCCGATTACTGGAGAAACAATTCGATGAGATTTTTAATCAAAAATTACGAGAAGTTTCCGCCAATAATAACTTTTTATGATTTAAACCCTTGAAGTTAAGATGAAACCATTTGCAGGTGGGCAAGATTTCGCCGACTAAGAGATTTTGCATTTAATTTCCAAAATTTGGCGAAAACTTTATTGCTTTAGCAGACTGTTCTTGTAAAATTTTCATTGTGGGATATCTGCGGCAAAATAAAGCTGGCGTGGGAATATTGTCCTAAGTTGATGCGCGTCTGGAAACTTGGATCAACTTGGTGCTAGTATTTTTATTCATCGGGGATGTCTTTTGGCGTAGTTTTGAAAGTTATGGAACTATGCAAAGTCGATATCTGAATACATTATAAATGCAATTTTTCGAGTTACATAAATACACAATTTTCGTACCCGTGGTGTTTTAAGCATTTGATAAAATATTTCATTTATTATGTAAAATATCGTTGATACCAAAACCGTAATTGTTTTTTTATATCAACAGTTATTAACAGTACACAGCTGGACAAAAGCGTCTCCTTAGAAAAGAATGAAGAGTTCACAAAATCAGAATTGTGGGATGGACACAAGAGAAGCAGATTGTTAGATGAGCGGAGATTTCTATCGTGATTCGACGATAAGAAACAGAGATAGGGTTCAAGGTAAGTTGTTAAAGATGGGGAGTTGAGGAACGAGAAAAGATAGGTCAGCGCTCGCTGACTGCGGCGCTGGCGAATGGGTAACTACTGCAATTGAGTACGGAAAGTAGACCCATGACCATACTTGCTGAGATTGAATATGAATNAAGCGGATGGGGGGGAAAACCCGTCCCGCCCATCCGAGGCCACACTCAGGGCGGCATGAGGCGCTGGTAGGCACGCCTCCGCCGCCCGGTTCGCCGGCGGCGGATCGGGTCCGAGTGGAGATCGTCCTCTCGGGCCTTCTCCGCCGCCTCCTTCTGCGAGATGACTTCCTCGCAGAAGGTCGCGACCGCGGTAAAACTGCTCTGCTCTGCAAATGCAGTTATTAAGAAGACGGTCAAGTTTATTAAGGAGGTCTGCATTCAAGTCGAAATAACACACATCACCGTAGTCGATTAGAGAAATAATGAGAGATTGTGTGAGTGAGAGTTTCGTTTTAGGGGGCAAGAAGCTCTTAAAACTGTAGACCAGGTTACCTGTTACTTTCTGGCTCAGATGAGTAACATGGGCTCGCCAATCAAGAGTTGAGTCAATGAATAGGCCAAGATCCTTGACTACGTCGCTCCATGGTATGACTAAGCCGTTGAAGACGACTGACGAGACAGACGTAGTATCCAATCGCTTCACCATGTTCTTGCTGCCAATTAAAATTGCTTAGCACTTAGTAGGGTTAACTGACAGCCCGAATCTCATAATTTTATGAATTCCAGGTCCCTGTTGATGTTGTCGATGGCTAGCAATATGTCCTCCACTCTTGCCTGCGAATACAGCTGCAGATCATCGGCATACAGGTGATATGAACACCGAAGGTGATTAGTAATGAGGTTAATAAAAAATAGGGAGTAGGAGAAGAGATAAAATTCCGCCTTGAGGAACGCCTGTGTAGAGTTTGCGCCAGCTCGATGATAAGTCATGAACACGAACACTCTGCTGGCACCCCTGAAGATAGGTAGAGAACCATTCCAGTGCGTCAGGGGACACCCCAAGATACCCAAGGATAGTTAGTAGGATTTCGTGACTGATGGTATTGTAGGCATTAGAAAAAACCACCATAACCAGAACAATAACTTTGGTGTCCTCCATGCCCTTCCTAATATCACCTGTCACTTTAAGAAGAGCGGTAACAGTACTATGATCGGGCCTAAAGCCAAACTGCAGAGGACTTAACAATTTTTGTCGGTATACAAATTCAGAGAGCTGCTTGTATACACAGGCCTCGAGGACTTTAGATAGGAAAGGGAGGATTATTTTTTTGGGAAAAGGTATGACGAAAGCCTTACGCCAGAGAGAGTGAAAGGTTTCAGAGTCAAGAGAGTAGTTTATTATGTGAGTTATTGTCAAGAGCGTATAGTCCAAGATGGTAATGACCATGCGTCAGCTAATACCATCACATCCCATAGAATTGGAGTGGATAGATAGTATGACCTTCGTGATATCCGTAGAAGTCACCGGAGAAAATCAAACAGTCGATGTTGGGACTGGTAAGACCAAATAGGTAATTCAGCGTTTGACACTTGGTTTGATGGTCCAACGTTGTAGTGGATGAGAAATAGCGGTTCATATCATTTAAACCAATGGTGTTCTTAAACTCTGGACGAGGCTTATTGCCAATACCTAAAGTGCCAAGAAACTTCTAGATGCTGGAAGAAGAAGATGACTCTATTTTTTGTAGAATATGAGAGAATACTATGGAAGATAAGCCAGAGACGCAACACGCCAGTCATTTACCTCCTCTACACCTGGGTAGATGCGTCCGCAGACCTTGGCTGATACATCCGCAGATAGATCACTACGAGCCGACCTCAAGTCTGTGTAGGTCGATCAGTCTGTGTTGGTTCTCGACAGATGCAATACATACGCACTCCAAATTGATATTGAAGCTATTGCCGCTGCAGCTATTTATTTATATGGTACTTTTAAGTATTATGTTAGAGTGCATTGCAGTAGAGTTATAAAAAAAATGGAGAAGAAGGTGTTGGATGCTGACAATACATAGAAAGCGAACAAAGTATTACAACAAAAAAGTAACGTTTCCTGCTTGGAACAGATCTAAAGTTTTAAATATTTGATCAGAGCCCACGTTAGTCCTTTTAACGAGTAACTTCTTTATTAAAAGAACCACCACAGAAAGAGCTCTCATTTGCTTCCAGATGATCAGAGATGCGTCGGAAGTTGTGTGGATAGACGCCGAGCGCTTGCGCTGAAACCCTTTGACCCTTTGAAACTAGCAATGCAAAAGCCGACAACGAACAGATTAGTGTTGGATGCGCCCACTGACGTTAAATACCACAGGCGAGCAAATAACCCATCTACACGTCTGATAATGAACCTGTCCACGTGTAGAGAACGCTTTAAAGGAATTGACTGTGCAATTTCTAAATCTAGCAATGGAAAATTTGCGGAAAATTTTGTTTCTTGCATTGCAACTTAGTTCACTATAAATCGACGATTTGTAACGTCCAATTGCTTAAGAAACCTTTACATATAAGACTTTTAAAATTGAAAACCTAGCAAGTTTTTAGCTTTAGTAAAGACCAGCGTGAAGAATTATCTGTAACATTTAAACCTAAATAAGGATGTCCGTTGATTTATAATCATAAGACATATAAAACACTAGTACAGACCTATAGATGAATTATTGAACAAAAATAAAAAGATAATGAGCCTCGTAGTTTTCTTTCTTAATATATTTTTACTCTTATTAGTTGTTAATACTATAATACTAATACATACGAAAAATATTTGTATTTTTAAAATAATTGAATGTAACTTTAATCTTTTCCAAAAATTTTAATATATTAAATAAACATTCGTCAATCAAAGATATAGTTTGATAATGTGAGCGATGATTAAAAATCGGTTAATTATTAAAAACATTTGAAACAATAACTAAATAAAATTTTGCAATCGATGAAAGGTTTTATAAAAAACTACTTAATATATAAGACGTATACAGCCCTAATATAAGATACGATGTACTTTAGACTTTATTAAAATGTAACTGAATATTATACGAAGTCACATGAGCTTATTTCAATGGCTTGCATAATACTGGCACATAGGCACACTCAACTCAATTTATGAAAGATATTCTGAATATGTGACACAATTATGAGCTTTGAAAGGGTTTTCGCTACGTTAAATAAAGAACTTTAATGTCATACACCCTTACCTACTTTTTAAAACCTAGCATAGCAGAGTTAGTATGCAAAAACTTCTGATCCGACTTTTATTTTCTTGGATATTGTTATCCAAAAATCATCTTAGTCACAAAAGAAAAAAATTGACATAATCTGCTTAGTGCCGTCTCATCATCGATAGCCTTGAACAGTTTAATGTTGTACAAAAGCATTTTTTGAAAAAGGAAGCTTCGCCAGACGGATTGGAGTATAGTTTGTTTCGGGTTTCCCTTTCTGCAAGCGACAATGTTGTTGTCCTGTGTAATTCAGTCCTTTAGTCGCTTCTGACGAAACCCATTAAAATTAAGGGTGGTGTCACGCCATATGTATAATCCATCACTACACGTACTTTTAATGGCAAGAAATAAACTACGTAAGCTCGCCTGGGAGAGATTGCTTTTGTCAATAAGGTCGCCTTTTGTACATCAATCATCAACAACCCATAATGTCCCACTGCTGGGCTCGGGTCTCCTCTCAGGACAGGGTTAAGGCCATACGTCCCCACGTTGGCCAAGTGCGGGTTGGGCCTTTTGTACACTCCGTCTCAAATAAAGACTTTTCTATCTATCTATCTATCTACATAGAAACAAGAATATAGTATATAACATAGGGGTGATACAAAATAACCACTAAGCAATAAATGGAAAACACAACACTTTGTTTAAGTAAATTTGTATTAATTACAAGTAAGCAAACTCAAAGTAAATCGTGGTTACCTTGGATTCACACACAACAAAATATTTTGTTACAAAGTTTTAATGAGCTTTGTTTTAGATTAATTCCTTAGATACCTGTCTGTGCACAGGAGGCAATTCTCACTTGATACATGTAGCTTAAATTTTTCTTTTCAATTATGATAGAAATCAATTTACCGTGTAATCGGACAAATTTCATATTGGTGTATACTGATTTTGGCATTCGCATACCCTTGCAATACATGTGTCTAAACACTGAAGGTATGTGATAAAATACGATATCAAAATACTTGTTATAACGATGTAACTAATCATATTTTTTTCTATATTCTTGTTTCTAAATCTAAGCCCAACATATATCCTTGCACTTTAAAGTGCTAGAACAAAAGACTATATCCGAGTAGGTAGTATTATAACAAACTCGTAGAACGGGTATGTTACACAAACTTTGGAGCCTTTATCTCCTCAAATCGTTGACAACGTTCCAACTCGTTTTGGAACAATGTGATTTTCAGGAGTTTCGAAGTCGTAAGCTTGTTTATTTGCCTTGTGATAGACGGGTATAGAATTGTCGATAGCAAGGCATTTAGGTAAGCTAAAGGATGGTCACGTCTTTACAATATTTGTTATCAAATTTAATAGATTTGTTGAAAAAATTATGAATATTTTAATCTTGGTATACATGATGATGGTGATTGTAATTCTATGAAATACTCTTTTTGCATTTAGACTCGTAGAAGGTCCGTTATGCATTAATGTAAATCTGATTAATTTTGCCCGCCTTGCTTTTCGGAAGAGCATAGAACGATATGAGCGTTTTAGTTTGTTGCCAAAGTTCTATAAGTGACGTTACCGAGGATATGTACCAGTTCTATGACCATTTCCATGCATTTCATGCATATGTGGGTATCTGTTTCTTCCTCGTTGCAAGATCTCTGCAAAGAGAGTTGGCAAATTTGATATAGAAGTTGGATGATCTTTTTTCTCAATAAAATATACAAAGGCATTAGGATACAGTTACTACTTTTCTGATTGATTATGAGCGGATAAGTTCAAACCTAAGAGCAATACTAAAAATATGCATTTTTGGCCACACCCTATGCTTTTTATTTATTCTAAAAAAGAATTTTAAATCAAGGGCATTATCCTGTGAGCTCGAAATACGGTGTATCGCTTAACGACAGGCACTAACACAGAGGCGCATGCGGCTGGAACCTATGCCTAGCTTCGAAGATTGGGTAGAAAGGAAGGTCGCTTCACCTACCGACTGATGTAGATACTCACCAGGCTTGGGTAAAGGGATCCAGGAAATATCTGAGTAGATTGAACGTGAAAAGACGGTACAAAACCACCACTGCGCAGCCGACTGGAACTCCACCCAGCACAAGCTGGAGGACTGCTCTGCGTGCGCGTTTGAACGCGAAGTCTTGCCGAGTCCGGATGAAACCTGTTTTCCCTAGCAGATATGGCTTCCATGCTGGTGGATGAAGAGTGCTGAGGCGCCGTGGTTTCTTTCTTTGAAGCTCTTATTCTCCAGAAAGAGATCGCTGAACGAGATCTAAAGGGCCGATCCCGAGCGAAGAAGACCGCGGCGATAGGAATCGTCGACGGGTCCGCGGGGCGCCGGAGCATGGGGATCTTTGTTGTCAGATTAATTACTGCGGTTGGGACAACGGCTTGGAGTTTGAGATCCGAGGGGATTTTTTACTGCGGAGGACTTTACAAGCGTACATAAATCCGCCATATGTCGCTGCCTCCACTGAGTGTTGTGGGTTTGATCTCCAAATGATGCAACACTTCGTGTAACACAGAAATTGCTGTCCAAGTCTTGTCTGTCTCAAAACCATATGTATATAAAACCCGCACTACGCTGGAATATATTTAGTGTGGATGTCCCCGGGTGTATGAATTATAATCGTCACTTTATAGTATTTACAAGCGCACATTAAATGGAATCAAACTAAGTACAATGACCTTCTTCGGGTGAGTTTCACTGCTAAACTTTATTATAACAATTTGAATAACAAAGTGTATGCAATGGAATCATAAGTTCTTAAGCTGAATTCAAACCTGAGTCAGCACATGTAGTCTCAAAAGTTTTAGAATAGCTTTTGAAATTCCTATGCATCAAGTAACATTCACTTTGATATTTGAATCTTTGGATCGTTTTAGTTTCAGCCTTTTACAACTCAATTTTGTTACATGCACATTCTGTAAGTGGCAATTTGAAAATCTTCTATACGATCTGCACAATATTTATTTGAGAAATAAAAATCATGCCTTAGTCAGAGTAATAAACCATTTTTATATAAAACATGAGTAGAATCCAAGAGCCGTAGTCAATATACACATTGTAAATGCAGATAACTCAGTTTGGTGACCCACATTATTGTTAATAAACTCATTAAAAAAACTGTTGGTCGATATTCAACCCTTATTATTTTTTTAGCCTTCTGCACTCCTCCATATAAACTTTAACTTAAACCTCCGTTTTCATAACTCTCGTAAAAAGGGGTACAAAATTTTACTCCGAGTATTATATATATAGATAAATAGACAGTTGATTGTACAATCTATATATATCAAAATAAAAGTTTAAAATGAAAATAAACATTATGTGAAACTACAATAGTTACAAAGCCAATATAAATGGTATTTATAACATTATAGTTTTTGGCGTGGTTATATGAAAAATCTATTTTAAAAATAATAACTAATAAAGAGGTAAACATAGATACATGAAAATATGTTTAAATTTCTTTGTTAAAATCATAATCCAAATACGATTGGTACAAATAACCGCTAAAATTATTCTTAATACTTGAAACTTTCAAACTGAGATAAAATTATTTATTTATATAGTTCCTCGCACACAGTACCTACCTATTTGCCAGCTGCCCGGATTTGATCTGACTTTGATACTCAACATCTCTTCATATTTCTCTTGACTTTATACATGCATCGAGGTAAAATACGTGGATGCTACAAAATAAATATTGTAGTATCGTGTTGGTTTATTTGTTTAGAATTAGTTTAAAAATAATAAAATGATAATAATAAATTAAATTGTTGAAACAACTTTTCAATCAAGTTACGAATTGTCACTTGATTGAAAGGAGTGTAAAACTACTTAAAAGAAAAGAATCTATTTATTATGTTACACTTATTTATGCACGCGTATATACCGGTTATCGTGTCAAATATTACCCTATGTTTTATTCTGATCTATCAGCTATATTACTGTAAAATTTCATCCAAATCCGTTGAGTAGTTTTTACGTGAAAGAGTAACAAACATCCATCCATACAAATTTTCGCGTTAGTAATATTAATAGGATAGGATTAAAATAGAAATAAAATCACTTAGAAATAAACCAATGATGTGGTGTGGTGTGACTAATAAATAGTGCCTATTCTTATTGATATCTCTACTCTTTTTATACAATGGTACTTCCGGCGTAATAAATCTTTAATGTTACATAATCCTGTATTATCAAATAATAATTGTATGATAATAATCATCAGAATAACTATGAAAAACAATGTTTATTATTATCTGCTACGTTTGGGAAATTAGTATTGACTTGGGTCGGGCCTGTCAGATATTATAAAATGCTGTCGATTGGAGTAATACGGGGAGATTCATATCCTTACCGTTCGCTTGATGTGTAATGCATAATATTATTAGTTTGTGCTAATATAACGTTTTGCTTTGCCGCTATCTCGACTACCCTCGTTACACATTACATGCCATTATTATTGTTAACAATCTAAAGTTTTTGTCTACACCGTATTTGATATAATAGTTTTAAGCCAATAAAATAACTTTAATTTCAACGAGATCCTCAGCATTCAGTAATGGAAAAGCATTATTAGCATTTTATAATTAATATTGCAGTTATGAGTTGTTCAATGTAAATTTACAGATCCATGATGCAGCTATTCCCACCGATTTATTCATTCCCTTTGTTTACCTGTTCTGTTCATAACGACATTGCTTTTAGCAAATTCAATATTTATGCAGTCTTTCGACTGTCACTATTATACACTGAATATTGTAATTTTGACTTGCGATGTTACAATTATTTTGTACACTAAATGGCCCGCCCAACTGCGTCTGTATCTCTAAAAAGAAATATTTATTATCATTTTGCCACATTTTTATTCTTGCTCAAGTCATTTTGGTCTATCTTTTATTATATCAAGCTCGAGATCCACCATATTAAAATATTAAAATAAACACTCTCGAGATTTGTAATATTAGCGTAGATTTATTCTACTTTAACCGTTATAGATAGGCAAAAGTAAAGTAGATCTGGCCTGGTTTCGTTATAGTTCTGGTTTATTTAAGATAACTGTGTGTTTATTTTATTAAAAAAATATTTGGCTAGAACAAAATAAGCACACACCGATAGTGAATATCAAACTTACGTTTAACAGCCGAAAAGTTGTGCTAACAAATTATGAAATAGTTTCCAGATAACCAAATTTCAAATATTGGCGGCAACCTGAATTTTCATTTTCAGTTGTTTAAGTCGACAACCATTTGTATATTTTTTTACTTTAGATCATAAATTCTGACTAATATTATTCATCATTAATAGCAGCAGCAGTAGGTACTAGTAAGCAGTTATATATGTATAAAATAAAAAAATACATTATTTTTTTATTATATTACTTAAATAACAGAAGAAAACGACTCATTTAAATGTAATAAATAATTAAATTTAGAATCAAACATTTCTTTTCTTTTCTTTTTTTTTTACAACTACCGCAGTCGGAATATACATTCCTGGGTCACAGGGATCTTTACAAACATACATGAAACGTACACAAAGTACACCCAGACTTAGAACAATAATTTGTGGATCACATAAAGCATTGTCCCATGTAGGCTTTGAACCCACAACACTTGGCGCAGTAGTAAGCGGTGTGGCNAACCGGTAGACCACTGAAACCACTAGGCCAACCATGTAGTCATGCATGCAAAAATTGCAGATCATACAAACATTTGATCCGAGATGGGAATCGAACCCTAGACCCCATGATCAGCAGTCGCATGCGCCAACCACTAGGCCAACGAAGCAGTAATAAAAATTAAGTAGGTTCCATTTGTAAATAATCTAAATTTCTTAAAGTAAGAATTACATACGTAAGAAATAAATCTCCGAGAAACATAATTTCAGACAAACAAATTAGCACATAAATAGAACTTATTATCTCATTTTAGAAATGACGTCTTATGAAATATTACAACATATTATAAATAAACTGGAACCCGGACAGAGGAAAATTTTCTTATTTACAGCCTACACGTCCACTGCCAAACAAAGGCCTCCCCCAAAGAGCGCCAACCATCCGGGTCTTGGAAAGCCTACTTCCACTCGCTGCCAGACATTTTCTTCAAAATTAGACCGAGAGACAAAATTGTCCTGGTAACGTGAACAATCTCAGAATAAACTGAAGATCAATAGCCTTAATCGTTAAATCTTTGTTACTCATTGTACCGTGCTCTAAATATTTTAGAACGTTAGAACTACGTGACTTAACTCTAAGTAATCCGTCTATCATCTTGCACAGTAAACAGGTATCTTACTAGCTTGAGTTCCTTTTATCGCTCCTACAAAGGGTAAACAACGTAGTTATAAACTGCGGTCATGGTCGAGGCTAGCTTTACTGGTATAACTACGTACTATACGTTTTATACCAAAAACCTCTGAAATGGACAGTTCAGGCATTAGTCATTACTTATGCCTAGAGTAAAGACCGCATCTTTACACACACCCTCACGGTTTTTAATAAACATATGTAAAATGGAATGTATAAGTTTTGTATAGTATGTACCATTGCTTGTAATCTAAAATTTACCACCGCATTGGGTTTGTGACTCCTTAATACAGGTTTATTCAAAACCTACCTAGGAAACAGCGATCTAACCACTGATTGTATGCACTGACTAAACTTAATTCTGTGTTATCTATTATGTGTTATCTACTACAATAACCTTGCGAAATGAAAAATATATTATTATATTATCTTGGCAAATGTTGTACAGAACGATTTTTTCAATATGGCTAGCAGGAGCTGGACGCGTGAACCTAATACCAATCAGAATAACGTGCAATGGGAAAAGCCTATATACAGTGGTAGACTTCAAGAAGCTGATGATGATGATGATAAAAATGTGTAAGTGTTTATCTGCCGTGTACTGAACTAATTAATCTGCTGTATACTGATGGCATTAAATTGTTATGGTTACTCAAGAATATTAAAAAATAAAACAAAAATATTTTAGAAAAACACGAATTCTTTCTTTTTAGAAATGATAAACCGTATTTATATTCATTTACTTATTAAGTCCTGATAAATTCTTAGTCAATTGGAAAAAATAACTAAAAATGTTCCACAATTTAAGTAATTCTTAAAAGGTTGGTAAACCGGATGTTAATATGATCTCAAGAAAATCGAGGTTCGAGTTGGAGAATAAATTTTTAACTCTTGGAGTTAAAATAACTTTATGAGTTCTAACTCATAAAGTTATTTTGAGATTAGGTAGGTGATTGTAACAACCAAAACACCATTACTTATTACACTTTTACTGAGATAAGAATTTTTCTAACCACAAAATAATATTAATAATCTTTATTCCTCTCACAGGGAAGGTAAAATTTTAGTTACATGAGATCTAAACACATACTAAACAGTTTCTAAAAAAATCCCTTGTGAGACCTGGAGTCCATGCTATACTCGAAGCCTGTGTGACAGATCTCCAGGCTCATCCTACAGCCGACATATTATTTTTATTTTATTTTACTATAGAGGCTCAACAAAATCATACAGAAACAAAAAAATGCAACTGTACCTCCAAAGGAAAGAAAATGTAGGCTAAAGTTTCCTACCTTAGTCTATATTTTCTTATTAATTCTATACAAAATTATCCTTAATTGAACAAAATAATAAACAATAAATGAGATCAAATTCTATCCAAGGTATATGTGTAGTAGTGTAGTGTGTGTGTGCGTATGCGCGTGCGTGCGTGCGTGAGTACGTACGTGCGTTCGTGTGTGTGTGTGTGTGTGTGTGCGTGAAAAGAGAGAGAGAGAGAGAGAGAGAGAGAGAGAGAGAGAGAGAGAGAGAGAGAGAGAGAGAGAGTTTAAGTAAAATGTGAAAAATAAATGTGAGTTTCAATGGAGTGGAACGACTATAATTATATTATTGGCTTCGCGTTGAATGACGAGTGTGTGGTACTAATGCTTTACTTCTTTAAGTTTTCCTATTAAGGTTAGTTTATATTTTTAAATAAATAAATTACCATTAAATGAACTGTCACATGTTGGAATATTCGATATTCGTTAGTACAAGTCAACAAGTCAACGTGAATATTCAAAAACTATGAAAATGAGTAAGAAGTAAAGATTATTAATTTTTCTCTCAACCGAAAACGTAAGATACATGTTATTTTACATACAGCTAATACCGTTGTTGCACTTGTACAAGACTAACGAAAATGAAAAGATTGCAAATTCTTCAAACAAAAAGTGACTAAAAATATACTATATAACCCATAGTTATATCTATTGCACTTCAAAGAGAGAGAGCACCTTAAATATTACATTATTTCACGTTCATAAAAAGACAATTTCTCGAGAAGCCAAGCCTCAGACAATTCGTCAAGTGGATTTATTGTACCCAGTCTTTTGTATAACGCTCCATTTCACTATAACCATGCACGTCTTGGAAGTTTTGATTACTTTGCACCATTCGTAAACAATTTCTTTTTTCGTTTTTTCTTTAGCATTTTGCTGCAGAAAATATGGTGCAATGGACTCCTATGAAATATGGTGCAATACGAAATTATATTCCAAAATTGTTTTACAATTTAATAAAAATCGAAAAGTAATCTGTTCTATAAACAGCGTACTGTTTTCTAGCGAAGTTATTAGTTCAATAGCCTAACAATCCATCTAAGATGCTACAAAACTATGAATGGACGGGTTTTGTACTGCTATAAAAATATTAACAAAGTGTGTTTGTCGTGAAATATTTCACAACCACGTACAGACATCTGATATATTCAAATGTAAGTAAAAAGCATGACTCCGTGAGAAAGTACCGCTTACGAGCTCCATAAGGAAAGGATTTGTCATTTTTAGGGAACTGTTATTTGTGCGCGAATGTCGAAAAAAGACGCATGTGCTTAACAACCTTTCAGTTACATAAATTTAACAAACCCATGCATTTATGCATAAAAAATCGCATTTAGCAGAAATAACAACTATTTTTGGTTAAGACTTTGCAAGGTTCTGTTAACCTTATATAACAAATACCTCGTTCTAGGCTCTACTGTGCTTATGTCAGACCGCCTCAGGAAAGCGCGCCTATCAGCGCCTCATGCCGCCCGCGCCGCGTGTGTGTGCCGTGGCCGCGGATGGTCGGGACGGGTTTTTTCCCCTCCATCCGCTCCAGAGGCCAGCCGCGAGGAGGCGACGTTACGCGTGTGCAGTCACCTAAATTGAGAGTTCTTTTAACAGCAGACAGTGCCAGCTTTAGGGCGGGCAGACGCTGGGAGGAGTCCGGATGACTTAAAAAAGCGGTTCCTGGATCCCTCCCGTCTCAGGCGCAGAGTGGCATACCGTGTGGTTTTAGTCGGTTCGATTCCGACACACCGCCCCGCCGCAAACCTAGGTTGGGTGAAGGGCCCAGGGGTTTTCCACACATAAAAGATAGTGCTACAGTGCTATGGTTTTGACTAAAAGTAACTGACTAAAAGCTAAATCTGTCACAAAATGTTTAAAAAAAATGCTACTGAAAGAGTTTTTTAAAATATTCGGGTTGATGACTTTTTCAACAAAATGATCAAATTTCACTAACGAAAAGCTGTATCAAAAGTTTATGTAAGTTATAAAAGGTGTATTTTTTCTTGTTTACAACAGAAAAGTCATAGTGCGTTACCGCTTTTCGAAAAATTGCAAATGTTATCATAGATTTAAATAATTGCTCATTGCCCTGTGACACGCGACAATGGAACACTATATTAGTTTTAGTTTTTTTATAGGCAGGCAGGTCGGAAAACCCGTAAATAAAATATAATTTAATATTATTTGAATAAAGAAAAGCTAAAATTTTAAGTCCTAAAACAAAAAGAATACAAATACATTATTTCTCATTAAATTGGACGTTCAGCCGTAAATTCAACGAACAGTGAATAATTAATGTTGATGATTTATAATAGACTCATCTTTAATTATTGTTTGCTGTTGAACGAGTGATGAAAACGGCTCATATATAAAATTGATGTCAAATGAATCGAATGAGTTCAAATAATTAATTTATAACAAATTTCATGATTTTCTTGTAATTAAATTTGTTCACACATTAACAAACATTTTATTTGACATTAATTTATCAGTTGCGAACTATCTATATAATATATACACAAAAGCT
Source organism: Hyphantria cunea (assembly GCA_003709505.1). Lineage (NCBI taxonomy): Eukaryota > Metazoa > Arthropoda > Insecta > Lepidoptera > Erebidae > Hyphantria > Hyphantria cunea. The sequence continues at coordinate 517,054 of PKRV01000434.1, read as the reverse complement.
TTCTACAATCAAGTCAGATACATGTAAAGGATAGACTCCTTCACTTATATCTATAGTTTACTTATCGGAAGTCTGAAACGTGTAGACTTCGCTTTCTTAAAGCTTCGCAAGACGTTAGATATCTAGAGCTATACGTGACCGCGTTGATAGATTCACTAGTAAGCAGTTTGTGAGAAAATCTAGGAATAGAATATATTACTAACACTAAATCTATTCCCATAAAATACATACAGTATATACATGGCATAAATGGATTGATGAATTAATTTGCGTTTCAGGAAATTGGTTAATAGTTTTGTGCAGATTTCATGCGTTACAGTTTTTTACATTTATGTTTCTGCCCCGTAGAAATTAATTTTTCCGCTATATTTGATTGAAAAAATAACTCTTCGCCATGGTATTTCTTAATATGTTGGTTTTACATAACCATAAGTGATAAAACTTGTCAAAATCGAACCACATCGCAATATTGCTATACTTACAATTTGCCAGACCCTTATGTATTAATTAGGCATTTAAGCAATCTAACACATTGTTAATGTTAAGTTTCTTTCAAAGAATTTTTTGCGGTATTCCTGTCTAGATATCTGTCAATTTTATAACTTGGATACTAATAGGAAGTTAACTCGTTATTATTTTCTAGCAATCAGTCAACAACTGTAAATATATATTATATATTGACTGCAAATGTGATATGATATAACAACGCTTTTCAACGCCAAGCATGTAGATTTTATCCCCCAAAAATGTTAAAAAGTCGAGGCATCACAGATATAGTGAGTTAAATATATATTTTTTATAAAATCACAAAAATAGTAGCCGAATAATATGTTATTAAGTTGTCTCGAGTGAAAAGATTAAAGAAACTCTTGTAAGTTTATTTCAATTCAAGTGTTCAACGACGTCAACAGTTTGATGAGATTTGAAGATAAACGTCTATCTATCTCTGTCTCAGAGAACTCACATAATCTTCAAAATCATAATGAAACATACTGTTGATAAAATCTCATTTCTTGAGGGATGAAGTTGCGAAACGCATACAAAATATTTTGAGTTCTACATGTAGGTAAGGTTCTCACGCTCAAGTTCATCTCAGAGTGCCACGAATAAGTGCTGAGTCACAGATGATGCATTGTTTTCTTACGTTTTCTTACGCTTCTTTCTTTTAATAAATTTACCTGTGATGAAACAAGCCATTTCAAGAACGACGTGATTTCCAAAGCCGTTACAGTGTAATTTTTTTAAAGACGTGTATTTCTGTGGTGTTCAAACAATAATTTCAATAGAGGAATTCGAACAGTTGTCGAGCTATTTTATAAAATAAATATATTAAGATTGATTTTATTCTAACAGGTATCTATGATTTTTTGTGGTACCTAAGTACTAAAGTAACTTTGAAAAAACTGTAGAGACACAACTCAATTTCACTACTACAACATGAGTAATGAAAGTTTGATTATAAGTCATTGTTTATCATTGAAAAAAAGATATATATTCAAGTAAAATTTATAACAGGAAAAAAGAAAGAAAAAAAGAAGAATAAATTTAAGAGAAAAAGAAAAAACAAAATATGATCATTTAAGTATCATAGGTATTAACGCAATACTATACTTTAGATATTATAGCTGCAAAGTTTATTTCCAGCACATTCCTACGCCATTTCATAATTCTCTTATTTTAATAAAACAAAGCGTATATTCTTTTAAACATATCTATGATGCTATAACTGTCGTAATAAGCTTGAATGAGAAACGAACCCATGTAATGTGTTATCATAATTTATTACGACTACATAATGTAATTTTTTCATTTACGGGGAACACATCGCCCGGGATTAATAGCCAAACCGAAGGGCCTATTATTAAAGCATATTTTAGTACCTAAACCTTTTTTATGACCTCTGAAAGTATTTGAGATTTCTCGTTACGTATTTTTTTAAAAGGAAAAATGTGTTGAGAATCCGTAATTTATGAAGCAATTAAATGTCAACGACTCTAAATCACCCCAGACAAAAGTGTAACACTCATTTAAATTCGATTTTATGTTTAATAAAATTTTGAATTTTGTCACAAAACGAGAGTGTAGAAAACGATATATAATTAAAGAACCTGAAAAAAAACATTTACGGATTCCAAATCGTTTCAATTAACTTCTCTGTATGAGGGTCATTTCAGATTTAAGTTACGTCTTTAAAATTAAAAATAAATAAAAAACACACTTTGAACAAAATTAATAATGACTTAAAAATGAGTGTGAAATGATAATTAAATAAAAGATGATACTGATAAAATTTAAAAATGCTTTAATACAAAGCAATTTTCAACAGCGGTGACTATATTTAATTTTCTTTGCTAACTGAAATAATTATTTAGTGAGCTATTTATTTTAAAATGAATAAGAAAATATTATTCAAAACAGAAAAATATCGTTGAGTAAAATTAAAAGTCCAATTTGTTATTTTAGTCAAAACAAAACATCGAGATTAAGCATTTCGATGTTTTGTTAAATAAAATATTAAAATAAGAGTTACACTATTAATATCTTGATCAATTTATTACATTACCTACAGGATTATAAATTATAGTATTGCCATCCAAATTTCATACATATTAAACAGTATACAACATCTATAAAAAAATGAATCACTGAAATGTATGTACGCGCATAACTTCCGATCGACTCCACCAAATTGGATTAATCTTTTTTTTTATGTGTTTGCCATTGTCAGAACAAGGTTTGTATTAAAGAAAATTATGAGAAAACCGAAAGTGTAAATTGTTTTTAGTCCACTACTGTACAACCTGTGGGAAGCCGTAGCAGGCATGAATGATAAAAACAAGCTTTTCGGAAAATTTTGAAAAAGAAATACAAAAAATGGTGGTACGAAGTTCGCCGGGTCAGTTAGTTTTAAATAATTTCCGAAATTTATTTAGGTAGTACAACTCAAGGCATCATCATTATCATCATCAACAACCCATAATAATGTCCTACTGCTGGGCTCGGGTCTCCTCTCCCCACGTTGGCCGAGTGCGGGTTGGGGACTGGCAAGACAACGTTGTGGCTACGTAACCTTACCGTTGGATGTTTTTAAACCGACCAAAGGCCTCCAACTAACGACACAAGTGAAGTTAAGTTTCTTCAGCCCGTGTGGTGACGGATTAAGAACACGAAGTGTCATCACCCCTATTTATCTCATGGGTGTCGTAAAAGACGACTAAGGAAGCAAAGTACAAAGGATAACATCACTGCAAAGGTTAAGAAAATTTAAAACAAAAACGAACCCATAATTTCCAAAATTTATAACGGCCAGTGGCCTACTATAGGCCGNTTTCATAATTCTCTTATTTTAATAAAACAAACCGTATATTCTTTTAAACATATCTATGATGCTATAACTGTCGTAATAAGCTTGAATGAGAAACGAACCCATGTAATGTGTTATCATAATTTATTACGACTACATAATGTAATTTTTTCATTTACGGGGAACACATCGCCCGGGATTAATAGCCAAACCGAAGGGCCTATTATTAAAGCATATTTTAGTACCTAAACCTTTTTTATGACCTCTAAAAGTATTTGAGATTTCTCGTTGCGTATTTTTTTAAAAGGAAAAATGTGTTGAGAATCCGTAATTTATAAAGCAATTAAATGTCAACGACTCTAAATCACCTCAGACAAAAGTGTAACACTCATTTAAATTCGATTTTATGTTTAATAAAATTTTGAATTTTGTCACAAAATGAGAGTGTAGAAAACGATATCTAATTAAAGAACCTGAAAAAAACATTTACGAATTCCAAATCGTTGTAATTAACTTCTTTTTATGAAGGTCATTTCAGATTTAAGTTACGTCTTTAAAATTAAAAATAAATAAAAAAAACACACTTTGAACAAAATTAATAATGACTTAAAAATGAGTGTGAAATGTTCGTTTTGTTTGTTTTCGTTTTGTTTTTTTTTTTTGTTTTTTATGATAATTATATTATTTTTATGATGATAGTATATAAATGATAATTAAAAAAAAGATGATAATGATAAAATTTAAGAATGCTTTAATACAAAGCAATTTTCAACAGCGGTGACTATATTTAATTTTCTTTGCTAAATGGAATAATTATTTAGTGTGCTATTTATTTTAAAATGAATAAGAAAATATTATTCAAAACAGAAAAATATCGTTCAGTAAAATTAAAAGTCCAATTTGTTATTTTAGTCAAAACAAAACATCGAGATTAAGTATCTCGATGTTTTGTTAAATAAAATATTAAAATAAGAGTTACACTATTAATATCTTGGCCCATTTATTACATTACCTACAGGATTATAAATTATAGTATTGACATCCAAATTGCATACATATTAAACAGAATACAACATCTATAAAAAAATGAATCACTGAAATGTATGTACGCGCATAACTTCCAATCGACTGCACCAAATTGGATTAATCTTTTTTTTATGTGTTTGCTATTGTCAGAACAAGGTTTGCATTAAAGAAAATTATGAGAAAACCGAAATTGTAAATTGTTTTTAGTCCACTACTCTACAACCTGTGGGAAGCTGTAGCGGGCATGAATGATAAAAACAAGCTTTTCGGAAATTTTGAAAAAGAAATACAAAAAATGGTGGTACGAAGTTCGCCGGGTCAGTTAGTTTTAAATAATTTCCGAAATTTATGTAGGTAGTACGACTCAAGGCATCATCATCATCATCAACAACTCATAATAATATCCTACTGCTGGGCTCGGGTCTCCTCTCCCCACGTTGGCCGAGTGCGGGTTGGGGACTGGCAAGACAACGTTGTGGCTACGTAACCTTACCGTTGGATGTTTTTAAACCGACCAAAGGCCTCCAACTAAGCTTCACGACACCAGTGAAGTTAAGTTTCTTCAGCCCGTGTGGTGACGGATTAAGAACACGAAGTGTCATCACCCCTATTTACCTCATGGGTGTCGCAAAAGACGACTAAGGAAGCAAAGTACAAAGGATAATATCACTGCAAAGAGTAAGAAAATTTAAAACAAAAACGAACCCATAATTTCCGAAATTTATAACGGCCAGCGGCCTACTATAGGCCGAAATATCATTTATAAGGAGAGGCCCATGTTCAGCAAAGGATTGTAAAAGACTGCATCTTAAATGAAGTTAATACAAGCATGTTGAAAAATAGCCAAGTGCAAACTGATTTCGAGTAGAAAACTTGGTACAACGAAGAGCAAACACAGCATTGCAGTTAAATTGTTTGTGCTCAGTAAAAGATAAAGTATTTCAATTTCAGGATTCCTTAAAAATCAAAGTTGATATTGTTTATTTCATATGTTGCATGAAGTATAAGTACCTTACAAAATATGTATCAAAAAACCTTAGACTTGACACTACTACCCACAAATTTATAGTTATTCCACTGTATAAATATTTATTCCAGAAATAAAATGTTCTTTCATAGTTCGGTTCAAGGTTTGGGGCGCGTTTTATTGATATTGGCTCGATGCCTCTGGCAATGATTTGCAGTTTACACTTACTTGTATCTTTATGTTACGTGAGTCTATTGTATACTGTTGTATACTGTAAAACTTTTCAGCTGAATTTCGGAAGTACTTCCAGCAAATGTTTATGGTTATTCAAACAGTATTTTAAAACGTGTATTCTTATAAAAACTATAGCTTTGTCTTCAATTTGTCGTGATCGGTAGGATTTTCCCATGGTGTACTTATGATAACATAAAGTATAATATAAAGTCTTGAAACACCTCATTCCTAACTATCTGATTTTAAAATCAGACAGACCCTATACTATAATAACCACACTGCTGATGAAATTCACATTTAAAGACAAAAAAAGAAATAATTACGTTACCATTACGTTTCTAGGTCCTCCGAAACTCCTTCAAACAGATCTGTGGATCGTAGATAAATAGCTGATAGCTGTTAGATAAATTTACTCTGCAGTGCTAATAATTATAAATATCGTTCTTAGCAATCTATACCATCTATACTCGTCTAAACTTGTACATTCTATACTAATTGCAACAAAATTANGTATCTCGATGTTTTGTTAAATAAAATATTAAAATAAGAGTTACACTATTAATATCTTGGCCCATTTATTACATTACCTACAGGATTATAAATTATAGTATTGACATCCAAATTGCATACATATTAAACAGAATACAACATCTATAAAAAAATGAATCACTGAAATGTATGTACGCGCATAACTTCCAATCGACTGCACCAAATTGGATTAATCTTTTTTTTATGTGTTTGCTATTGTCAGAACAAGGTTTGCATTAAAGAAAATTATGAGAAAACCGAAATTGTAAATTGTTTTTAGTCCACTACTCTACAACCTGTGGGAAGCTGTAGCGGGCATGAATGATAAAAACAAGCTTTTCGGAAATTTTGAAAAAGAAATACAAAAAATGGTGGTACGAAGTTCGCCGGGTCAGTTAGTTTTAAATAATTTCCGAAATTTATGTAGGTAGTACGACTCAAGGCATCATCATCATCATCAACAACTCATAATAATATCCTACTGCTGGGCTCGGGTCTCCTCTCCCCACGTTGGCCGAGTGCGGGTTGGGGACTGGCAAGACAACGTTGTGGCTACGTAACCTTACCGTTGGATGTTTTTAAACCGACCAAAGGCCTCCAACTAAGCTTCACGACACCAGTGAAGTTAAGTTTCTTCAGCCCGTGTGGTGACGGATTAAGAACACGAAGTGTCATCACCCCTATTTACCTCATGGGTGTCGCAAAAGACGACTAAGGAAGCAAAGTACAAAGGATAATATCACTGCAAAGAGTAAGAAAATTTAAAACAAAAACGAACCCATAATTTCCGAAATTTATAACGGCCAGCGGCCTACTATAGGCCGAAATATCATTTATAAGGAGAGGCCCATGTTCAGCAAAGGATTGTAAAAGACTGCATCTTAAATGAAGTTAATACAAGCATGTTGAAAAATAGCCAAGTGCAAACTGATTTCGAGTAGAAAACTTGGTACAACGAAGAGCAAACACAGCATTGCAGTTAAATTGTTTGTGCTCAGTAAAAGATAAAGTATTTCAATTTCAGGATTCCTTAAAAATCAAAGTTGATATTGTTTATTTCATATGTTGCATGAAGTATAAGTACCTTACAAAATATGTATCAAAAAACCTTAGACTTGACACTACTACCCACAAATTTATAGTTATTCCACTGTATAAATATTTATTCCAGAAATAAAATGTTCTTTCATAGTTCGGTTCAAGGTTTGGGGCGCGTTTTATTGATATTGGCTCGATGCCTCTGGCAATGATTTGCAGTTTACACTTACTTGTATCTTTATGTTACGTGAGTCTATTGTATACTGTTGTATACTGTAAAACTTTTCAGCTGAATTTCGGAAGTACTTCCAGCAAATGTTTATGGTTATTCAAACAGTATTTTAAAACGTGTATTCTTATAAAAACTATAGCTTTGTCTTCAATTTGTCGTGATCGGTAGGATTTTCCCATGGTGTACTTATGATAACATAAAGTATAATATAAAGTCTTGAAACACCTCATTCCTAACTATCTGATTTTAAAATCAGACAGACCCTATACTATAATAACCACACTGCTGATGAAATTCACATTTAAAGACAAAAAAAGAAATAATTACGTTACCATTACGTTTCTAGGTCCTCCGAAACTCCTTCAAACAGATCTGTGGATCGTAGATAAATAGCTGATAGCTGTTAGATAAATTTACTCTGCAGTGCTAATAATTATAAATATCGTTCTTAGCAATCTATACCATCTATACTCGTCTAAACTTGTACATTCTATACTAATTGCAACAAAATTAGGAATGGAGATACTTTGGGTCTTTAACAAGGATATATGCTACTCTTTACCGCGAGAACCGACCTATAAGCGGGCAGAGCAGCAGGCAAAAGCTAGTCTTTACTGTAGATGGTTACATTTAAGTTATCAAACACGCTCCAATAAATCACGCAGACACCCCAGTCTTGATATGTAGAGATAGGACACATGGGATACGAAGGACAATGGCAAGCTTCACCATGGGTAATGGCCCTTATACAATGGGGAGGATAATCTCACACGGTTAATAAAGGCCGCTTCCGGTAAAACAAACTTTATGCTTTCACAGTACAATTTAGGCTGGTTACACATTATCGTTTTGGTGGTATTAAAAAATATGGATGGGTTATAAATAATAATATTTTTAATGTAAATGTTTCTGCATACCTCATAAATATTGAATGAATTTAGATAAAAAAACATTACTGAGATTGGTTATTAAACTGAATAACTAATAAGATTTTTTATACTACAAATAGAAAGTGTTATCATCCAGGAATAGATTAATCTTTTATGTATCAAGGAGACAGGTCTAAAGTAACGTTAAGGCAATTAAGCCATTATAAGCTAATTAAGTCAATTCTTTATAAATCCGTTAACTGCCGCTGTATATGAACTGTTGTTAAAATGATATATTAAGATTAATTATTTATGACTAAATCTTATTTATTAATTCAACTTAGTATATTCTTTACTTGTGCTAATGTTTTACTTTGGTTATAGATTTTTTTATTTGTTTTATGATTTACATTTATTGTTAGTTTTTACTCTGTCTCTCTGTAATCTACGTTTTGGAAATTGGAAACTTGTTTGTTTGGGTTCCTCACCCAAAGGGTAAAATGGGACTCTATTGCTAAGACTTCGCTGTCCGTCTATCGGTCCGTATGTCTGTCCCCAGGCTGTATCTCATGAACCGTGAAAGTTAGAAAGTTGAAATTTTCAGGGTGATGTATTTCTGTTGCCACTATAACAACAAATACTAAAAAAAAACAGAAAATTAATATTTAAGGGTGCTCCCATACAGCAATCGGGATTTTTGGCTCGTTTGTGCTCGATAGTGATAATAGCATTAGGTAGACGCTTGAAGTGTAAAGAAAAGCCCTTACCCTTATCATTTAGGGGTTTGAAAAATAGATGTTGGCCTATTCTCAGATCTACCTGATATGTACACAAAATTTCATAAAAATCTGTCTAACCGTTTCGTAGGAGTTTGGTAACAAATACCGCGATACGAGAATTTTATATGTTGGTTGATACGGAACCGTTCCTGCACGAGTACAACTTGCACTTGGCTGATTTTTATTTTGTGTTTTGTTTGTGTTAATGTTGTTGGGTGTGTGACGAGCCTAATTCCAAATTTACGTTTACACATAGCAGTTTAATATTTCACACAAGCTTGTAGTCTACTATATTTATTCATTAAGTGCGCGTTCAGGTAATAAATGTCCTCAATGTGTGGAAAAGTGCAATACGTTTTAGTAGAAATATTAATTTTAAATTTTACTTTTTTTAATCATTAGGTCCGATACCCACTTAAGACTCGTTGTGCGATGAACTCAAAAATTTTTTTGAATCTGGTTGTAAATTATCTATTACTGGCCTTTGCCCACGGCTCCGTTCGCGTGTATGACTGCTATGGCAGTAAAGAGTGGCCTAAGACTCGACCGGAGTGATACCAAGGCCTCACAGAAAACCACACAGAATATCAACCATTGATTGATGACATTCGTGCTGTCGTGTTTCGTTACTGAGTGCGAGACCGGAGGCCCAATGATGCAGAAGCATCACTAGGCTATCATGGTGTGGGTCACCATGCTGTATTGTTGCATTGTATGCATTCACAATGAGTAGGGTGACCACCATTTTTGGATTTTGCATATGCTTTCCATCAGGCAGAGTAGAGGCACTTTGGCAGACTCATATATACAAATATAAAAAAATGAGGGTTTGACATTCTTTACAATTTAAAATAAATAAATTTCGTTAATATTTCCTGCGATCTAGACTACATACTTAATCGAGATTTGGAATATAAAAAATCAAGTTATGAGTATCTTCTTCCATAGATTTTTGCAGTATAAGTTTCATCAACAAGATAGAAGATAAGAGAAAGAGAAGAACATTTTTATTGCGCCCCAGTGACCACCACATTAATTACCACCTCGTCTTAATCTTACCCTATATATTACAATTAAACTGTGTGACTTACAGGTTCTTTGTCTGCTCCTATGTTCTCAAAGTACCACATGAATATAGTCGACAGTTCTACATGTGTTATGGTTTTATATTTATGTGTAAATGAAGTTGGCTTAGTACAAAAGATTATGGTTCGCTTTCTTACTTCGCTTACTTACCACTCAAAAGTAAAGGATGTAATTAACGATTATGATACTGTCAAAGAAATCTCCAATAATAATGATATAGGTTGACAGAAATTTTAGCTTCATCGTAGTTTGAGCAAAAATATACTAATCCCTAAAGAAATCATTATCAATACTGAACTTTAACAATATCCAATTTGCACGTATAACGTTCGAAAGACAATTGTTTGTAGCCAGATGGCACAGAGCGTAAACATGGCGTTTTATTGCCAATGAAGTTCAGATGCTGCGGAAACTAAATATAATGGTTACAGAGAGTTACTCTTATTAAAATCAAAATTTATCACTTCTGATAACAGTACAGGAAAAGTTTCAATAGTAAACATTTATTTTCGGTTACGTAATACAACTAAATAGTATTGAACTCCGAAAATAAGCTCGCAGAGTATTCGGCATATATATATCGGTAAACCAAATGAGATGCAAAAACCACGGGATAAATGAAACATCTGGTAGAACATTAAATTTTACATTGCAAAGACAAACTTAATGTCCAGAGTGGCACTCATTATTATTATCACTATTGTCACTAACAGTTTATTGCTTAAAAAATTGTAGCAAGGTTTTTAGCTAGGCTTAGGTTAATATTGGACCATAGTTCAATAATGAAACTAAAAACTTGTTAAAACCTTTTTTAAAAGGATAAGCTGTTGCCTATCCTTTACAAGAATTTTTAGCCTTCTATGATGATGATATGATGATAGGATGACCTGACGGGTGGCGTACGGTTTGTTTTAAGACTTCCTTCTCTTTGTGGTACTGTTATTCTATGCAGTTTGTAACTTTAATCGACTCTTACAATACCTACGGTATTAATAGAGGTGGCGAGACTTCGTTTTCTTAATCCATTACCATATATGACAAATAATTTCATGTTAATCATCAGGATACCAACTCATAACTACACTGGAAACGAAGGTATAAGCCCATTTAATTAAAAACTATGTATTAAAAAACTTTCCAGAATTATCTACATGAGTTGAAGTAGGCAGTTCTTTTCACACATTATCGATACAAACTAAGGAGCTGTTTTATCGACTTTTAGGAAGAATGGACAAAATGTTTTCCTACAATTATTTTAGCGATTGATGGAAACATTACTATAGTATAAATAACTTAAATGTATAGGAAAGTCACATTTCTATTGCCAAGAGTCTAACTGTAAATATTTTCCTTCTAGCACATCTTCATTTGTGTACAATAAATACGTCAATGGCACAAGATATAAGGGTTTTTTTGAGATTTCCCTGGAGATATAGTGGGTTAACCATTTACATATCTTGTATGAGAAATACGCTTGAATAAGTATTAACTTTAAGTGAAGAATAGTGTACCTTAGGAATATTTTGTACTAGCTATATGTAGTACATAAACTTCATCTTTATTAAGTACCTATATTTTCAAATTTTGATTATGCTTGAGTATATCTGATCTGAGGATCAAATATTTCTTGAGCCTGACAACTTTATAATTTCGTCTGTCTCCTAAGGACGCTTACGTATTAGTTTATTTCAATGTAAATATGTTGTTGAAAGGTTGACAAGATTATTATGGTTTCATTAAATTTTCCACAGATATAATATTAGTCTTAAATTAGTTGCAACTCATTGAAAGTTTCATATTTTACACGTGACTTAAGGCTAATTAGCTACCACATTATATCTAACCAATACAGAAGTCTTTATGCTGTTAACCATAAACAAGAAGTAGGTATTTAAATTTTAATAAATTCCTAAATTTTATACAATCACCAAAAGTGTACAACGAACTTAAAACACAAATAGTTCCTTAAATGGACAAATAAATTTATAAGTTCTGTCTATTCTGTAATTTATACTACCGTGATGTTGAAGATTTTGCGTTTTAATAGCGAACCAGGCACATTGATAAAACTCTACCTAGCACACTAACTAAGTATGATAATGATTTAAAGCATTTTTTCTCGTAAAGTCTTACCCTTACTTTAAAGCTTCTTAGTAATCTACATATACATCAAATTTCTTAATGTATATTGGAAAAATGGATGTGACTAAAAACGTTTAATTTGGCTAAAATAAAAACCATCTTAATTCTTATTACCTAGCGTTCTTCAGGCCTTTTAGACCGAATTATCAATCCATCAGTGACAGAATTGATAAATTATGATAGATATAGGTTGTGTTCACTTTAACCTACCGGCGATTGATTATTTACCGAGGATAGGGCATTTTATATATCTTCGTGTAGGGAATTGAGAAATTTATATGAGCAGCTAAACAAAATTAATACTCAATATATACCTTGAATTTACCTGTTTCCTGAAGGTGTCCAGTATTTCGGCCAAAATTAAATTGTTTTTGTTTTGTTCGATCGTATGTTATTAGTGTTAGGCGCATAGAGCACTTAGTTTAAGATTATGAAATATAAATCACTCATTAAAGTTTTTTTTCCCTCAAACACATAAATGTTGTTGTAAAAACGTTATCTCAACTTCAACGACAAAATAATTAAAATCAAAGTGGTTGCCAAGTTTTGTGGCTAATCCTAAAATTTATTCCGGACTAGCTACGAAACTTGGAAGGAGCGTAAAGTAATTTAAACATAAAGTTTTTCGGCTGCGATGTTTACTATTTAAAAATATAATTATCTGAGAACGCAGAAAATTTAAGATAAAGTGAAACTCGATTACAACTGGATAGTATTTTGGGGGATTAAATGTTATCCGTCTAGCGTTGTGATCCTAGAGAATGCAAACCTGCTCTCTGCTGAACATTTAAGTGCCCTTACTGAAAAGCACAGTTAGGACCTTGTTATTAATTGACAGCAGGTCTTAGTAACCAGTTATTTCATATTATAATCTGAAACTTAGTAATGACACGTTCTGGTGAATAAATTGGATAATAATTTTATTTCTTTAATTTTCATGATTATCAGTTCCTACTACTGCACATGAAAGTTTTAGCCAAACATTATCTTTAGTAATCTTTAGTAAAAAGACAACTCCCGCATGTTTGTAAAGATCCCCGCGACACAGGAATAATAAACATTCCTGTGTCACGGGGATCTTTACAAACATATATGAAACAGACACAAAGTACACCCGACTTAGAACAAAAATTTTAGGATCACACAAAGAAACACATGTAGGATTTGAACCCACAACACTTGGCGCAGTAGAACGTGGTGTGGCGACCACTGAAACCACTTTTTTCTTTTTTCAAGTGGTGGAATGCGTTTACGCTCGTCGTCCCGGGCCTTCTCCGCCACCTACTTCTGCGAGATGACTTCCTCGCAGAAGGTCGCGACCGCGGTAAAACTGCTCTCGCCGCCGGCCATGGAGCGTACGACGACCGGCAGCGAGAGATCTCCTCCGATGACTGCAGTGAGGGCCCGACGCTGCGGCGCCCAAGCGGGGCACACCGCCAGCGTGTGCTGGGCCAAGTCATCACTGCAGTCGCAGTGGTGGCAGGTGGGACTCAATTCCCTCCGCGCGACCGAGTGCAGGTACTTCCCGAAGCAACCGTGCCCGGAGAGCACCTGCGTCAGTCGGAAGGAAAGGGTCCCGTGTTGCCGCCCTGCCCACTCGAGGATGACCGGACGAGGATGACTACAGCCGCGGAGACCAACGAGTCATCGTGGCTCGACGGGCGGNCAGTGAGGGCCTGACGCTGCGGCGCCCAAGCGGGGCACACCGCCAGCTTGTACTGGGCCGAGTCCTTACTGCAGTCGCAGAGGTGGCAGGGGGGACTAAATTCCCTCCGCGCGACCGAGTGCAGGTACTTCCCGAAGCAATCGTGCCCGGAAAGCACCTGCGTCAGTCGGAAGGAAAGGGTCCCGTACTGCCGCCCTGCCCACTCGAGGATGACGGGCTGGAGAGCCTCCACGGAAGACCAACGAGCCATCGTGGCTCGACGGGCGGCTTCACGCCACTCGCGTACCTCTTCGGGGACCACTGAAACCACTAGGCCAATCATTTATGTAGTGGTGGTGTGTAAGAAGGTTTATGCTGATAGACCAAAGAGCATGCGTTATATTTAATACACTGAAGAATCTTTTCTTTGATCTACTCCCATTTTTGTAGAGATTTATACATTAACGAAGCTTTTCTAATACTTTAGACTACAGGAATTGTGTCTGTGCTTTTGTAAATGCCAGATCATTACTAGTTATAAACACATTAGAAAGCATCGCGCCTCACCTGGCTCAACACGACCAGATTGATAACTATGACCTCTCAGGACACCGTTGTTATGTTGTTACTTCTGAAATGTATTGCTCTTGCAATTTTATTAGGTGGTAGTAAACAAAGGTCAAATGCTTAGAAAATATGCCTAATTTTACAGAAATTTCGTTTATTGATATATTATTTAGCATACTCGTATACCTACTCAGCTTTACATAGGTTAGATCTGAAAAGTTGTATGAAGTTGTTTGTAAGAGTAAGAATTTGGTATGAAACAGTTTTCTACCGTCGCGGTTTACGGTTTCGTGGTTGTGAGGCTTAATAAATAACATTGATTATTTAATATTATCTTTGAAATAGTTTTAAAAACTAAAGATCAAAACAAAATCGTTATCAAACAACAACCCATAATGTCCCACTGCTGGGCTCGGGTCTCCTCTCAGGAGAGGGTTAAGGCCATACGTCCCCACGCTGGCCAAGTGCTGGTTGGGAACTGGCAAGAATACGTTGTGGCTACGTAAATCTTGCCGTTGGATGTTTTTAAGCCGCCCGAAGGCCTCCAACTAAGCTTCACGACTGTTATCGTATGATAACAACCGGGACCGACTGCTTAACGTGACCTCCGAATCACGGAGACGCTCATGGTAACATGCCACCAGCGGTCTCCCATCCAGGTACTGACCGCGCCATCGTTGCTTACCCTCGATGATTGTTTCTAATCACCGAGTGCAACTGGGCTATGAGCGCCGCAAATCGTTATCATTCAAATATTTTACAAACTATGGGGGACTAATCCTTCCATTGGAACAAAGATGTGTAAAAATAATCAAGTTATTTAACAAACTTTTATGAATTTAGTTTTTCCCACTGTACTTAAAACACGCACCAAATACCTACGCCTCCTAAATTGTAAAGCAAGGTATTACAATATTAGCCAGAAAGAATACACTCTTCGTATTAAGAGGTTTTTTTTGGATTCTATTATTTGTGTTCACTTGTGTTACAATAAGGGTTACATTCCCTAGTGATTACACTACAAAGATAGTTTTGTGATGTCTAATGGAACTCAAATAAAAGTAAACATATTTTATTTAGAAACCTCTCAAATTGTTATGGATTCCCTTAAGAGCTAATCATTTATATATTATTTGTATGAAAACAGTAAGATTACCATATTTTTGTAAAGAATGATATATTAAATTACAAGTTCTTTTGTTTTAGTTACAATGTATCGTGAATATGTAGTGATCAATTCTTGAAGATTTTTCATGTCGAAGGAGGAGGATCAACACTTCACAATGTTTAATTTAAGTTCAATGATCTGTAGCTTTCTCTCATATAAAGTTATTTAATTTGGTAAAAGAAACGGAAATGATAGAGCCTAAATATTCTCAGTCAAAACAGATGATATAAAAGAGACAGTTATCTCGGCTAAAAATAAAATTGAAATGTCTCTTTCTAATTTAAAATTAACAGTTTTTCAATTATTCCATTATTATTCGAAAAATCAATTTATATGACTATCTATCTTTTTGTTGCGGCTAATCTATGTAACAGCTGGACAATTTTTTACAGGGCTTTACTTGCGGATGTTAATGATATGTAAAAGTTGTAATGTATTCACTGCAGGGCGCAAATGGTAAATTATAAATTGCACAAAAGATTTCACGTTTAAGTGCCACAAAATTGTTTTTTTTCTAATACTAAACAATAAGCCAGGATATCAATAATTCACCTTAAATAGATTGCACTAGACAGGCGGATAGACATTAAGGTCCTAAATAAAGAAAAAGAGGATGTAAAGAATTCGTGCAACACAAGAGATTTCTTCTCACTATACTTAAAAAGTGATGTATTAATATCTTATCATATACCATGCGGAGGTGGAAAAATGATATTCAGGTAAAACTGGTTGAACTTGTAGCCGACCACAAATAATCTTGGTAATAATAAAGGCTAGTAAGATATATGAATACCTAGTAGGTTATTAAGGCTTATATGAGTTTTACCTCAATAAATTACGGTGGGTTTAAATTTTGTGTCTACTTATATTTAAAAAAATGGTATACTGTTATATAACTTACAGCAAAACGCTAAACGTAATACTTCTATACTGATAAGATGAACTCGTGTCCCTATACCGTATTGAAGATAGTTATAAAGTGTAAATTTAATTTACAAACCGTCGTACCAGTGGAGCGCTGTAGATTATTAACAGGTCTCAGCCCAATTATGGCCATCCCAAGGAACGCGTTGATCAAAATAGGTCCTCTACGTAAGAGAAGTATAAATTTTCGAAAAGTTTTAGTCGTTATAGGATGAAATTGTGGTTATGGGAGATCGTGGTACAAATTATGTAGTTATTATAACAACGAACTGGCGAGACGCTACTACTTTGTGACATTACTGTTACGGAATTTACCTAATTTAGAAAGTTCAAGAGCTATATTCTCGAATATTCCGATATCTCTCTATGTTTATGGAGGCTTTACGTGTATGTTAGTGAAGAAGTTTATACTGAACAACTGAAATAAATACTACATTATCTTTGTCACACGTTCCCTCATTCTATAATCTGTGAGATAATTTATGTTAGGGAACATTTATATATAAACAAAAATAATCATATATATTCACACACAACGCCATCTGGCTTTAAGCTAAGCAGAGCTAGTATTAGATTGGATTAGTAGCTAGATTGACTGATTGAATGCTTACATACTTTTTTGTGTANTTTGATCCAACCCGGAAATCGAACCGGAGACCTCAAGCACAGTAGTTGCATACGCTACCGTCGAGGTAGTCGAGCCAATTATCCACTTTAAATAAAAATCAATGGCAAGTCATGTTCAACTTGATGGTAATAGAGTACTTTAAGAAGTTAATGTAACAAATCCATTAACGCTGTTGCTAAATTACAGTTTTTGAAATGTTGGATGAAAGTGAATGCAAGAGAACTTAATTGAATTGATATGTGTTAGTCATTAATAACATAATTAAACCTCTGCTAAACGTTTAACGCCATTCGTTTAACTACTAAATTTAGCATTAGTACAATTCAAATTAAATTTAAATTATTATATTGAAACTATAAAGTCGATTATAACCTGTGACAGGATTGTGGTAAGCCTCATTGCGGCTGGTGTGGTCAATTTGACAATAACATCTAATTATTTTGTTATATAACTTAATATTCAATAACTAAGTGTCAATTTGCTTACGCACGCGACATAATGACAAGTAATTAATGAATCAGATGGAAGTAAAATAGACGAACATATTCTAGAACCTTTAATCATTTATTGAGTACTAAAAAAATTCTTTTTTTGATGCTGTTGAATAACAAATAACTTTAACTCAAGATTCAAAATGTGTTTCTGACCTTTCGTAAATGTTTAAGTTATATAGGATTCGGAAATATGCCAGACGACAATGTCTTCCACAGGTTAAATGATAACGAAATCGTGCAAACATATCAACGTAAAATAATTTATTCAATTAATGAGTTTAAGTAATCGACTTTAGTAACTGTCTTTATACAATTATAAAGACAGTTACTAAAGTCGATTACTACGATGGCTCAATAGCCATGGGATGAAACTTAAGAAGGTATTACAAAGGTAGATCGTAAAGAAAAAGGGTTATATAGCATTAAGCTTAAACAGCACACAACCCATCTTCCACATATTTAAGACAGGACACTATTCGTAAATACCAACATTCAATACATATGCTAATATTTAGTTAAATCTGTAAATACTTGTTTCGGATTTTGAGTGCTTTCTACGTATAATAAATTTATTTTTGACAGTCTCGTTGGTCTAGTGGCTGACGTATGCGACTGCTGATCTGGTTTCGGGTTCGAATCCCATGTTGGGCAAAAAAGTGTAATTGAGTTTTTCTGATTATATAAATGCTTAATAATAGCTCGAAGTTTCTAGTAGTCTAGGAGAACACGTAAAGCCGTCGGTCCTGCGAATGATCTCTCCCGGTCGTGTCGGATTACCGTCTCATTGGATTTAGAGAGTGAGGAAACAGAGGGTGCACCTGTTTTTTGCACACATTTGTGCACTGTAATATCTCCTGCGTAGTTGTAGGTCTCTGCTGAGATTGATCGCCGTAGCCGAAATCTGATAGAAGATCATTATTTGTATTGCGTAAATTTAATTTTTTACAAAATAGTATGTTCTCTTAATAGTAGCTCTACTTAGTTTGAAACTAGATAGCGTTATGTGTCAGATGTCCGAAATAATTATTACTATTAAGATACGTCTGTCAAAAACTAAACTATTAAAGAAATAACAAGGCAAATAAATTTGTGAGTGAGTATATATAGAGTAAAGTAGCTTTGAACACTGAGTGAAGTCTTAAATAGAAGTAGAATCGTAAGTAAGTGAAAGTAAATAACGGTAGAATTAAATTCATTCGTCTCATTTTCTTACACATAAAAATATAATTGTGCAAAATGTGGCCGTATTATGTTTGCTAAAAGTTTAACGAAAGGCGTTATTGACAGAAATTAAATAGAAACACTTTCATTTCCGAAAGATTATGAGAATTATTTTATCATTTTTTAAAGTATTTAAAATACTTATATAGTCATGGTCTGATGTTGTACACCCGGTATGATACCTGGATAATTTGTGTTATATTTTTACTTATTTTGGTAGTGAAATTATGTTCAAATTTTATATGGCATAAAGCAAAAATTGATCTATGATAAATTTCTAGAGTCCATGAACAAGAAAAAATGGACTTAAAGTTTGTCCTATTGAGATTTCGTAGAAGACAAAACATATTGCAAACTATGTCATACTATTTATTCAAATAAATATAACTGGATCCTCTGTTTGCAATTTGAGATTTACGTCTTTCACTAAATGCATATGAAAGTAAATACATTACTTGTATCTATCTATAAATTTTAAAAAAAAAGGTTTGTTTGTCTGTCTGTTTAGTCCAGGCCAATCTTTGAAATGGCTGATCCGATTTTAACAGGATCTATACTGATAGATAGCTAATGTTATGATAAGTAATAAGGCTAGTCGGGATGTACTTCAGTCGTGAGGTACAGCAGGAGAGAATCCAGAAGCCGTTGATGCGTTCCTGGAGGTCCGCCCGCCTGCCGAGGTAGGCCGCCGAAGGGTTCAGTGGGTAGATCGATTCGTCGGGAGTCCCACACACGCCCTTCATGTGTGTCCCCAAAGGGACGGACTCCTCCCACCCCCACCCCCTCTAAAAAAGACTAGTTTGATTATACACTAGCTTCACCTCGCGATGTTACCCGCGGTTGTTGATGTGAAGGTACACAATAGACATATGTCTATTTATAATAAGTATTTATTTACCAAAAAAAAGTATATTTATTTTTATCAGTTGTCTAGTACCCATTACCCAAGCTCTGCTTAGCTTGGGACTAGACGGTTTTGTGTGTTAGATGTCTGAAATTTATACTTGTATCAAGATCGATCGACCAACGATCTTGTACCCTAAAATCCCAGGCGAAAAAATCTAATTTCAAAATTTCAAAAGAAACTAAAATACCAAGTAACAAGAAAGAACAACAAACGGTTCAATTCTCACAAAATACAAATGAAAGGGACTTTGGATGTTTAAAAATTTAAGATGGTCATTGCCCTTGCATCAATTACGACCGCGACCCTTTTCCTGTTATGCCTTAAAAAAGTGTAAGTAAAACTTTGACATCACTTAATTAAATATCCATTTTGTTTAATTTATACTTTCGACTGTTGGCACTTGATGGAACTTGTTGCAATACATTCTTGGTTTTAGAATGTATTGCAGCAAATTCCATCAAGTGAGTTTGATTTCAGAACCATTTTGTTTCTATGCGACACATTCACACACACACACACACACACACACGCACACACACACACACACACACACACACACACACACACACACACACACACACACACACACACACACACACACACACACACACACACACACACACACACACACACACACACACACACACACACACACACACACACACACACACACACACACACACACACACACACACACACACACACACACACACACACACACACACACACACACACACACACACACACACACACACACACACACACACACACACACACACACACACACACACACACACACACACACACACACACACACACACACACACACACACACACACACACACACACACACACACACACACACACACACACACACACACACACACACACACACACACACACACACACACACATACACAATACACTTTAAATATCCGTAAATATTTATTATATACAATAAATATGCAATAAACTGTACGTAGTATCTGTCCAGCAGTGGACTGCGATAGGCTGATAATGATGGTGAGGCTGATGACGTAATAAATTTACGTTTGTTTTTTAAATTAGATTCTTATTAAAAACTGCGTGTTAAAACTACACCCAGAAAATAGTAATAAAATTCTCATGACATTAAAACATAATTTCAAGATAGTAGAGCCACGCTGATTTCAGCACGGGCTAGTTTGGGGCAGACCTGTTCTTGCATAGAAGACCAATCTAAAGTGTCAGTTTCAAGCTGTCGTGTTTCATTAGTAAGTGCTAGACCGGAGGCCCAATGATGAAGAGCCATCTCAATAGGCCGCCGTTTTGTGGGCACAATGTTGCATTGTTGCATCATTGTGCTCATTGCGTACTCAGGTCCAAAGTATATAAAAAAAACCTTGCTAATAATTTACCTAGCTAGACAACTAGTGCCACATAGTTTTATCTTAACCTTTAATGCTAATGTCCGATCTTATTTCTTTCAATGTATTCATCAACATCATCAACAACCCATAATGTCCCACTGCTGGGCTCAGGTCTCCTTTCAGGAGAGGGTTAAGGTCATGCGTTCTCACGCTGGCCAAGTGCGGCTTGGGGACTGGCAATAATACTTTGTGGCTACATAATCTTGCCGTTGGATGTTTTTTGGTCGCTCGAAGGCCTCTATCGAAGCTTCATGACTGTTATCGTATGATAACAACCTTGACTGACTGCTATTTTATTATGTAACATGGTATATTTTAGTCCATAAAATAGATTTTTATTCATAAATGTTAAAACAATATTTAGAACTTATCCTAAAGATAACCATTTTTCATTAAAATTATTTCTGTTTTTGCACTCCGGTACCACACAATACTTGTAAGAAAGTTTTTTAACTTCGCGCAGATTAGCGTTTAAAGAATTCAAATTTTGTCAGTGTTTTAAATTTCACTTTCAAAAATATTTTGACTATTTTCAAGCCAATTTTCAGATATAAAAAAACATGCATATTCCCTAATAGAAAATTGTGCTTTTGTTTCTATTACATAGCGCATAAGGTTTACTTTCTACATATCTGTTTCATATTTACGTACTGTAAAATAACTTTATACATATCATACATTAATTATTCAGACCAGAGGTGACCAAACCCTAAACGTTCAAAAGTTAATCACTTAGAAGTCGTTTGGACAATAAAATATGCTAGAATATCACCTGACTCTAATATGTAGGTTTATTTCCCAAGAGACAGCAGCCCACTTGTAATTTACATAAACTCTCTAATGCCATTATCGGCCATAACATAAATTCCACCATTTTACGACCTTAATTCAGATGGAAAAAAGGCAAATTTAAAAAAAAATGTTTGTAATAAGTTGTGAGTGCGTCACTATACAATATTTAATTGTAGGCTGTTTTATTGTGGTCGTTGTATATGTTATCAGGCTTCATTCAAATTGGTTATAAAGCTAATTTTAAATACTTTGATAAAAGAAAATGTTACTTATAAATATGGTTCTTTTATTAGAATCTGTAGAAGTGGTTGTTATGTACTGAATTTCTACTACCCATTATATGTATTCAGTGTATAATTCTTCATGTTAAGAATTTAAAAATATATAAATATATCAATAGATAAGTCTGATTACCAACCCGACACAAAATATCGACAAACACCAAGTAATTTTCAAACATTAATAATGTAAACAATATAACGTTAAGACACCTATTTGATTATTAATCAGAACAACAAATTTATAAGCCAATATTGAGAAAAAGATAAAAGAAATACATAATTTTATTTTATATCATAAGCCAGTCTAGAATATTTTATAGTCTACTTGATGGACACCCAAGACTTTTGTACGTCTTTATCATTTTTACTGCAAATAGGCGAAAAAGGTCCGTACTATATTATTTCCAAGATTTTATCACTCCAAAATGTACACTTATTTTTCATGATAGACGTGGTACTCATTTAAATAATCTATTTTTCCTGAAATATGTTACTACCAGGAAATAGTTCTTTCAAAAGCAATTCATGTGGAAACTATTTTGTATTTTTTAGCAGTCAGCGTAGTTCTATAGTGCGCTGTCAGTCTTTTGACTACAAACAAAGGTAAGGTACGTTTTTTAATAACCTGAAATTTCTGTTATCTAGTCATTGTATGATAAATTAGTCAACACAGTTATAATCTCAAAATGTGAATAAACAGGTTGATTGCAATAAAAAACAATCTCTATGCTCAGTCAGGACCAGTCCCTAATAGACTATTTTGGACTTATCTGACAGATATCTATATATTTCTGTTTTACTAGTCTCAGATAGTGTCACATAGCCATAGCTGCAACATTTACCTGTCAAATAGTGTTATAAGTCAGACTATCTGACGCTTTGTCACACACTGGTTAAACTGGCTACCTGGTTATCTTAATATACATTTATCTTATTGCAACGGTATTACATTTTAGTTCAATGAACTAATTTATTCGTTTGAGGCATTGGCCTCTGTAGTATTCTTCTGCCCATAGTTTAATTAGAGTGAGGGCAGGACTCCACCATCTCATCTCACGTTGAGGTGATATCACCCAAAATACGGTAGAACAGGATGCATAATGCACATTATACCTGATAAGGGAATGAAATTTAACACAAATTTAATAACATTCTGTTAAATTTACATATGGCCTTAACCCTCTCCTGAGAGGAGACCCGAGCCCAGCAGTGGCACATTATAGGTTGTTGATTGAAATTTCATTTAGAAAATACTTTAGGCATTAAATCTTCATATGTTCTAAACGTGTCTAAACTTTAAAATGGAATAATTAATAATGTTTATATTAGCAGTATTGTTATCTAATTTTGTGTAGTTTTTGTAACCACATTATTTTGTCGCAGTCCTCGTCTGTTCACTACATTGAAAATACAACAGCAAACGTAAATAGACATATAATCACAAGCTTTCACATTCATAAGACAGCGTTCCTTTGTGACACATGAATATATATTAAGTATGTATATGTTTTTATTTTGATTCTGGCATGTGTTACTTATTAAATCAATTTTATTCTTGAACAGGCTGTCGAGTTACGACTGTATCAGTAGTAGGTACCGGTAGGTTATGTGATGAACGTTTAGATTCTGCAGGCGGATCTTAGACCATAAAGAATGGTTTTGACAGGCTTTGAATCAAACGGTCGTGTGACAGAAATTGGAATTTATTATTATTAGAAGAATTTAATAGGAGAATTAAATTATAAGAAGTAATACGTAATTACAGAAATGAACGCAATTACGAAAAGTATAAACTAAGTACCTTTGAATGTCCTGTGGCTTCGTCCAGGTTGGGCTAGTTCTGACAGCTTTTTGACTGTCAGTAAATTTCTATAATAGGTACATTATATGAACGAATATTTAAACATAAATCTTAGTTATTTACTTCAAAATAAAGTGTCAGGCTGTTCCTTGCATTATAATCCTAATATTTCGCTTTATCTGAAAACTTGAAAGTACCAAATTGTAGAATACTTGAAGTATGAAATTGTGAAGCAGTTTAAGTTTAAGGAACTTCTTGTACATGGAATCTTTGTATTCTTAGTCATATAAATAACAATACTTCAATCAAACTCAGCAGAATAGTGACTGTGGAAATAGGGTTATCAGCTGTCAAATAAATCCAATTGTATGTCTTGTATGTAAATGTAATTAAAGTTTTACTATGAAATCTACTCAATATAAACTTTGAGAACAATTTTAGTTTACAATCAGTTTAAATTTTAAACTAACAAGTATCGAACCACATGTGAATATTTTATTTGTAATTGTTACTAGCTATATCAACACAACTTTTAACCTTACTTATCCTGAATTTTCAGTACCACATTTAACTAAACTGTTTGAAATACTGAATCAAAATTTAAATCTCGGTGTACAAATTTAATAGTACGTCGTAATAGCAAACCGAATCTCAGTGCTCTGTCTTGGGAGGAAGTGACAGCTTTGAAATACTCTGTATATTAATGCTGCATAATCTTCTTGCTGAAGAACATTTGCCGAAGAACCGATAACCGTTGGGGTAAACGAGTTCTTGAGTGGAGACCGCGTCTCGGCAAACGTAGTGTAGGACGTCCACAAGCCAGGTGGAGCGATGATTTGCGCAAGACGGCTGGCAGGAGCTGGATGCGAGAAGCCATAGATCGAACTAAGTGGCGTGAAATTGGAGAGGCCTATGTCCAGCAGTGGACTGCGATAGGCTGATGATGATGATGAATCTTCTTGAGCTTTGATAAGAGACGATGATGTAACTTAATTCAGTTTGGACTAATTCGTTAGTACCCATTGATAAGCTTTTTTATCCATGAAGTTTTTAGTACATTCTGGTGCATTAGACTGGTCTGATCTGACTGTCTAGTGGTTAGCGTAAGCGACTGCAGATCTGTCTAGGATTTATTTTCCGGGTCAAACTGCCGTTGGGTTTTTCTTGCGAGAAATTCTCAATAGCAGCCCGAAATATGAAAGATAGCAGATTCTCGCCCGTGCCTCAGAAAGCACGTTAAGCCATCTGTCTCAATTGTCTCGAACATTTTCGGCAATCGTAACTAGGAAGTCAGTCCCCTTAAATATACTGACATCTAGTTTAATCTTCGAATTCAGTTCAACTTCAGTGTTGCGGAGGTCCGCAACACTGAAGTTGACAGTTGAAGTTGACACACTAAGGTGAGGGTGAACAGAGGAGGTCGCTCGTTTTTGAATGTGTACCCGACTCCAACATTCCTGGGAATTATAAAAGCTAAAAAGATAAAGTTTTTAGTGCATTTAGTATTTGATTTGGGAGAGATGTATTGGAGTACCTGGATCTTTTAGACAACATTGACAAAGCTGACCTCAGTTAAAAGTAGCTCAATATCCTAATTTGATTCTTCAGAATCAATATAATCCATAAAGAGTAAGAGAGGGAGCAGAAGAGAAAGAGGTAACCCAGCTCTTCATTATTTAGGGTTGTAATAAAGGACAAAACAAGTTTTAAAAAGTAATCGTATTAATAATATATTAATAAAGGTATTAAGAATTGGAGATTTTCCCCAGCTTTCTTGCAGTAGTAAAGTAAATATCTCTATTTTGTTAAAGAAATTAAGAAAATAAACAATTAACTGGAATCATTTGCAAAACATAAACCATTTCAATCTTTAAATTATGATAACCTAAACATAGCCTGGATAGACGAACTCGTATTGCAAAAGAATCACCCTTGAAACAAAAGAAACTCCATTTTGGTTTAACAACACATCGTGTTACAGTCTGTCAGCCATAAAACCTTGTCTTTGTACCTACGCAATAAAAAACTTGAGAGGTTGTCCAGTTTTACGGCCAACGACCCTGCGCACTCTGACCTAAGCGAAAATTAAGTAAGAACCCCACATTTTATGAAAAGATTTAGTAAAAGGAATATGGACTCAATAATCTACTAACTTCTTAATATAAAAACCTTACGTATTTGTCTGACCAAGGTGTGTTGTGTGTGTGTGTGTGTGTGACATGTGATATTGTGTACCAATATAGTGTAAAACATTTGTAGCTTTTGAATTACAAATGTTCTCATGGATCAATATAGTTTCTTTGAATACATTTATAAACTATGGAACGTTTGAGTTAATTATAAGTATAGAAACCCAAATACATTTTCTTACTAAACAAATATTTGTTTATTTACTCGTAGTTACTACTGCATGTATTATAAATTGGTTACATAAATATCAATATTTGGGTAAAATATCCGCTTGTTATTTTGACTAAGTAGGCGTGGCTCTTAAAATAACTTCTTATAATTTAATTCTTCTAATAATAATTAATTTAGTTTCCCATTTCTGTCACACGACCGTTTGATCCCAAGCCTGTCAAAATCATTCTTTACGATCTAAGACCCGCCTGCAGAAACTAAACGTTCATCACGTAAATACTCAAGCTGAAAGTTCCACATTCATTTTTAAATAGGACACTATATTGGTAATAGGTTGCCATTTAAAAAGTGATCGCAAATATTTTATAATTTTTTTTAGCATAGAAATGCTAAAAAAAATAATAACTTGAGTACAGCAAACAAAACTAATGCTATTGATTTGACAGTATACCTATGTTGCACCGGAGCGCGTGAACTACTGAACCGATTTCAATGATTAACGCATATGATATAGGCTATATTAATTTTACCGAAAGGTTTTACGTACTTAGTTTCAGCTTTTTTATTTCATTGTGAATCAGTCAGTTACTATCCAATCTAGTTATATTCAATGAGTAGCTTTGTTATGGAATATGGGGCAAACGAGCCTACGTATCACCTGATGTTAAGCGATTATCGCCGCGTATGGACACCCGCAACACCAGAGGCGTCACAAGTGCGTTGTCGGCCTTTCTGGGATAGGGAGGAAGATGGGGGGAGGGGTTGTGGTAGAGGCCTCCGGTATCCACACACACTCGGTGAAACACAGCGCAAGCTTTGTTCACACCGGTTTTCAGTGAGGCCGTGATGTCACTCCGGTCAAGTCGGCCCATTCGTATCGGAGCGTGGCTCTTCCACGGTAACGGCTTTGTTGAGAGTCCAATTTAGTATAAGTAAAAATACAATAGAAAAACCAAGGTTGTAAGGTCCTGATCCGTCTTCAGAAAAGGACAATACTTACTTACGTGTCTTTTGTACGGTATCGTACGTTTCACCGGCACGTCTTGTCCACGAAATCGGGAAAATAATTACTTGTTATCACGCTGTCTGGCTTGTCACGTCTTTGGAATGAAGGGTCGGCCGCTCTCACTATGTGTGGCCAGACATATGTGTTTTTAAGTAATATGTACTACTGAAGAAAATTGATACAGTAATATCGCTTAGATAATCCTATGGAGCTTATTACTTGATTGAGTGTGAGTTATTGCTTTTCGATATTACCAACAAGTGTTCGTCATAGAATAGAAAATATTATTCTGATACTTATATTATTTCCTTTTTAACTTATAAGCAATGAATACAATTACAGGTTTAGTTTTATTCTTTGTAATAATTTGATATACCTTACGTTAATCTATACAACGAAGGAAACTTGAAGTGTCTGTAATTTCAAAATATATTTTTTTAATGATGATTATGATCGTTCAGCAGTGGACGGCAATGGGCATGAGAAGAAGAAAAAGAAGAAATAAATATGAAGATATACATACACAAAGTAAAATTTAGCTGTCTGTTTATTCCAGCTGATCTCGGGAACGGGTTGACCGATTTTGTAGCAGGACATTCACTGGCAGCTAGCTGATGATATAAAGAGTAACATAAGTTACTTCTTTCAGACTAGTTTCACCTCGCAGCGTTACTCGCGGTTGCATTACAACAACAAACGCGATGACCTTCGAAATTATCTAACGATTTTCAAGGTTTCTTTTTAAATGTGTTTTTACTTTAGTGTCGAAGACAGAATATTAATAGACCAATAGGAGCCGAGCATAATTTAAAAGAGCCGCAGACGAAGTTGGCTAGGTCAACTTGTAGGTTTATAATACTACTACACTGATATACTTTGAATAAAAGATAATAATTACTACTTAATTTATTTCTATATTATATGGGTAAAGATGAATATAATAAAGCTGAATAGTTTGTTGGTATTGTTTCAATCTCAGGTATAACGCGCTAATTTCAGAAAGTACTGGTTTGATTTGAGGACTTCCTTAAATCTTGGACAGCTCGTCTTTTAGAGGAAGGCTATAGGCTAAGTATTATCACGCTACGACCAATAGGAGCAGAGTCAAAATGAAAAGTGTTGGAAATTGGGAATAAATATTTATTTTGTGAGCTTCCATTGCTTGAGCTGTAAACGACTAAAGTTATGTAAAAATAATTTTATAATTAATTATTAATATAATATAATATAATTATTAATTGAATGCAGGGCATTCTAAAGGTATAAAAATGCGGGCTCCCACCACTCCCACTGCTGGGTTGGGGTCTCCTCTCAGGAGAGGGTTAAGGACATACGTCCCCACGCTTGCCAAGTGCGGGTTGACTGGATTTATATGTATATATTAAATTTATACTAATAACGCACGAGGTATGTCTACACATATACACAGAATTCAAATAGATCATGGAAAGCGTGCAGTTATGATGACGCGAGTTTCACTTTTCGTTCACCCAAAAAGTACTCAATGCGCCTAGAGAAGTATTCACTTCAAAAAAATCTGATTTTATGGTAAATTAATTTGTTCACTCTGTATTACGTCACGCTACGAGAAACAGGAGATGCAGACGAGGTAACGTGGGTCCACTGGAACGTTTGTATAGGTTAAAGTTTACCTGCTTTATATGTCTGTATATAACATATAGACCATACTTAAACAACTTAAAACTTAAACAGTTTAAAGGAAGTAAAACCTATTATCAACGGGTTTTGAAGCAAACAATCATTTATCAAGTCTTTAACTATACAGTGCACTTCCACAAGTCGAAACAGCTTTTGAATGTCAAAAGCTTAAAGTTCAAAACCGCGTATACCTTACTTCCCAGGTCATCGACTGCTCTTAACTTGCGACAGGTACAGGAACTAACTGACATGTCATTTTAAATAACGTTGTTGTGATCTGCTCTTATCCCATTTCGACCAAGGCGGCCTGAGATATTATAGTGCACATGTGTGTGCGCAAACACAGCATCACTCTCTATTCTCTCAGGCTCTTCTTGACATCTGACGGGACGGATATTGGACATGACTGTTTAGAAGTCAGGTGCAGAACCAGAAGAGGTTTTACGTGCTCTTAAAGCATGGTGTTCAGACCCCAACTTCTAAGCTCTGGCCTGTGATTAAGCATTTCGCTTTTACTCGATAACATTTTAATACGACCCGGAAATGAACCCAAGACCTCTTGATGGGCAATCGCATACGCTAAGCTCTAGACCAATGAGGTAGCCTTTCATCGTAATATCCCGCTGTAACTTAATATTAGAAAAACATTCTCCAAACGATTTAAAATTATTCATTTATGATTTCCACTTTTCAGCCAGCTAATTAACACGTCAGTTATTTTAGATTCATGTCGTTACAACTTACTTTAATGTGTTAATCATTTACCTAGTGATGATGTAAATTACACTATTATATAAATAAAAAACATGTCTTTGACCAACTATTTATTGTATGGTTTTTTCTTGTGTATTATAATAGAGGAAAAACATATATATTTCTTAAAAAATAGATTTGTGGTAGTTATAATAATAAATACATTTATATAGTTTTTGTTAAATAGAGGGACTTGGTCCCGATAAGCATTATATTTTATATATTATATACCATAACTTCTGATCTACCTCCTCGGGGAAGTTCACAGTACACATACACAAACTTCGACGTTTTAAACGTGTTATACCCGTTCGTGGTCACGTGCTAACTACCTGTCTAAGCCCATGCGAATGAGATTAGAAACGGATTGTAAAATTCATGGTACCAAGAGTTTGGCGAAAGCCAACTAACCACATCAACGACTTTTTTTTAATTGGTTAACCCTGCCAAGACGCATAAAGGCCAATATGGAAAGCCTATCAAATAATAATTTAAGACCATTTAAATATAATAATATACATCGAGTATGAACACGGCGCATTGATAAAAATTAATGAATATTCTGATCTTCATATTCTGCTCCAATGTCACGTAGCCTGATCCTCCTAAAGAATTTTCCCAGTCAAGCTCATTTAAGAGTACAAGACAAGGAATTTGTTTAGTCACAGGAACTACTAAAACCCTATTTTATTACCTCAGATGATTTACTTAACTCAATAGGATTACATTTTTCGGAATAACAAGACAAAGCTTTTGCGATCACGCTTGAATCAATGGACTTTGCTAATAAATGTAGAAAGAATGAAAACGATGGTGAACTTTGATTTAACAATAATGCTGTATCTCTTTTCCTATTTCATATAGTTTTTTTGTAGACATAATAAGCAGGTAACGACTTTATACAAACATGATCAGAGATAAGACTAAATTGGATAATTCTACACGAAAATAAAAGAAACTTTTTTAAAAATTCACTGCGAGATAAGTAGAATACAATATTGCATATCGCTCATATAGCGCGCTTAGTGAAGATGCCGGCTAAGCAACATATTATATTACCACAAACTTATAATGTTCTTCACTGCACATCAAGTAGCACGGCTAGAATATGAATATACTACTTCAACCGATGCCATTTATATCGTATGATATTATCGATCATATTCATATTATATATTATCGATCACATTGTTTATCAGAACTATTCTAATGATTATCAACATACAATTATTATTTGATAATACAGGATTATGTTACATAAAAGATTTATTACGCCGAAAGTACCATTATATAAAAAGAGTACAGACGTCATCAACAATATTTTTAACTAGCGCCGGAAGCTGCCAAACGGAAGGCGCCAAGATATTAATATTATTTAATACGAAACAGCTACTTACTTGATTATGAAATTATAAGCTTATAACATATATGAGGTTCCAATGATTACGTTACTAACACTCAAGAACTATTAAAATGAATTTTTCCAAATAATAAAAATGTAGTATAAATAAAAACAACATATGCATATAAATAAATAACGTAACAAGTTATGATTTTAATAAATAATTCTGCAAAGTCATATTAGCGTTTAATGTAGGTTGTTATCGAACAATAAATAACTGATTTGTCATAATGACTGAAGTGGATTATAAAGAGAAATAAAAGTATTTTTTTTCGCTTGATATTTGAATAATAGGCAGTTTTTTGTGCTCCCCGAGGGGTGGACCTGTCTCTAACGACACCCATAGGATATTCATCACCGCATAGACAGACCCAATTTATGGTAGAGAGAGCAGAAGATCAGATAGGTCACCCAATTTACTAGTGACTGCCTTTGGACACCTATAACTCAAGGTCTAGTCTATTCCACAAAAACATAAGGTCGTAGACAGTGTGGACTTCGGTTACCATACCCCCTATTAATTTTATACACAGTGTAAAACAATAAAAGAATGCTTAGAACTGATTTTTCTATTTCTTTATTAGCTCTACAAACTCAAAAAAATATTTAATCTATTAGATTTCGTAGGTAAACGTATGACAATCCAGGTTCTCTTTACACAGTTTGGCGAATTTGCGCAGCAAAAAAGAGAAGTTTGCTATTTAAATCGAACGTACGTATGAAGATAGAATCAACAACGGGATAAGCCTGAACTTCATATCTGCTATGGTATCGACCATTTTAACATTTTAGGAAAAATATACCAGTCTGTAAATGAAATGAATAGATTACTGAACTGCTAAGATTTATATGCTTAAAATAATAAGTTATTTATCGATATAAATTGCATTAGGTACCAATCAAAATCTTTAGCTCTGTGCAAACTGTTTCATAAATAAGGTAAAAATCACATCATCTCACAACACATCATTGTCATAACGTTTGAAAATAAAATAAAACATAGTAATCAAAACAATAATATCTAGATAAAAATAGGAACCTACACAATAAAAATGTAATTTTCATTCAGAAGAAATAGATAAATAAACAAACAAAATCATTTGCAATCTTTAAATACCAAAGAAAAGAAATATTAAAGTACTAGTGGAAAATTTTCCACATCATGGCATGGTTTGTTGATAAACGCGACTTCCTTATTGTATGTGTAACATATAGGTATTAACAACACAGGTAAACAGACATTTGCAGATATTGTTAATGTCATAAGACTTATTAAGGTAACTATTGAAATTAATTTACAGTATTGTCTCCCCGTTCTTGTTTTACAAGAACAGTTTTCATACGTCTTAATATAAACAGTCCTACTTATACCTCATTATTTATATGAATCATAACCTACTTTAATTATAAGCCATATAATAAGATATGTATTTGTGTCATGTACAATTGTAAGCACATACACATATACCTATATTACAAAAGCACATTGCCTTATTCACCTTACACACTGTTGTATTGATACATACATAAAAAAATATATAAATAAGAACTTCTTGCTCATTATTTTCCTCTTACATTATCTGTTTTTTATCTACTTATAATCTGATTCTCTTGGTAGGTAAATAAATACATAGAAAAAAAAATTGATTCAGTAATATAGGCATTACGATAAATCATACAAACATATATCCCGAACTGTCACTCTTCGTTTAGACTTCGTCGCAGACGGGTTCTTTTACAAAAAAAGGATGAAATAAAACTACTTAACTTTCGGTGGAAAAAAAATCACATGAACTATTAAGTGTTCTAAGCCCTTTTACTATTATAGTTTCAAGTGTTAAGTTTATTTCTGAAGCGCAGCGTACTCTTGAAATCATTTTCGTTTTGAATTTTCCGTATTTGCTGAGAGCTTATTGTTTTACATTAATAATAGTCTTACATATTCTAAATCTAATTTTATTATTGTTAATTTAATATCACCTAGACCACTACTGTGATCCTCCTTCTCATTATTTTCTTTGACAGTAGGCCTATATCCTAGTAGGGGTTCTACTTGTATTTCTATATATTTATCTGCTTTTAGCTTGCTCAGTCCACTCATTGCCGGCCGTATTAGTTTTACATTACTGGAAATAAAACAGTGATTAATTTTACTCAAACTAATCATCCAAATTTCTGCATCGGCATTAACCTTGTCCGACTGCAAATTAGCTTAACTGACTTATTATAAAATTTTATCAATACCTTCATAGAATTATACAAAAAAGAATAGTCTGTAGACAACCTACACAGTATATGGTCTTTATAGTATACCACAAAATCATTTTCATGGGTACGGTTAATTTATATCTTATTTTGTTAGCCTGTTTCCCAGAAACGGCAAAAACTTCTCGGAGCAACCTTTTCATATTCAGTTTCTGATGGCTTTATTCCCGTCAGCCAACGCTGCCATTACTAACCAGTAGCTTTCTGATTCACCCCAGTTTTCTGTTCATTCTCTGACCAGAATAATACTTTTAATTTCCATATTCGAAATTTCGGAAATAATAATATTATTATACGTGAGTCCTTGTCATCCCTTGCTGATGTCATAGAATCCAGATGTATCACTCAGGTATCACTCCACTCGGCCCCAATACTGAAAACAAAAGAATAAAATAAAAGAAAATATTAATCAACACATTTTTTATTTAATAAAACATTTAAATTGGAATCGTTAGCAAAAATGCATAAGCAGATTATTACAAAAATGTGGAAAAAACTCAACAAGTCTTTACTTTTTTGATAGGCTGTCAAAATCCGGAAATAATTTCACTGGTTTTCTACTAACAATATCTTTTTTAAATTTAGAAGTAAACTGTAAGTACTATTGAAAACCAAGTGAAAATCTTTCTATATACATATTTTTTTGTTGATTTGTAAATGATTTCATATTGCTACTATATATATTTAAAGTCTAGAAGAAAAAATAACTTTTTATTAGATATTCCATAAAGAATTTATTTAATATAGATAAACAACTGCACAGCGAAGCACACGTTAAGATTAGTTTGTAAAACATGGTTTATTACACTGCTATTAAACATACTGTACAGCTGGTTATTATCCCAAATAAACTAAAAAAAGGTTTGCGCTCCGTGTATGTCTTTAGAAGTGTAAACTTGAATATTAACGCTGTGCATTTTTGATATTTTGAAATGATTAAAGAATAATTTTGCACGAATTGCTATAACTATCAGTATAAAAGTACTATCAATTATGTGGTACAAGACATTTATTGCGCTATCGTACACTAACGTGCCAATATATTGTCTACTCTCCTTCCTTTACAAATTTTCGATCAGGTCACGTGTCCTGACGCGAGTCTAACATTTTTTACCAATCACAAAAAAGTGCACAGCGCCGCTAAATAAGTTTTCACTTCGATAAAAACCGTTTTTAAATATTTATTTGAGTGGAACAATTGTAATTTTATTGAAACACACACATTGTAACAAGAAAAATAATTATGCAAGTATTCGACTGCCTGCCTCGGTGGCGCAGTGGTAGCGTAAGCGAATGCTGTGCTAGAGGTCTCGGGTTCGATTCCTGAGTCGGACCAAATGTTTGTACGATCTGCAAATATTTGTATCGGAGTTTGGGTGTTTTCTATGTATGATATGTATGTATTTACAAAAAAAAAGTATATATGTTTTAGTATCAGTTGTCTAGTACCCATTGTACAAGCTCTGCTTAGTTTGGGACTAGATGGCGTTGTGTGTTAAAATTTCCGAAAATATTTATTATTTATTATTATTATAATGATGAAGCAACTTAATTGTGTGCCACTGACGATGGCAGTTATGCAACTATTATAAATGAATATTTTCTCTAGCGCAAAATAATGTACACCATGAACTTGTTTGCTATTCACCGCGTCATTCTATAAATAATGCAAACCATGAATAATTCTATTAAATTACATAAACAACATACAATTTACATAAGAAACAAGCACAGTTTATTGCTAATTGAAATATTGCCGAGATGTATTTGTTACAAAACAGCATTGTAACTCGGTCGGTGACACTTCTAGTGCGAGGTCATCGCACTGCCCTTATGTTATTTTTGCTGATCAGAAAAAAAACTGTGCATTTAGATTTATAGCAATGTGGTTTTATAGAAAGAAAAATTTGATTTTGTGCTACAAGCGATAACGATGTAGTAGAAGACCTCTGATGCCAGAAGACTTCATATTTGATGATAAACAAATTGGTATTGCTGATGAGTTTCGATTTTCTTACCCAGTTCCTTCCAAAAGCGCACGAATTTATATCAGGTATAATTACCATACAATGAAATCAAAATAAAAATCAGTTATTCTGCAATTAGTTTACATGAACAGTTTTTCATGTATATTTTTTTTAGCAGAGGAGTTTGGCTTTTTCTAACTGGACTAGCTGTAAGAAGAATATAATGAAACAAGCTCAGGGTTTTGTGATATAGAAAATAAAATGAATATACTGGCCTATATAAAAGTCTAATGATGTAACCGTGACTTATAAGCCAAGGCACCTTTTGTTCAGTGTCTGGGTGTAATTTATCTAATAATCGGTTGGCGGTAATCGCTTACCATCGAGCAATAAGTCTGCTTGTTTGTCCGTTATGCCAAAAAAAATCTACTACCTACTTTTAAAAAGGGTCACGGTGCCTATGGATATTTCTTTATTTTATCAGATGTGTTTTTGATAGTGCACTGAGAGCATAAGAACGTTGTTTTGTGTATTCAATTTAGTTACTTTTATTACGTAGATTGGTCAAATCGCATACAGCGCGTAGATCGATGCCACTGTGGTAAAGAATAAAAATAATATATATATCTAGAATGCAATCATACGTATTATAATAAAAACCAACTACAATATAAAATATTATTATAATTTATGAATAATCAACTTGTATTGCAAATTAATGAGTGTTTTCGCTCATATTTTTTATCGTATTAAGTCTACAAATTACAATGTTTTGTCTTCATAAATATTTTTATTTAGCATGTAAAGTGATAATGGTGGTAATTCTGTTGTTGTCAACACTAAACTAACATTCATTAAAATTTGTTATTTGATTATATACTTTAATACCATGTACATACAGTCCAATTTTTGATATCTCGCCTATCAAACACTTATTTTTTTAGTTAAATAGTAAAATTTACTTTGGAATAACCAAAAATAGTCAAATTACTCAACTTAGGCCATAATATAGCAGCGTTTTCAAAAGGATTAAAACCAGGTGATGTACCATGCCTAAAATAGGATGCACGAAGTGAAAACAACTTTTGTAAACATATCCTGATGTGGGGTGATAATCTGTACTAAAACATTGAATTTGAAACAAAAGCGTAATTTTCATGTACTGGAGTTATACGAAGTTATATTACCTCATAACAACAATAAATCACTGTAGTATACACCAGGTACGTATTTATATTAATAATTTCATCAATGGTTTTGGTAAACTCGATCGAAATCTTACCTGAATAATAAAATATTAATAAACATTTATATTTTAAATATATAGATTGAATATTTAAATGTTTTAAAAAAATATGTTTTTATTTATATATTTTTTCAGTCGTTTCGCACAGGTATTGTTTAGAACATTTTTTAATAGGATATAGGTACTCTATGTGACTGACTCGGTGGCGCAGTGGTAGCATACGCGACCGCTGTCCATGAAGTCTCGGGTTCGAATCCTGGGTCGGACCAAATGTTTGTATGATCTACAAATATTTGTTTCGGAATTTGGGTGTTTTCTATGTATAATATGTATGTATTTACAAAAAAAAAAGTATTTATGTATTCATATCAGTTGTCCAGTACCCAAAATACAAGCTCTGCTTAGTTTGGGACTAGATGGTGTTGTGTGTTAGATGTCCAAAATATTTATTTATTTATTTATTTATTATTTATGTTATGTGTTTTTCTTAAAACCTGAGATTAGCCTTAAAAGTTGTTGTTGAAATTATTTTCGTAATACAAATTATAATGTACATTTTTCAGTATTCATTTCGTTTTGCATAGTGATTTATTTTACTTAGATAATTTATTTAGAAACTTACAATATTATAACTGGATTAATATCTAAGGCAATATTTCAAGCTTCGAACTAATTATAAAATATAACAAGAAACTAAAGCTTAAACAATATATAAAAAGAACAATTAGTATTAATCAAAGTAATGACTAAGTAAGTATACCTTAACTGTTTATTTCAGAAATAATTCAACTTTGCGCTATTTCTGTGAAGTCTCGTATCAGTCATTGGAATCAGTAAGCTAGAATTATATATTATGTCTATTTTCGTATCAATAGCGATAATAATCCATATAGCACGCTACTAAGGGGCAAATCAATTACACACGTCATGCCAAAAATCATTATATTATTTTTCATATGTAAAATAAATAAAAAAATATTCTAGACATCTAACACACAACGCCATCTAGTATCAAACTAAGCAGAGCTTGTATTATGGGTACTGGACAACTAATATGAATACATAAATACTTTTTTTTATAAATACATACATATGATACATAGAAAACAACCAAAAACTTCGAAACAAATATTTGCAGGTCATACAAACATTTGGTCTGACCCAGGATTCGAACCCGAGACCTCATGGACAGCAGTCGCGTACGCTACCACTGCGCCACCGCGGCAGTCAGTCAGTATATCTACTTCATATAGTTAACAGCCAAATCTCATTGCATTTGGTAAATATTGTCATAATTGTGGAAAATGGATGCAGCAAAGGGCTATTCATAAAGATGGTGAGTAAGAGCAAAATTATTTTAGTAGGTTGTTTTTGTGATTTTTTAAAATGTTTTTTCATATAACTGCAACCAAATGCAATTATGCAGTCGATGTGTGGAATGCGATAAAATTGTACGGTCATCGGTTCAATATTTTTTCTCTACGACCCGACAAATAATTATAAATGACCATACACTTAGCCTGTGTTGAGACGTCATGGAAATATACAGAAACAATTCCAATAACACCCAAAACCAGAAGATATATAATGATACATAATGAACAGATATACACATATTTTATGTTAATATTATATAATTACACACTACACTGTGTATTTGAATCAGTCCATGATTATTAATTGCCTTGAATATTTTTACAGATATCTTGATCAAGTATAGTGAAAGAAAAATTTGAAACTATATATACCAACGTGATATGTCTAGGTGGCATTGTGTTTTCAAATATCCAAAAATAAATTAATTAAGAGTTTGGTAGATATAGTTGATGCAAATTAGAGGTTGTTGATAGTAACGTACTAAACGGAATATACCTACCCTTAATATACCTACCCTTATATGACAAAAACATAATATCGCAGTTGTTTTTCCTACTAGATCTCTGTTTAGACATGGTTAAAACAATGTAAATTAGTACGAACCACAAAAGTAATTTCTCGTTCAAAAACACGTACATTTATAACGAGCACAGGAGATTCTAATCTAATGTTACATTTCAAGAATATATGTTATGCGGATACGTTGGGGAAATATTCCCATTAGATCAATGATAGCTCGAGTTAAAGTTGCTCAAATAATTGATCGCTTTTACAAACAAATTATATTTATAACTAGCTGGGCCGCCATTGTTACTCGCGACTGTTGTACCTTTACAATTACCGTGAATAATGCCGCAGAGCGAAGCTAATCTAAAATAAAAGTAGTCTAGTTACTCCTCATCTTATCAGCTACCTGCCAGTGGAAGTCGAAGAAGATTACGTAGCCACAACCCGAACTTGGCCAGCGAGGGGACGTATGGCCTTAACCCTCTCCTGACCCCAGCAGTGGGAGATTATGGGTTGTTGATAATAATGATAAATTATAGTTTGTCCATCCCACTTTAGCAATATAGCGGTTCCTTCGTCAGTCAGAAGGTCAACACTATCGTTTAAGCTGCTAATTGAGCTCAGAAGAGAAAAAATCGGCCAAGTGCGAGTCGATCTCGCGCAGGCCGGGTTCCGTACCATTATCTATATATTTCAAGCATCTACCTGTTGCCGTTAACAAAATCGAGCAAAAACGAGCAAATAATCACGTTTGCTATATGGAAGCCCCCTTAAATATTTATTTTATCCTGTTTAAAGACTTGTTGAAAATTTCAACTGTCGTAGTAAAAGGGTTGCGTTTTACCCTTTGGATACGGACCCCTAAAAACACGTGTTTACTGCCCACCAAAGGGTATTGCCACATCTGAGCTG
Organism: Hyphantria cunea; assembly: GCA_003709505.1. Lineage (NCBI taxonomy): Eukaryota > Metazoa > Arthropoda > Insecta > Lepidoptera > Erebidae > Hyphantria > Hyphantria cunea. Next base: position 477,557 of record PKRV01000434.1, on the reverse strand, counting down.
TAGCGACTAGATAAATATATTTTTAAGGTGTAAGACAAGATATGACCTTTTTAATTCAGTTCTCTGCATAAGAATTCCATTAAGTTGGTGTGTGATGCGGAAATTGCTAGCCAAAATTAATATAATTGGTTTTATCAATTACGAAATTAATAGTTTCCTTAACAGATTAAGATGGCAACTGGACATATTTTTCAAAGTTACTCTCTTCGAGCAACTCTTAATAATTATTAAATATAACTGTACACGCATGTCGTCCTTGTAGTGACGGATTAAGAATACGGACTATCAACACCCCCTACTCATTCCATAGGTGTTGTAAGAGGTGCTTAAGGGAGAAACTTACGCAGGACACTATCAGCGCAAAAAGAAGGAAAACTAGAAATAAACCATATACCAACCTACCTGGCCAGGGTGGGTAAAACCGTAGGTGGCCCGAAGTACGTCAGGGTTCGAGGGTTTTCCTTTCTAGCGTGTACTTGCTTCCCCGGCTCCTAGTACAAGAGACGGCGTGCGGTTTTAGTCGGTTCGGGTCCGACAGGAGGTGGTTTCTGAGGGGATTTCCGCAAGGAAAAAAAAAGAAAAATAGGGTGATATAGTAAGCCAAAAGCTCCTTTCTCAGGAGAGGCCTATGACCAGCAGTAGACTGTTAAAGGCTGTTGATATACTGATGTGTGATGTACACGCATGTGCAAAATAACAAATACGGACTCTATCAAGAAATAAATAGATGTTAAAAAATATTTAAATATACAACCGTAAAACGTTCGAATTACAGATCCCAAATAATATCGACCACTTTGTATGGGGGCTTGGCCTGGACATAAACAACTAATTATTAAAATAACAACCTTATTTTTTAGTGGCATATACCTAATTGAAATCATAATTTTATGAAGATTAGTAACAACTAAGTTGCATATGAAAATGGCTTATTAGTATATAAATAGCTATCAGTTATCACATAAGAATTCATAACCTCGAGATATAATCCTTATCAGTATTAGATGCATTTTCGGGTTCGATAGATTTCAGAAATAAACCTTCTGACGTGAAAAAGAGACTTTATTAAAAACACTCTTATATTCACAATGTCACTTAGAATAACAGTCCCTAATTGTTGCTGAGGTCTGTAAGGTAATCTCTGATACCACTCCAATATTTATCGCACTGCAGCTCAAGCTGAGCTGAACCGCTGTTGACGAGGCGCCTTCTTGTATTTGACGCGACAGCAACTACAATGTTTTAGTCGATTCCGCGACGACTTAACACCAATAAAACATCTCGAACGTGACATATAAACAAGCCAAACGGACTACAAGCAATCCATATTCGATTTTATGTAAAGTGATGAAAGGTTCATTATTCTGTGCCACAAGAAACAACGAGAACTTTCCGATTTAGGTGCATGCGTATAGTGTGCGTATAGTGTTGATCTGAAATAATCTATCTTCATAACATTATTACCTAATAAAACTTTAACTCAATAGTAGCTTATTATTATTCCTTAAGATTCAAAGTATCTCCATACTAATTTAAATGTAATCAATGTAGTGGTTTAGCCTTGAAAGTGTAACATACAGACAGTTATTTTTTTTTAATTTTAATATTATAATATTATGGATACAACGACTGCAGAATAGCGCAATGGTCCGATCCCATCTCCAAATAAAATTTCTGTTTTATAGGTGGTTTGAATGTTTGTGACAAGTATTAAGTACTTCGATTACTATCCTTAATATATTACAAATAAATATTGAGGATAAATTAGATAAATTGGTTGAAAATCATCAGTGATTGGTTTATTAATAGCAAATAAAAAAAACTTGACTTTGAAAAGAATTTGAAACAAAAAAAGAATATTTATGGAATCTGAACATTTTTATTTAATTCAACTGTCAAATTTAATTTAAATCCCAACAGGAAAAAATATAAGAAATATCATCAGTAATTGTTTAATTCATTAATCTTAATTGACATATAAGTAATACCAATATATATCGATTTTCACTGCATCTGTAATCTACTCGTATATAGCCGACGCGACGTCTTAGCCTCTGTTAACCGGTTGCTGTTAGTATTGACGTGACTTTGCTGCAGACAGCACGCGACGAACGAATCGCGGCGCTTGCGCAGCAATTGCGAACTTTAATTCGGAATAGATTTCAATTTACAAAATTATTTAAATATTTCTTGAAATAATTAATTTTAATTCAAGTTCTGTGTTACTAAACCAATTACACTTTTATTTAATTTTTGTGAGATTGAATATTTAGTCTGAAAAGAGTTTCTGAATAGTCTCCCAATCAAGACGCCCTTTGAGTCTGTTTGCGTGGTATATTCGTGTCAAATTGTATAAACGCCAATCACGATGTCAAATACTCAAAATATACCGTTGATCCGCAAGGCCATAGTAGGATCAGCTTTGGCGCACGCTGCCCCTTCGACTCACCCTAATCCGGTTGCGTTAGAAGAGGGTCAAGAAAGCCAATGGACGCCGGCTGCTCTGGAACGAGCTGGATCTACATTAAAAGCTTTGAATCGAATGGCGAAGCGTCCACCGGTGCATATCGTATTTGAAGATGTCAGTTACACTGTTAATTCTCATAAAGGTAGGCTTATTTTAAATACTTGATAGAAAAAGAATCTAAAGTTATCCTCACACTACATCGTGTTCATTAAACTATTGTTTAATCCCTTGTTAGATAATATTTTTATGATAGTTTTGAATTCAACATTATTTCTAAGTCCTTAATTTACTAAAGGTGTTATAAAATCAAGTGAAAGTGCGATAGTATGTGTCTTTATTTCATTTTCAGTGATAAATTTTATCAATCATGCATGTAGGTGTGTTTATTTTGATTGATTGGTTGCTATGGTATAATTTCCATGACAGTAACACTTGTGTTAATTTTGCTTTAAAGTTGATTACAAATCTCTCACATATGCGTCGGATTTCAAAGAAGGTGGAGCCGGCGCTATAGTCACAAGACTACTGATAAAATATATACTTAAATCTCTACTAATATTATAAATGTGAAAGTTTGTGAGGATGTTTGTTACTCTTTCTCGCAAAAACTACTGAATGAATTTGGATGAAACTTTACAGTAATATAGCAGATACATCAACATAACACATAGGCTACTATTTGCCGCGATAACCGCCATATACGCGGGTAGAACTGCGGGCTTAAACTAGTACTTCATAAAACTTACACATTTTACATCAAGTAATATTCAGATATAACAGTGACCATACTCGTCACACAGGTGTTTGACATGAGTAAGAGTTGAAACCACATTTTTGCTTTAGCAGCCAGCATTAGTAATTACTACCAAGAGAGATCTTGTAGTTATAGTTAAGCGCAGCTTGGGACGTCAACCCATGAGGAAGCCGAATGAAAAAAAATAATGACCGAATAATTATAGTGGATTATTACTCTAAAATATAAATAGACTATGTAATATATAAGTTAGTAAAACTTAAGATAAAAATTTTCTATAAAAATATGATATTATTTAACCACACTCACACAGCGCAATTTAGCGAGAAAAGTTAGTAAATTTTTGTTCATGCACCCATGTTATGGAAACAACCACACTCAAAATAGATTATAAGGCAAGGCACACAAATGTTTGACTTCAACTGGAGTCGAACCTGCAACCATTGGAAACATAAAACTGGAAAGAAGGCATTTATCCTTAAATTTCACAAGACTTAAATGTATTCAAATCAAATTAATTAGTTACAATACAAGTATTACCGACCACAACTAAAAGCAAAAATATACAATATAACCAGTTTAATACTCTTGAGACATATATAAAATCTTAGATAACAATGCTCTTGTTGATGACACTTTTGTCAGTCAGATTATTTAAGCTTCATAGAAATGTACTTATATCTGCCATTATAAGACTGATATCTATAAGACATTTAGAGCGGTGAGCTACCGATTCCCAAGATACAAGTTTTTCTCAGTTTTAGGGTCGGCATTTCACTTTACTGAATGCCTAGGTAGATGCTTTTCATAATTCATTGTTTAACTTATAGTGTTTTCATTTATAACCTATTCCATACTTTTTGAGAATAAAGTTATTATTATTAATTAACTAACCTGATTATTTATTTCATAATTTAAGAACACTTTATCTTCGTAAAATTTTCTATAATGTACGAGAAATTACTTATAAATGTTAGTTTGCAGAACAATCCCTCTGATCCAAATGTAGGTACAGCTGTAAAGCCGATAGCGTAGAAAAATAAAATCAACCTATTTGTAAAATATAAAGCAGAAAAACTATGTTATAAACTCTTTATTTTGAACGGCTTTGTTTACGTGAACATGTTTATGTGCCCAGGGCACCTGTTTTTCTTTAATTAAAGAAACTTTTGTGGACCCCTATGTTATAAGAGATCGCGTATAATGCAGGTATCGATTCAACTAAATTAATCAGAGAAGCTGAATCCATTTGAGCCGGTTATTTGTGATTATGTTTGGATTATTCCTCAGTTGATCAATTGCTTTAAATAAATGATGATGAAATAATGATGAAAATTATGCAGAAGGAGGATCTCAATATGGTCATACTGTGCGTCTCCATGCTGCTTTTCCGCATTCGCAATGAGTCACCAGTCTTAGATTTTTTTTATTATTATTATTTAAATAATTATTTTAGAACATTAGAGCATACAACGCCATCTAGTCCCAAACTAAGCAGAGCTTGCACTATGGGTACTAATCATATATGTGTATATATGTATGTGGTTCGTTATATTCATTAGCAAATAATTAATTCAAAACTCATTGCACCGACAACTACCACTGTCTCTCCTATACATTTCGATCCATCCTAAGGTTGCCTGGAAGAGATTGCTTTTGGCAATAAGGCCGCCCTTTGTACACTCTAACATTTTATGTACTCTCTTCTAACTGTAATATTATAGTGTGCAAATAAAGAGTTTTCTATCTATCTATCTAATCAACTTATATAAATACATATATACTTTTATTTTTGTAAATACATACATATTATACATAGAAAACAAATATTTGAAGACCATACAAATATTTGGTCCGACTCAGGAATCGAACTCGAGACCTCTAGCACAGCATTCGAACACATTACCACTGCGTCACCGAGGCAGTCAAGATTCTGCTCATGCTGTCGATTAGGCAGTGTAAAGTCAATTTGGTAGGCTCATACATTTTAAAAATATAAATCACGTTCAAGGCCTTCGGCACAACTACTGAGAAACCACTAAGTTAAAGCGCTTTTTTACACTACAAAGTAGTTATATAGCATCAAAAGCGAAGCTTTGACAAAGTGCACTAGACGTGTAAAATAAACAAAATAAATAAAAAATCAAAGTAGAGTAGATTTAAAAATAAACCACAGGGGTATTTTCTTATCGTCTGTGTTTAACAGGTGGTCATTCCTTTAAAATATTGTTGATAAATGTCGTACGTAAGGCCTTTTTTTATAGTATCGTGCACTAATTACTAAAGCAATAGGTAATGTTTTTTTTTAATTACGCAATCAAAGTTACTAATAACTTTTTAAATAGTACCATCATTTTCAATAACTATAAGTTATGATCTATTGCAAAAAATGTATTCGTTATTTCTCAACTTTCATTTAGGAAAAAAAATTAAATTCTTTCACTTTCAAATTGGAAGTATTTGAGACTGTTCCTAAATAAATAAAGTATATTTCAAAGCGGTTCAAAAATTATGGAGTTCCAAATAAACACAAAAAATACTATCTAAACGAGAACTTCCTTTTTGGTTCGTTCAAAAGGTAAAACAAGTCAAAAGTCAAGTTGAGTCAAAAGCCTTTTTTACTTTTATAGCTCTTTGGCAATTAAAAAGGGCAATGACCGAAAACCTCAATGAACTGTGGCAGATTACGCGTAAGACTATCGCGCAATTTTCTTATCAGTGTTACAAAACAAAAACATTTTGATTAATCATTAATAGATTCGGTGTTTATTTGTATCCAAACTACCTATCGAAAAAACCATTAATATTATAAATAGGAATTTCATCATCATCCACGATCTTTAATAATCCACTGCTGAACATAGGCCTATCTTTATATAGGAAGTTTTCTTATTATATCCAGCTAGCTAGATCGATTGGTATCAGATTTGTTTCAGGGTTTCTTCTCTCTGCGCAGTTTTATTCTTTAATCGCCTCTTACGGCACCAACGGCATGAATAGGAGTGGTATAACCCGTCACCAAACGGATAATGTGATGTGAACGGTGATGTGAGTTTATATATTCTTTTTTTAATAAGGTCAGGCTTTAAGTCAGGTACGGTTTAACAGATACACTATCATTGAAGTTAACGATAGAATTCAGACCAATTTGTGGTTCTGATCGCCGGCAACACAGGTTAATCCTACCTCAGGCAGATATGGACTAAAGTATTTGATCTAATTTTCAATATTAAAACATCTTATCAATATTAACGCGAAAGTATGTATGGATGGTTGTTGGTTCTCTTCCACTTAAAAACTACTCAACGGATTTGGATGAAACTTTACAGTAATATAGCTGATACATCAGAATAACACATAGGCTACTCTTTGCCGCGATACCCGAGGCATACGCGGGCGGAACCGCGGGCATAAACTAGTGTAAAATAATGAATCATTAAATATCCTAACTTTAGTTTTACACTACAGTAACTTAGTCTAATTATTGCGAAAGTACTCTTTTTAAATCCAATGTCCTAGACTGTAATACATTATTGGTCAAATAAATGATTATTGGTATTATTATATTATTGTTGTACACCCGCAAAAATCCGTAAGTAGAACTAAAAAACATATTTAGAATCACGATAACAAGTGTTTCATTAAAAATTGTAACCTTGTAAAGACAATTAAAGTAATCTTATTCGTAAACAATAAATACACGATCAAGAACTTGACCGGATCAACCGGTTACCACGGAAAGAGCAAGTTGAGCTCGTGCATATAAAAGAAGCGATTTCGAGATAAATTTATTTCCATTTCAGAATAATTAGAAAGAAATTTCTGATTTCCAAAGAGGCACTTATTTGATTTGTCGTGTAAAATACTAAGAATGAAAGTATTATGATGGTTAACAATACAATTATTTGTTAATCAGACGATAATAAAGGTTCGTTAAAGCCAAACCCTTTCTACGAAAGTCAGTAATTTATAGATAAGTAATGATAGACAGACATTTACGGTAATCACTACCATCACATCACAAATGTTTTTTTTAAATCTGATAAACAAGAATATTTATAAAAGTTTTTTGTAAATCCCTATATAGTCTGTGGAGTTTTATGTCAGTTCTCATGTAGCCTAAGGATATTAACATATTTTTCTTTTCGTAATATATATTTCATTTAAAAATAACGCTTCTGCTGTCTAAATTTACATATTTTGTATCATTCATTTCTGCTTGTTATTTTGTTATTCATCAATAGTGTTCGCTGAAAATTATTTACATAGAAACTAATATAGGTATTCATTTATTTACAATATGAATATAACAACGATAACCATTATTCGTGACTACAAAGTTAAAAATAAAGATATATCTTGACTAAACTATAATTGGTATTTGATTCTGATTATGCTTTCCGTCAGACAGATTATAGTCATTTTGTCAGCTTTCACTATAAAAAAACTTCTTTATTTTTGTCGGTTTTTATTCTGTCATCGGCTTTGGATTAAGGTTCGAGCGAAGAGATGAATTAAGTAAGAAGTGACTTGCGCTGTACAGGGACATCTTGAATTTACAAACTAGTGCTTTACCGGCATTGCTTTATCTAGAATTACGAGGGAAGAGTAATCCTTTTCAGCATTTTTTTCTGCTCCTCTGATAATATATAAATAAAGATGCATTTGCAAGCCATACATATGTTAATTCGTTATCCATTTTTTATTTTTTTAACTATCATGTCTATAGAAGAATAAATTAATACTGATTCAGTTGACCACAAGTCATTTATCGAGCACTTTCTGCAAGACGCTTTTCAATTTTGCTTGAAATTGTATGGACATTACTAATGTACACGAAAACAATATAAGACAGAATTTGTCTCACACTATATCTCAATAGAGTGTAGCAATCCATGGTCACGATTGTCACGAACCCGTATGTTATAGAAATTGCATGAGTTGCTTCCTGCACAGCGTTACTTAAACAAAAGTGGGAGTGACAGCTGTACCTTAAAATTTCGAAAATACATCAGAATGTTCGTTTTAATAATCGCTATTGCAAATGAAATAAGTCGGAATTCCAAACTATCTCATTACAGTTTTATGATTACATAAAATATGACAATATGCTGTATTGATTTTGATTTTTATCAGTTTTCTATACAAAGTTGTCAATCAGCACTATTTTAGAGACAGCGCTATTTTTAAGGGCCGTTCCTTCACCGTGAATATTCCTGTATCTTGAGCGACTTTACAAACAAATAAGAAACAAACGTGCTGTGCTGTCCCATGTGATGCAGGTAGCCATTTAAACAGCTATCCGTGCTATCCCTATACTCGAATAAACATGAAAGAAGACATTTTAAAGAAGTCTATATGCACTACATATAAGTCAACATATATATTTATTTTTACTTTATATTTCCTTTAAAAAAATATTACGTTAGTCGTGGGAACGCTTCAAACACTCAAAAAGTTCTGCACCGATAGAGCGCAATTTTGACACGTTATAAAGACGGTTCTTTCCATATTTTTTTCAACTAAAATGTGCAACAGCGAAGCTTGGCAAGATGCAGATAATTTATTTTGAAATATTATTAAAGCAAATGATAAGGAAGCGTCTCGCTTATAAATGTACTCCTTATTGTACAGAATTTTAAATAATACAATGTTTAGTACGTTAAGTGACTTATGTTTATATCTTTATATTTTTATTGTTATATATTCATAGGTGATGCAAAAGGTATTTTAGAATATATTAAACACAACCTACTGCTTAAATCACTACGGATATTGAATTTAAATGACTTCATACCGAAACAACATTTGAAGGATATTAGAATTATTTAATAGGACGCAAATATTATAAATAAGTTGAACTTCTAGACTTGTTGGTTCATGGAAGTGGACATTCATTTGTAAAATAAATTTAGATTTGTGGATCTAGGTATTTTTTTTCTAAAAAAATATATTTGAAGAAGCTTTTATGGAAGACATTTAAGAGAGTAAACACATTTGTTGCTAACTGATTGCTATCCTTGAAATTGTGTACTAGTTGAAAACATACAACACAATATAGCACAATAAAATAGCGATACAAATAATGGCAGATTGCTTTGAATATTGTACTTATTGAAGTATGAAAATGAATGTTTGATTCGTTTCATAATTCAGTTGGTACAACAGTACTACAGAACAGAGAACTTTTCTGTAAAGAAAAAAACAGAGCAAAACATGGTCTATGACCCATCGCCCCCTGTATTTTGTTCCTTTTTCTGAAAAGTAATCTTTATATAGTAAAATATAATATAGAAATAAGTAATAGATGTCCAATTTATGACATCGACAAGATGTTGACCGTTTTAATTGAAATTTGCATTAAGTGATACTTTTAAGTATTGAACGCTGCAAGATACTTAATAAAATTACTATTTATTTTATTATTATTATACCTATTAATAAAAATGTACACGCTTGGCAATCTTACCATTCCTAAGTTATTGAACTTTAGATAATTATAAATCTTATGATTAAAATCTGCTCCATAAATTATCTTAATCGTTTAAAAATCCGTTCTCTCTTCTCGACATTTTGTTTGTAAAAATATCCTTTTATCGAGGAAAGGTTTAGGCGTCAACCGATCCTTCAATCGAGGATAATAAAAGGTTATAAAGATAGCGGTGTGGACTTTGACTCAGTCGGTTCGTAAGATTATAAAAAAATATTCGTAAAATAAATAAAGAAACCTTCGGTCTTTGGTAAAGGCAAATAAGATTAATGTACCTCCCTGTACTTTCAAAATCGATTACTATATATATTACCAACTGTAGCTGGCACTTCTTGAAAACCTGCAGGCTTTTCCCTTAGGCTTAGGCTACTTTATTTTGTTTACGTCTTACTTTTTAAGTATCTTAAATAGCACAATTCTTTGTATTTTCAAGTTATCACCGAAAAACCAGGCAGCTCTATCGTTACAGGCCGCATGCATTTATCGAAAATCAAATGTTCTCCCCATTCCGTTATAGCCTTCAAGCTCAGCGGTATTCTCTAATACACAACTTTAAGTAATTAATTAATTTATAAATCCATCAATCAATAAGACACAAAGTAATTATCGACATAATGATTACGTAATGGATCTATATGTCAACACGTGCGCAACCCTTTTATCGTATTAAGTAATGTACAGTATGCAACTAAATATATCTTTTAATGACGTCATATAATATATCAATTATTTATTGGTAATATATACTGGAATTAAAATTCTCATTATTGACGTTTATTATTAGCCAGAATTTAGTTGATCGCTACAAAATAATGACTGCAACAGACTGCAATATCGACTAACGAGGCATCGTGATCAATATTGGTAGCAGCAGATGAAGTGTGGCTAAATTACAACAAATAGATGTATGTATATAACGATATGTAATATGTTAAATAATACCGTTTGGTTTGAGCCATTATTGGAGTACATATCAATTTCTTGCTGTTCCTCGCCAGGGTTACAAATGTCCTTAAACAATTTTTGGGAACAAATTACTTCATACACCCCTCGCTCTATAATATGAAATGTGAAGAAAAAAATACATAAAAACACATTGAACAAGGTAACGCTTATTACGTTAGTCAAATTATGCATGATTTTTTTAATATATATTTCTGTCCTGCGATAGTGTTATGAAGTCAATAACATATTCAAATTTTTGATCACTGAAGTTGATTGTTGACTTACTCACCTTTAAATGTTTTTGTAAATGTGACTTATATAAAAAAATACTTAAGATCGAGTAACTTTTAAATAAATTAGCATTTTTTAAATCCATTGGAATCTTCACGATTCAGTAAAATCGATACATATGGTTTTAATGTATGAAATATTTGTTTCTCTTAATGGCTGGCATCGACAACACATCACAATTTCACTTTAACTTACCAAATGATTACTACATAACATTCTTCAAGTTAGAAATCAGCTGAAAAATGAAACTGAAAATGGTTATGAAATCGTCACAGAGACCTGAGCTTCTTAAACAAGTTCTCCGATTTAAAAACTATGTGACATAGTGATGAAAAGTAACAGTAATATTAAGTAGGAACCATATTATTGTTTATCTTTAAATTTTAATTTACTTCATACATACTAACTACTTACTACTGTAGTAACATATAATATCTTCCCATTGTACATATAAATATATCCGTTTGGGTCACGTCCTCACAATAAAAAGGATAGAGAGTCCACCTATCTCTGATTACACCCTTGTGTGAGATTCGTAGGAAAACTTCTCGAACTATACTGTAAAGTTTTTTCATTGTAATCTTTACTTGAATTTATGGAGACAGCAATTTATGTATCTTTGCTAGTTTAGTCGTCTAACTCGCGCAAAGTACGATAATTCTAAGTTATTACTGTAAATCTCAGGAGAATAATATTATCACCTCGGCACTTTTACCGAAATAATTGACGAAGTTTGTGTGCAGCAAACGTTGAGCAATATTTTTTGCACTTTCAAAGTTTTATATTAACTTGCAAATACATTGCATCGACAAACAAAAAGCGGTTGCCTATAAACTGATTATAAGCCAACAAATGCCAACTCATAAACTAAATGATAAATTGCGTTATTGTTAAAACATGCATTTGACTACATCAGAACACTAATGACACACATTGCCTTATACAAGGCTAGCAGTACAAAGTATGTATTACAAAGTACCTAACTAGAACGCATTCTTCAACTATTGATTGAAAACTAGCTGTTACTCGCGGCTTCGCATGCTAGTATGTCTGTTATCAGGATAAAATGTAGCCTATCCTTCCTCAAGAATCAAAGTATCTCCATTCCAAATTTTATTGAAATCGGTGCAGGAATTTAGCCATGTGTGTTTTTACACTTTTGCGATTTCAACTCAACATACACATAATAATTACTTTCACAGGAATTAACACGATCACTTATTTAAAGGTATTACATAGCTCTGTTTTTGACATTTTGACCACTTAGCCGTGGTCTCAGGCTGACTCTGCCTCCAGGCTGTGACCAAGGCCAGTGCAACCTGGTCGAATCGTCAGGCAAAACAGAGGTATAAGTTAGTGTAGCATACACATAGTTACATATAATTATTGCGTAATTGCAATTATTAGTTTTATTTATTTATTTCTATATACGCTTTTGTGACTGAAAAATTGTTTACTTCTTAGTAATCAGATATAATACAAGTATCATATTCATTGCATTCTCTCTAACAAATCTCAATTCATTCAATATAAAATTACTGTTGTAGAAAACAAAGTACATCGACGATTCATAATAATTATTTTTTACTGTGTGCACCCGAAGGTAAATGCAATTGCAAATGTGATTAATGTAATCGTTACGATTGCAATCACATACTTACGCAATTAGAAGAAGTATTCGGTATACTTAAATTAAGGTAAAGAATAGCTTGAAAAAAATGTTCTTTTGTTAATGTTAAATATTTTATTGGCCCTTCTGACATCGTTAAGTTTTTGACTAAATTGCTTAGTTGGTTCCTGATGCGATCATGACAGATATCATTTTTTTAATAACCTTGTACTTCTACTATTTAGTAAAAAACTCAATTCGATGCCCATGAACGTATACTTGTAACAATTTTTTTTTGTTTATTCTGTTAACGCTGTAAACATGTTACGTATACGGCAATATACTCGTATACACACAATACGGCAGTGCTGCCAAGCCAATGACTTCTGTAGTGATAGTAAAGTAACCTACTGCTCGTAAGCTTAGATCAAAATTTTAATTACAAATAGGCATTAGGCTATTAAAGGTACGAGATCAAAATAGGTATTTTAAAATAAGTTCATACCACCACCTTTAGAATCTCTAGCTAATAAATACTTAACTTTCTTTGCAACGTTAAGTGACTTGCATAGTTTTTTTTCAAAATTATTTTGTATAACTATGGCAAATTGAGTAGTTTTATATTCACATTGGAATAAAATTGATGAAAATCAAGCTTCTATTTTGGAAATGATAAAGGAATAATATTAAACATTTTCAACAGAAGTAAATCACCTTCACAACTAAAAATCACTTTTTTTATTCCTCAAAATGGCATGAAATGACTTTGTTATACACTAATCTCTTATCCTCGGATATACCTGCGTGTTTCTTGGAAATCGCAGTCATCATTTTCAGGTTTATATGTAGCCTGTGACACTCACAATTAATGTGGATTTTTATTGGTAAAAAACTACAGACTATTTTTTGTAAAAAAAACCTCTTCTGAATATGTTTATATATGACAACAACCCATAATGTCCCACTGCTGGGCTCGGGTCTCCTCTCAGGAGAGGGTTAAGGCCATACGTCCCCACGCTGGCCAAGTGCGGGTTGGGGACTGGCAAGAATACGTTGTGGCTACGTAAATCTTGCCGTTGGATGTTTTTAAGCCGCCCGAAGGCCTCCAACTAAGCTTCACGACTGTTATCGTATGATAACAACCGGGACCGACTGCTTAACGTGACCTCCGAATCACGGAGACGCTCATGGTAACATGCCACCAGCGGTCACCCATCCAGGTACTGACCGCGCCATCGTTGCTTACCCTCGATGATTGTTTCTAATCACCGAGTGCAACTGGGCTATGAGCGCCTTTTTATGATATGAGTTTATATATATATATACATATAAATTTTTGAATGACTCGAGAAATTAAACCAAGTTCTGATCTGTAATTTAGTTTTTGTATGTTTTATGTGTAGCCTGTATGTAAGCTACCCTAAATTTTAAAGTTTTTGAAACCCTCATATCCGTGTTATGGTTGCCTGGAAAAAATTCGTCGAGAGCAATAAGACCGCCAATTGTTATACATACTTTGTAATTGTTCCTGTTCCACCATTTCTTACTATGACAAATAAATAAAAAAGTAAATACAAATTATTTTGTGTTATATAGAAGTACGATAAACTCTAAACAAAAATTAGATTTTCATGATGATCAAATAAAATTTATTAGCCCGTCACGTTAAGATATATTAAATATAGAAGTCTTTGAGCGACTAAAGACGGAAATATAATATAAATTTCAATTTTGTTACTGAAATTTATTTTTAATTTAATTTCATTTTGCCATTTATGTATATTACTGTTTCATTTGCGACGACGATCGCAGAACTGGTGAGATGAGAGAATTGAATCAGATTGTTATAAGTCAATGTCATCTATTATTAAACAGGAATAAATATCTAATAAATTTTAAATTAATCTATTACAGCATTAAACAAATTAATAGTAATAAATTGGTGACGCACTAAAAACTGAGCCAATAATAACATTAAATATATTGAGATTTACTAAACGATAAACGAAAACAATCGACATTATTTATGTTCGTCTAAGTGATATATTTCATATTAAAGTGTTAAAAACCTGTTGTTTCTTCGCCGTGTCACCATACAAAAGAACTATGAAAAACAACTATAAACTTTACACTTTATCAAAGTAAAAAAAAAAAACAATCGTATCTCGATTCAGCCTCAATTTAAATAACGTTTCTACTTTACAAGCTATAGACATAGTCTACGGTGTCACAGCTACCAAAGATTACAACAAATGACAAACTTATGCGCTTGGAATCAATGAATTAGACCCGCGCCGATTGATTCATGATTAGTACAAATAATTGCATATATATACTTATTATTATGTTATATGGGTATGCATGTTTGTATTGCATGTCTATTTTTTTTTATAGATAACTCCCGCATTAGGAATATACATTTCTGTGTCACAGGGTTCTTTACAAACATACAAGAAACGGACACAAAGTACACCAAGACATAGAACAATAATTTATGGATGTACAGTATGTACAGTAAAAGTACAGTAAAACACGTTTTTTTATATTCTGATCTAGATTTCATTACATTAGGTCAGTCTCGTAGGAGCCCGATAGCCTTGTACCATTGTATAATAAAAGTCCGAATAAGGTGTAGTTTTTATACACCCTGTGATTTATTGTGATATCAGATATAAAGCAGTGAGTTAAGACGAATTGTGTTTCGGCCTTCTATATTAAAAAAAATAAGTTAATTTATGCGCGCTTCAACAACTGAAAATGTTCTGCACCGATTGAGTTCAAAATTTTGAAACGATACACAATAAGTAAATGTTTTCTGACATTTCACGCTCAACGCCATCTAGTCCCAAACTAAGCAGAGTGGCGATTTCGATGCGGTTTTTTTAATTCAAAGCCAGTTTCCTTGCGGTGGTTCTTAGCTATGTTTGGTAAATATAGGCCCAGCAATTTAAGAGTATAAGCTTTTTTCAAAATGATGTAAGGCATTTCTGGCGTATGATTACTCGATTCAGTGCTTGTGAAGGGGGTTTTTAATTTTTTTCATTTTAGCTTATCACGTCGGTTTTATTTTTTTTCAAAATAAGTCACAGTCAAGCGTTTTGGTGTTATACTTATTGATCATATGAATTATCACTTAATACCAATGGTATTTAGTGGATCCTATCATTAAAAAAAAACAAGTAATGCAAAAAAGGTTTACGATAACGCTGTCAAAAATTGGTTTTAAATCAAGTGTATCAATTGTCATTCTGTTTGTTGTATTGTTGTTAGTGCTATTCACGTTGGTCATATCATAAATAATTATGCTTGTGATGATAGTACAAAAGGTTAGTAATATATGTCACAGAAAACATGTTTTTTTCCCTTATAGTAAAATTAAAATCGGTTATGAGATCATTATTATTTTTGTTCCATGTGGTTAAAACTTTCACTAACCCCATCATAAACTAATTGCTATTGAAGACTACTAAATTTCAATGTCGATATGAAATGCTAATGTATAAATCTTAAAAATAAATTTATAACAGGCTACAACCAGTTACAGTTGAGATTCAAGTTTGCGAACCTGATCTGCACCAACTACTTAGTTGCTTATTTCCATGTGATAGCTAATCTATGATCTAGTGAATCACGTAATAAAATGCTATATTTATAAAATCAAGAATGCACAATTCCCTACAGGCCTCATTGCACTTTCACCAGGTCATTGATCTAGCTAGTGGTTACGCTCTCCAATCTGTAGTCGCTATTCGAAAACGTTGTTTCAATTCATATAATTTTTACTTAGTTCGTTTTTATAATGTTTATTAGTTAGTGTTTATTTATAGCAAATTATTAATATAGGTGAACGGAAAATCTCTTCTTTTTTTCATCATTAAATTTCAAGTACATTTCTGACATTTTACTTATAACACAATTAATTTTAATTTGGATAAAATGAAACCTAATTATATCTGTCGAAAAGTCTTACATAACGATGTATTGAGTAGATAACACGTAAAAGTATAAGAAACTCACTTTTAAATCACTTAGACCGTTCCCTGTCTTACCAAGCACTTAACAGCGGCTTCACTGACCTATGTCAATTTGTATATCAATTTTGGTCGTCGTAGGAGAACTTCTATGGTTATCTAGGAACATTGTGTTTAAATGTCCGAAAATATTTATTTATTTATCTATTCTCATTTATGTTTGTGTCATATTTATTTAAATAATAAAATATTTTGTATCATCATCGGCCCATTACAGTCCACTGGTGGATATATGCCTCTCCAATTGCATGCCACTTGGTCTCTTGCATAAGGCGCTATTTTACTTGGTCCGTGGGCGTCATATACTACGTTTGCACAGACGCTCTCTCCACTCAAGAATACGATTACCCTAACTATTGTCGGTTCTGCGACTAATATGGCCAAACAGAGCTGAATAAAAGACTAATAAAAATACAATTAGCCTAGATTTCATCACTACCACAATTAGTATGACATTGAGATTTTCCGTCAAATGACTATCATTGTCCTTATTAATTGTTGTTAATACTTAAAGGGTATTAAATACTAACCTAACTGAAATAGTTAGTAGGTACCTGATGGTCTTAGGCTGAGCGCACACCGAACTGGTCTTCGACGAGACGGTTTTCGACTATTATCTTATGCTGACGCACACCGCATGAGATCAAACAGAGGGCCTGAGCAATCCATTTCAGTGACCACTTATTCCCATGCCAAGCCCGCCGCTACTCGTCCATTTTTATGGTCCGATAGTTTGTATTTATAAATTATCAGCCCCTTTTGCTCAGCAGAAACTAATATAACCGGGTTGCAAGACATCTTTGAAAATAATTAATAATAATACAGATATTCCTCGTGCTTTTACCACAGATAACATTGCAATTTTGAATTTGAATTTGAATAAGGGGCGACGGACTCGGTACACGGGTTCTTTACGGGCTAGAGATGCGTCTCAATATACGTTTAAAACACCTAAAGTGGTCCACCACTTTACTTTGACTTTACTTTACTTCACTTCTTCTACTTCTTCACTTGACTTTACACCCTCGTTTCAAGATCAGCAACTCCAGTTGCCGAACTTGAAACGAGGTAGTAAAGTCGACTTCGTTTTCTAGTCGAAATATAATATCTGAAGCGGACTTGGTGACGACGGTAACAATTCCTCCTATCTCAACGCTTTTTACGGAAACCTAGTCGAACCCTGACAAACTGTCCCGTCGGATACTGTCGGTCGACTCCGGTGAGCGCTCAGCCTTATGGTTGGTGATCCTGATGACCAATTACTTAACGTATGATAAACACGATGATTTGTTCCATGTCTGGGTGACATATATCTTTAATATGTAGGTATTTATTTAAAAGTATATGTATGTTTATTAACAGTCTGGTTACAATGGTTGCCTAGTTTAGAATCAGATGGCTGTGTGTGAAATGTGTGATTGTGTATGATGTGATGATGTTAGATTTCCTACAGGACATTATTACAACTATAAAATAAGTAATGAAGTAACATTTAGAGTTTTAGTTAACGATTTCAGTACACCACAATTCATTTGCTTTGTCTTTAAACCGGATAGTGTGATGTCCTACTTATTGATTTAAGATATAATAAGTATAAGATATAATAGTATCCTTGTAACTGTACATTAAAATAGAAATTACGAGTTACGGCAGAAAAAACGTTGCTATGAATGTACCTACCGCATTAAACTGCGGTAGTGACATCACGCAGCGCATTTTGTGGTTTCAAAAGATCGTGAGTAGATATTCCATGTTGATATAAATATGTACACGAGTAAAATATAATATGTACATAAAAAAAAAAACGGTGTTCGTACACCCGAGTGTTTTCTTACATTCTGTTTACGAGGCTTATTTTTTTCTGGTGTGTCCACTCGAATTATAAGGTCCATGTATTGTTAGTTACCTTGTTACAGTCTTTTTTTGACTTGTTTGTCCTTTTTTCCCCCTTTATAAACTTGCTAGAGGTCTCGGGTTCGATTCCTAAGTTGGACCAAACGTTTATATGATCTGCAAATATTTGTTTCGGAGTTCGGGTGCTTTCTATGTATAACATGTATGTATTTACAAAAAAAGTATATAAGTATTAATATCAGTTGTTTAGTACCCATGGTACAAGCTCTGCTTAGTTTGGGACTAGATGGGGTTGTGTTAAAAATATCGGAACATATTTATTTATTCATTCCCAAGAAAGTATCTACCTAATACTCCCAAGTCGAAAACCTATAAAAGAGACCAGTTCATACTTTTTATTAATGTTATACTTTGCGCCGAATGATTTTAATTTGACGACTTGACTTGATTGACGCAGAAAGATAAAGAATGACAATTGAAGTACTTTGGTGACCTTACTATATATATATAAACTATTGTATCTTAAAAGACTAAAATGACACAGAGGAAAACCCACAATATACTATTTAATAGTTTCATAAATTTTAAACTAGTAGGAAATGGTTATGAGTGACAATCAAATTACGCCTATTGTATGATAATTCAAAACCAAATTTAATTTTTTACTAACTAGTGTTAGTCAATTGTTACCTTTTGAATATTGTTTATGTTGATTTAATATATTTGATTGCCATAATTAGTCATGAAGTTATTCGCCATAAACTGTAATTAAAATAACTTGATAATCTCGTACACGGGCGTCAGTATGATCTTAAAAACTCGATACAACATGTACTTGTCACCAGACTACTTGATAAACATACTTAAATTTTTCCAAGTGCATATTTTATTTTACATAAATATATACATAGTAGACTCAGTATAATTGATCATGATAATCACACAATAATTTGTCCTGGTAAGGAATCAAACTCATGAACGATCTCTGGCAAAGTAGCCAGAGTCTTGCCGGACCAAAAGTCTAAGTAGGTAAGTGAAGAAGAGGAAAATTGAATAGAAGAATCTCATCAGGGTAGATTAAAAGTACCAATAAAACAATATTGGAATTTATATTATGTATGTAAAATTCACATTACTCAATTATTTAGACTTACCTGTTGATCCAGCAAAATAGTAACTAGAAAGAGGAAAACGTTTTTGTTTTCCTCTATTACTACATATGTCATACATAAGTCAGGTACCAATTTGATAGTTCATAAGTGAGTTTCTGCGTGTAGTTTTATTCTTGGCAAACAGCAATTGTTTTGCAAAATAGTTTCGAATACCGTTATTCTATGACATGAAAACAGGAAAATAATTTCTCAACAATGTTGTGGTTTCCTTGGAATCAAAGTGTTCATATGACAGGTTAAAACGAGCAAGCTACTGTATCACATATACATGTTCCGACATGTATTGGACAATTAATAAAACCTGCCTGCCTGCCAACGGTACTCACATTGAAATCCATAAATGTTTTGTCTGGGTTTATATGAACTAGATGTGTCATCTTAACAAAATGTACATTATTTAGTTTGTGACACATAATGAATCCTCACCATCAAACCAAAGGGAGAAAAAGATTTTCAATAGTCTAAGATGTAAAGTTTAAAGTTACTTTATGTAAAAAAATCGACCAAGTGCAAGTCGGACTCACGCAGGAAAGGTTTCGTACCATTATCTACAACATTTTAAGCGTCTACCTGTTGCCGCTATCAATATCAGACAAAAACGTATTTTGTTTTTAGTATGTTATAGAAATGTTATGGCAATGGAAATACATCATTTCTAAAAATTGCAACTATCTAACTATCATGGTTTATGAGATACAGCCTGGTGACAGACGGAAGGACGGGCAGCGAAGTCTTAGAAATAGGATTCCATTTTATCCTTTGGGTACGGAACTCTAAAAAAACTAAAATTTCCTCTTTAATATCACTGATTTCAGAGATATTTTTAATTTGGTTTTGGGTCCGTTTTTAAAACTGAAGTAAGATTTTAAAAAAACATAAATACACATTTACACAATGTCACACAAACACACATGTACATATTGTACATTCAATGTAAAGAAGTCAACCCTAGCAAGTTTTTGATAAAGTATACATGTAACGTGGGCGCACCAGTTAAGGAGAGATTGTAATTAGACATAATGATTCCGGCCATGTGGTCACCATAATTGTATTAATAGGTCACAATACTATTTTGGTAGTTTTAGATCGCTGTCTCAGTCTATAATGAGTAAAGATTTGTGATGTAGTTAAGCTTTGTAATATAGATACACTTGATCATGGAAATTTAAATAAAATAAAGTTGTAGAGTATCATCATTATAAGAAGAAGAAGAAGACGGCATCCCTCGCGATCATGAGCTCATTTAGTTAGTGATAAGCACTATTTTGTCCAAGTGTTGAATTCCTTACAAATCTTTAAGTATGCATTATCACAAACACACGTGATTTAAATATGTGTATCGATTACAAGTTCTTGGTCTGCGTATTGTTTTCCATTAAATATAAAGAATCATAAGTCATTGAAGAGTTTTGAGATATTGAGAGAATTTATATACAACGTCATCCTTTTTTGGCATTATATACTCTTTTCATTAATATAATGGATTTGATTGGCACTAAATAGCACACATTTGAATATTTGCATAAATTATTGACATAAAAGTAAGAAGGTATAAAAAAATCTTATTTTCCATGTGTATAATTTTATACCTAAGAATTTGCCTACAATAATACTGGTTTGAACGGATGATAAAGAATAGGTAGATATTGAAAGTGATATTCTCTTGCCCGTATTTTTAACTCTGGCCGGCGTGACCTTCGGGTGAAAAATCAATTTCAATGGATATTTTTTAAATAAAACGAATGATCCAAGGAAGTCGAAGAAATTAGGTCCTCTGAAATTACAGTATACAAAATGAAACACACTTTAAATGTAAGTCATAGAACTTAAAGATTTAAAGCAACTTTCATCTTAGTTTCGATTCCATCAATGAAGCATCTGTGTCTAGTTAGTATCTATATCGATATGCAATTTGGCAGTTTCGCACAAGAATAGGTATGGATATTCGTTGGAATCACAGCAATGAAATATACTGAGGACGTGACGGAGTTTGTGTTGACGATTTCTATTTGTGTGGTATTTTATTGGTTGTTGGTTTACGTTTATTTTAAATTTTTCCATGTTAGTGCTGTTTTTATTTGTGTTTTTTTATTTATATTTAAGACATTGTTAGTGCATTTTTTTAAATTTTATTATTTAGTAGTATAATAGTTATTTTTTTGCAAACTTGGACCATAATTGATTGCCTCGTCGGCGCAATGGTAGCATATGCGACTGCTGTGCTAGAGGTCTCGGACTCGATTTCTGAGTCGGACCAAATGTTTGTATGATATACAAATATTTAATCCGGACTTTGGGTGTTTTCGATGTATAATATGTACGTATTTACAAAAAAAATATATGTATAAATATCAGTTGTCTAGTACCCATAGCACAAGCTCTACTTAGTTAGGGACTAGATGGCGTTGTGTATTAAAATGTCCGTAAATATTTATTTATTACTTATAAGAACTGGTTAGTTAGCGGTACTCTGCTTATAGTCTACTATAACCCACTACTATACATATCGTTAGTGAGCAGAAGTTGTTACTCCATTTGCAACAATAACCCCTAATTATTTCTATTTCAAAAGTAATTTTGGTTAAAGTATTTTACATAGTTGAGATAACTCAATAACTTGAGTGAAGCCAGTCCCAGGGCCGCTCATAGCGCAGTTGCACTCGGTGATTAGAAACAATCTCCGAAGGTAAGTAACGACGGTGCGGTCAGTACCTGGATGGGTGAGGCATGAGCGTCTCCGTGATTTGGAGGTCATAGGATAACAGTCGTGAAGCTTAGTCGGAGGCTTTTGTACGCCATAAAAACATACAACGATTACGTAGCAACAGCGTTGTCTTGCCAGTCCCCAACCCGCCAGGGTAGGGACGTATAGCCTTAACCCTCTCCCAAAAGATGGAGAGGAGATCCGAGCTTAGCAGTGGGACATTATGAGTTGATGAATGAAGCCAAGCATTGAAGATGTTGTTAAAACTCGTTAAGAAAAAAGGTTGAAAGGAACCTTCGGAAGATCCTCCAGAGAGCACCTGAGATCGACCGTTTTAGTGGTTTTAAGTTTGAACATTAATACTCCAAGCTCTTGTATCACCATGGTGAATTACCTAGATAGTTAGAGACAAGAAGAGATTGTCAAAGACAAAAAAAAGATCAAACCTCAAATTGCTAATTGTTGATAGTCACAGATTACAAACTTAATATAAATATTCTTCTAACCGCTATGTTTATTACCAGAAAGAAATTGATAAAAATTATTGTTTTGGTATAATGCAGAATAAAATATTCTCTTTTAGAATTCTAATAGTTTTATTCACAGTTTTTCATCGTCCAAACTGTGCTCAAAGTATCACATAATTTGATATGAACAAATAACTTAAGGCTTTTAATTTGACGGCTTAATGGCGGAAGCAGATTAGTAACGGTAATTTATGTGTGTAAGAATATAATTATTCTAATATGCTCAGAAACTGGATTCTATCCATTTTTTTAATCGAATTACAACATTTAAAAATAGAATCAATTGAGGTTTTTACGTATAAGGAACCGCAAGAAATATTATTGGAACAATACTTGAGTAGTTTTAAGAACGCAAATATGAGTAGGTAACTGAATATAACTCAAAGCGATCAATACCCACCTGATTAACAACCCTGAATGCGATTGATTGTGGATGGATGGTGTGACATTGTGGAAATTTGCTTGGTGTTTTGTGAGATGGCGTACGCGTGGAAGGCCACAGTGCCATATTAATTTTGTTTTAAGTTAATTTTATTAATATTTCCTTTTAATTTTTATGTACTTGAATTTCATTTTATGTTATTGTGTTGTAATATCAATTGTCTCAATATTAATTAATGTAATAGGTGCAAACCATTTTATTTAACTAGAAATAAATAAATAAATAAACTCAGCAAGGGCAACAGGAAAATAGATTGGCTCAAAACTTGATTATTTGTAACTATTGGTGCCGCTTTGGTCCTATGTAACGTAGGTGGCCACAGTACAGAGGTCACTCGATTACAATAGTTCTTCTCTTTGCCTTCTTGTTTTACTCCGAAAATAAAAAAACTTTGAAAATTATTACTCACATTAGGATAGACAAAAAAATTAAGTTGGGCTCCCATACAACAAAACATGATTTTTTTGGCGTTTTTGATTAATAAAAATGACAGCCATAGGTTGACGCTTGAAATGTACAGATAATGGTTCGAAATACTACGTGCGCGAGTCCGACTCGTATTTGACCAGTAACGGTGCACTTTCAAGTGCATTAAATTGGAAAGTTACTTTCTGTCGCTATGGATTATACAAGAGTGGCCAGGTGACGCAAGTAAAAGTAAATGAATTTCATCTAATAAACCACTGAGTAAGTTCGTACTTTAGTATGACTATATGTTACTGATGACGTCTTGCTTCATTGAATTTGGAAATGGCCTCAATTTTATTTATAGGCAAAAAACAAGTTTTAATAATAACAATTAGTTCCGCATGAGAAGTTAAAAGTATGAATACGTAAGCAACTCTCAACGAAAAAACTCTATGCAACAAAATGTTTTTAGATTTATGAAACAGAAACTAAATATACGACCTCGTAATTAATTAATACTTCACTGTAAGTTTATTTATGTAGTTATTTCATAATTTTATGTAAAACAAGTCGACGAGACTCTCATAGCCCAGTTATACTCACTGATTAGAAACAATCAAGTAGGTAAACAACGACGGCGGGGTCAGCGCCTGGATGGGGGACCGCTGTTGACATTACACCATCCGCGGGATACGGAGGTCACGTTAAGCAGTCAGCCCCGGATATCATGATCATAGGATAACAGTCGTGAAGATTAGTTGCGACAACGTTTTCTTGCAAATCCCCAACCACACATGGCCAGCGTGGGATCGTATGGCCTTAACCCTCTACTGAGAGGAGACCCGAGCTCAGCAGTAAGACAATATGTGTTGTTGATGATGATATAAAATAAATAAAATTTTATGTTTTTCTGTTCTAAGAAGTTATAGATGTTTTTGTTTTTAAGGATGTTCGTAGACATTTGGACGTGTAGAGTAATTCTATTTTTATAAGAATGTTTGAAATATGACCATTTTGCCAACGGCTCCGCCCGTATGTATGTCGGTTTTCAAAAATAGTCTATATTCTTCTCCAAATTCCAATTTATCTTTATACCGAAATTCATATAAATCGGTGAAGCAGTTAAGCCATGTAAGTGTAACAGGCAAACAGATTTACTTCCAAATTTATAATATTAGTATGGATTTTATTGCAACCGACTTTGTTTCAGTGGGAAATTTCAAGGGCTCTACACAAACGCGATTAAGTAATTATCTCTATTAATGTAGTGATGTTATTGTTTAGTGAATAATATCATTTAGATTTCATATCACACATAAATCTAGTGTCTTTTATAAGGCACATTACATGCTACATCGAGCGGTCTGTATCTGGGTGTTCTTTGTATCTGTTTCGTGTATGTTTGGAAAAACCCCTAGCGATACCGGATATATAATCAGAGAGTTGCCCTGAAAAGAAACAACTAAGAAAGTGTTTTAAGTTAAAGCGATTCCCCCCTCTAAGGCGCTCTCTGATACCTTAGTATACGTCAGGTATGAGTATCAAGTTCAATTACCGAACAACTAATAAAATGTTAATCCGCATTTGCTACTACTGAGAAGGTTTAAGCAAATAAATCTCAAAAAAACTGACGTGTGAAAATTCCTGCGACACGTCATCCACCGGAATATGAAGGCATATGGAATTTAAACCGACTAAAACCCAAGATGCGCTGTCTTGTTATGGTGTTTTATGGCAAGGGAATTAGGTGGTACCTACTGCTGCTAATAAATAAAGTAAAATAGGATTCTCCATCTCCTCTTTCCGTTAAAATTCATTTGATAATTTATTCGTGTTTATTACAAGTACTGCTCAAGCGTGAAATGAAAAAGAAATAACGAATTAATTTGATTTCATTGTCACCGCGACACCTTTTGTACCCTCTGGTTTATATAGAATGCGTCCCTACTACGATTAATTACGTGTGTTCAGGTTTGCGGCACAAATACGACAGACCTTAATTAGATTCAACAATACATCGTTATTTCGAGTAAAAATATTCAGAAGAAAAATTTTAGAAAAACATAAAGTTAAATCTAAGCTTTCATATTATTAATTCGAAACTAATCTGTTTGTTTGTAACGCAAAACATTTTCTAAAGTTAAAAAAATTCCTGCTTCAGGACAAACAAAGTAAGGAATTTGATTACCTAAATATCGTCAATTAATATGGATCTTTAAAACGATCAAAGCGAACTGTTGAGTTAAAGGAGTTACGTATTCGTTTGATAAAATATGTAAATTGATAAAATAGTTATAGGCGGTAAAAATGTAATCATTAATTTTAATTTTACACAGTTTTTTTATTTTATAACGATAAAAAGAGTAATTAAACCTTATTATTTCCCCATGTGCGTTAATCTGTTTGACTTTCAGTTCATTGGTTAGTATAAAAGTCATTCATGGTTTTTTTTACGTATGGAAACCCCCCACAGGCCGTCGCCCCAGCGCTGTATGCGGCGGGGTGGTGTTTCGGTTTTCCGTCCAACTAAAACCACTCTATGCCTGAGAAGGCAGGGACCCGGGAACTGCTGATATTAACACATCCGGACCCCTCCCAGCGCCTGCAACGGCGAAGCGGGCACCGTCTGCTGATTAACTCTCAATTTAGGCACATGCGTACTCCTCGCGGCTGACGGCCACGGCGTTCAGTCTCAACGGAAACCAGCCAACTACGCACTCACAGGCGCACTCTTTGTTTTCTTACTCTCATAATCCGATTAGAAAGTTATCCAACATGACTAGGGCGAACTATGATAGCCGCAAGACCTACAGATTTAAGTGCTCTCCGAGGCACGGCGTTTCAAATCACAGTTTCGAAGCTTCGAATTGTTATTAAGCATTTCTTTAATCGGAAAAACTCAATAATAATAATTCGTGGCCCGACCCGGACGTCGCACCCTAGACCTCTTGAGCGGTAGTTGTAATAATAAATTATGATTAACATATGTTAATCATAATTTATAACTAAATACTCAACCATAATTGGGTATTCAGTTACCTGACACAAAATATACCTATTTGGCCATTAACTATGCACAAAATCGATACATCCATATCTTCATAATTTTGAAACGGTATAAAAAAGGGCAACATTCTAAACTAAAACCGGTACTTTTGAAATACTTAACGATATCGACTTATGTCATACTTACAGTGGCATAAAAGAATTCGTAATCATTTAAGTGACTAGAATAGTTTAATACAATCAATATATTAACATAGGCCAATAAATAAGAACTTGAGATTTAATTTCAGTGACCCTTATTGGGTCAACCATAAAAGCCGAACGTAAGGGATGCTATTAATTAATTTGTTTAAGAAAGCATGACATGCATGCATGTAACAATGATATTTGCATACTGTGTACTAGTATTGTATAGTATATGTGTTTTGAAAAGTGACATCGCGGCTTCAGAGAAGACCGTAGTTTCGTATATTTGATCTTAAATTTTGGAAGGCGGATAATCAACACACTTATGACTATCAAAATGCTCAAGTTTCATCTCTCTCTCTTAAGTTGGAGGTCGTGGGATCTTTTGTTATGTGTCCTGATGTAATTCATCTCTATGATTTTGTTTAAAAATATGTAAGTATCTTTATCAGAAGTCTGGTTACCATAGGTTTTACTTAGTTATGAATCAGACAATCGTGTGTAAATTGTATGAAGTTATACTTATACTAAACAAAATAATAATAAGATAATAAAATATAAATAACATTAAACATAATTGGTAAAAAGCAAATACACAGCAATTTTAATGGCATGTGGCAATTGGCAGCTAACCAAAATTTCATCACCAGTACCATAAGTTACAGAACAAAAATATTGTAGTAATCAATCATATTTATTTTGGTAAAATCTAATACTTATATTACTTATAAGAATATTGAGTAAAACCAACCGATATTACGGATGGCCAAAGGAAACCGTGTTTCACGGCCTGGGCACAACAAATTACACCAATTTCCATTCTGCGGAGTTTTTACGTCTTCGTTTCACCATTTGTACGATTGATGATGTGTTACTTATGTGGGAGCACGATATCTATTTATCAAAGAGAACCAACGAATACATTTCACTTGTGTACATGTAATATTTTGTATGTATGTGTTTGCTATACTTAATAACTTCTTTCGCTTTTTCTATTTTACAAAAAAATATCGTTCTAGTTTGAAAAAATGGACTTTACAAATTTACATGAAATGGACACAAAGAACACACGAAATCAGAATAACAATCTATGAAATCACACAAAGCGCTGTAGATCAAACACACAGCAGTCAGCGCAGTAGGAGGCAGCGCATTGACCACTTAAACAACTACGTGATTCGTGCAGACANTATATATACGTACATTAATCTAATATATATAATTCTCATGTCACTTTGTTCACGATGAACTCTGAAATTGTCGAGGTTTTTTTAATCTGTATTTTGCTGAAGTGCCTAAGATAGAATAGGTAACATCACGCTTAAACGAGCATTATTGATAAGAAACATAGACGAATGTCATCTCTTATACAATACAGATAAAAATTTCCATGTTTCAATGGCAAAAAAAAATAAAACACCGATATTCAGGTAAGATTGTAGACCCCGACCCCAAAATCTTGGGAATAATAAACGCTAGGAAAATGATGTACGTAGATAGTTTAATAGGCACGACATGAATTCATCCCCAATATTTTCCATTTCATATTGTCATATGCATATTAAGATTATATATTCAAAAGTAAATTTGTTTGTCTGTCTTTTATGCTTTCACAGTTTAATCGCTTTCAATGAAATTTAACCTGGAGACAATTACTGATTCTTGAAAAAGCAAAGTCTCCGTGAGCAAAGTCTTGGGTAAAAGCTAGTATTACGTATGTATATATCAGTGTTGGGTATTATTACTTACCGCACATATTAGGTCCTTACATTTCAAATTGTCATTTCTTCGCACTGGCCACTTTGATCTGAAATATATCCTCTTTGGTGAAAAATTCCTAATTCAAAGTTAGAATCCCAAGAGTATATTTGAGTTTCGAAAACAGACATTAATTTATTTTTTCCTCATCAATTCTTTCTTTGGTGTTGCTCATCTCGCACAATGGAAAACTTGAAACATCGTTTTATTTATAATAACAAGTTCTACCGTGACACAGTGTTGCAGAAACAGCTCGAAGGATTAACGATGTGTAAGTGACACGGCACGTTTTTGGTTTCAAAGTTTTCGTTCTGGAAATTTAGACCTTCATAACAAGCCTCATGGACAGCTGGTGACCAAAGTGGATAGTGAAAAATTAAAGGTTATTTTGGAAGCGGATCCATCGCAAATCACTTCACATTTGGCTGCAGGTTTCGTTATCCTTCGTATTGTCAGAAACTGCAAACCATAATGGACGAACTAGTTGCTAAACAACCGAGACTGGACAATCGCTCTAGGCCACTGCTGCTTCAGACCATTGCTTGATCAGACCACAAACTACACAACAAACGGCCTCTAAACTAGTGGAGCTTTTTGGATTGAATTGATTGAATTTGAATGTCTGCGACATCCACCAAACTCTCCGGACCTTTCTCCAACAGATTACCATTTTTTTCCGGAATTTGGATAACTTATTATCAGGATTTTTTATATCTCTGATGTGGTAGCCCAAACCTTTACAGAGTTTATTGGTTTTCGCTCCCATGGTTTTTTTTAGGAAAGGGCACAATGAATTAAATTATTTGATTATATTAAATATATTATACAGAAAAACGATTTTATATTCCTCCCATATAAAGTGCCAATTACTTATGTAAGCATCTAATATTACTAGCAGTCCTTGTACTGGAACCTATTATTCCTTTCGCTGGATCGATTTAACTAATCGATGCCATAAATCTGTTTGTTTGCGGTTTCGTAACGTTCCTGTAAATGCCTAAAAGTTTTCTAAGCACGTTCCATTTGAGTGATGACGACAATTATTTAGAAGATACGGACTTCTTACAACAATAAGTTCGAATTATGATCTGTTTTCTACAAATAAACACACATTAATACAAACTTGTTGAATAAAAATTTATAATTATATTCACTTGCAGTTATTCCATGCAAGACTTACATAGCTACAACGTTGTCTTGCCAATCCCCAACCCGCACTCGACCAGTGTGGGACGTATGACTTAATCGTCTCCTGAGAGAAGACCCGAGCCCAGCAGTGGGACATTATGGGTTGTTGATGATGTTATTCCACCAATTTATATAGCGTTAAGCCTGGCCGGTTTCGCCCCATATCAAAGGTTGATAATAACATACCGCTATATTATGGCCCGGTTCCCGGTTCCCTCCCGTCTCAGGCGCAGAGTTGCACACCTTGTGGATATAGTCGGTTTGATTCCGATACACCGCC
Organism: Hyphantria cunea; assembly: GCA_003709505.1. Lineage (NCBI taxonomy): Eukaryota > Metazoa > Arthropoda > Insecta > Lepidoptera > Erebidae > Hyphantria > Hyphantria cunea. The sequence continues at coordinate 447,445 of PKRV01000434.1, read as the reverse complement.
CCGCCGCAAACCCCGGTGGGATAAGGCCCGAGGGGGTTCCCAAAGGTAAAAAAAAAATGGCCGGTTTCGCCCTTTATCAAAGTTTGATAATACCACCAGGCCAGGATTAAAGTTAGATAAAATAGTAATATGAAATACTAGTGAGTATAGTTCTAGAATGTATGATACTACATGTAATAACAGTAAGTGGTACTACTAAAGATAGGAATATGGTTTTTGGATTAATTTTAAATTTAAATTATAGTTATGCGAGCTAAGCTATTTTTTTTCCTCAATTACCAGCTCTTCTCACATTTGGTGTTAACGATATGTATGTGTAATGTGAGGTACACATTCTACGAAACTCACTGTTGTTATGTCTAACTACCCTTTATATAATTTTCACTTGATTACGGCGAAGGACGGGTATAGGGAGGCTAGTAGTTATGGTAGGTTAAGGATGTTTATTTCTACGTTCCGGAGCGTTTATATTACTGAACCGATTTCAATGAATAAGGTATCAGTAGATTTTTAATAATAGCTCAGGCAACGAGCTATATAAATTTTATCGAAAGCTTTTCTCTAGTAGGGTTTTAGTTTATTATACTTTTTAAATACATAGTTTTGATATAAAAGTACATTTTTATTTCAGTAAAAGTGCATTTCTATAACGCAAATATATTTATATAGTCGTGCATTCGTGTAGGAACTGCAACAGAATGTTGCTAATAGAATTAATGTAGTAAAACCATAATGTAGTAAAACCATCAATATCGTGTCTATAGGCCGGTAACACTCTTGTGACGCCTCTGTTGTTACGTATGTGCATGGCCGGTGATAATCGCTTACCATCAGGCGATAGGATTGCTCGTTTGCCACGTATAACATAAAAATGCAGTTACTTTATTTCTAGTATTTTAGATCTCTATTTCGATTTTACTAACCACGTTTGAATATAAATACAGTGTTTAAATATCTACAAGACTAGGATCTTCGTCGGTGTCTTTGTTTGCTGAAATATTTAAAAGAACTTAAAAAGTAGGTTACAAATTGTACCAATCTTCGCTAAATTACTTGAGTTTAAATACTGGAACATCGTAAATTCACAATGAAACTGAAATTGGAATCTAATTAAATAGAAGCAGAAATGCAAAGAACAATAAAATCCGAAGATCTTTTCTTACAGTGATTGATTTGGGTTTTTATTTAGAATGATTTACCGAATTTGAGTCACAATGTGATGCTCTGTAAAGTAGCTCAACTATTAATACGATAGTTAAATAACGAGAAAATTTTACATGAGAGTCTATTTATATGAATGGAAAGGGTTTCAAAAAATGAAAGATGGTTGAATTTTTAAATGCATATCACATCAAGGCAAAAAAATTAGGTATATACTGATACATATCTCTTCTCATTATGGCTCGTAGAACAAAGCAGACAAAAAAATAACCGACTACTGCTTAAGATTCTATTTTGTTTTATTGATTTTACTTTTACAGGAAGTATGTCATTAGGAACCAAATATATTAAGTTGATGTTAAAGAAAATGTGTATAGTTCTTTATGCGTGACTTTTATAGTCTAAAGACAATATAGAGTTCCTTATTTTGTACGCTTTGTATTTTTTGTTTCATTTAGAAGCATCAATAATAACCTGTCTTAGCCATTTGAAATTTATTCCAATGATTTATTCATCGCTTGTCCTGGTTATACGTTATATCTATAGTATTACTCGTTGACACGGCAAACGTTGTTTCGCCATAAAAATAAAATGTAGGGGTATGAAAAATAGATATTGGCTGATTCTCAGACCTACCCGATATGCACGCAAAATTTCTTAAAAATCGGTCCAGTCCCTTAGGAGGACTTAGTTAATAAACCGCGACACGAAAATTTTATATATTAGATTATAATAACATGATATTCTGAACGGAAAATTTTTCGTACATCTTTTTAACACTTTGTCATCACGAACCAGGGTAAAATATGAAATTGTTAAGGATAAATATGTACGACTTATATATCTTCTCTGAAAAATTTGAGAAAGCAACTTTTCAATTTTGATGTGTTATTTTTTTAGGAAAACTGCTTCAAAAAGTAGTATAAATGTTGAACTGGTCAGGTACGGAAAGTGTGAAAAATGACAGCTCATGTGTAAAATAGACATATATATAAAATAATCTAATATATATTCTGATCTCTTACCTTCTTAATTAGCTTCTAAGTATATTCTGTCATAAATCAAAAACATCTACACATCTTACATTTAAATGATAAAATTTGAAATTATTTTAGATTATATGTAAATGTTAATTTAAAAGAATGGATGATACTTTTAAGATTATCAAATAAAAAAATGCAATGAAGAATACTTGACCTCCTGTGACATCAGCCTTGTTCAATCAATCATCATCAATCAACAACCCATAATGTCCCACTGCTGGGCTCGGGTCTCCTCTCAGGAGAGGGTTAAGGCCATACGTCCCCACGCTGGCCAAGTGCGGATTAGGGACTGGCAAGACAACGTTGTGGCTACGTAATCTTACCGTTGGATGTTTTAAGCCGCCCGAAGGCCTCCAACTAAGCTTCACGACTGTTCCTATGACAACAACCGGGACCGACTGCTTAACGTGACCTCCGAATCACGGAGACGGTCATGGTAACATGCCACAAGCGGTCACCCATCCAGGTACTGACCGCGCCGTCGTTGCTTGCCCTCGCTGATTGTTTCTAATCACCGAGTGCAACTGAGCTATGAGCGCCTCTGTATATACGATTTAATATCGTTTAAAGATTGTGGCGATCCGAAGCGATGTGAGTCGTTTGGTATTACTCATCTCGAAGTATTTTGCAAGAGACTTGTTTATATAATATATAATGCTATAAGAATTTATGTATTTTTATATATAAACTCAACGTTTATATAAATGGTTTTATTTAACTATTTGATGAGCATTAGAGCTACAAACAATTAGTATGTAAAGTTCGAATGTCCGCTCGCCTTTTTACTTCTTACATTTAGTATTTTGGTCATTCGTTATATTCAATATACAAAAGCCTCGTGCCTCGAAGAGAACGTAAAACCATCGGTCGAAATCTCTTCTCGGTCGTGTCGGATAACCGTCCCGTCGGATTATGAGAGTCGGGAAAAGGAGAGTGACAGGTTCACACAATTGTGCAATATATCTGTTTCGTAGTTGGCTGGTCTCTGTTAAGAATGGCCGCCGTGGCCAAAATCGGCTAGGAGAAAATCACAATAAATTTTTATTTGCTAAAGTTTGACCGCCAATTGAGGGAATGGAAAAGTAAGTGATGGTTTAGTTTGTGAAAAAACTCAATTTAATGATTTTAATTACATATACATGTTTTTTTTTGACAAATTTTAATTTTGTACTCAAGTACTCAGCCTTGTTAGCTCACCATTACTAAGGAAGAAAGGGGGGAAAAGACTTATCCTTCTGCGACGTTACCGAGGCCTACCTACATGTAGGTGTCTCCCTACCATATGTAGATCGGTCTAATCTGAGTGACTCAACAGCTTCACAAAAAAAAACGGTTAGAGACAATCAATTCCTTGTATTTTACTGAGTGAGTGATGTCATAGGAGGCCAAGTCTTCTCCCGCCATCCTCCCATAAAATGGCGAGCTTTCGAGGCTACAGACCTAAAGTCTCCATAAATTTAGAGATAAATTACACCTATTTAAGAAGCTTAAGTATACTGTTAAACAAATTTTGTTCTATTAAGTACAAGGACAGAAACCTCATGACTATGCCGGCGACACAATGCTCCTTTGTCCTACGAAAAGTAACGCGCTTCAAATGTTAATTAAGAACGGTATCATTCCACAACATCGTTCAAAACAGAGATATAGGAAACTATTAAAATTAATGGCATTCCTATTATATGGTTTTGCACGACCTGCTTGATTTCGCAACTCACAAACTGAGTTCGTGAGAACAAAGTGCGTAACGTGAGTCGTAAATCATACTGAGCTAATATTTATTTGACAAACATAATGCCAACATATGAATTTTTCTATTACAAATATTCCAGTAATTAAAAAATATTAAAAATACCATAAAGTAATTTTCATAGATTGAGTCGCTTGTTGATTATGAAAAACATGTGATAATATACTTTTATTTATCAAAAGCATTATTTCAAGTGATGTATGTGTCATAATTTTATCAATATCTACATACTAGTTAATTTACAATCGAATCGGTTGTTGTTTTTTTGTAATTACTTAAATATTATTCATGTAATTACAATGATTCTAAGGAAAACCCAGGTTGAGAGGTTCTTAGAACAACCGGTATTCGATTGTAAATTAACCTCACAGAAGACAAGCCTATGTTTAAGTAATAACTATTAATATTTTTATGGAATAGGCGGCAAACGAGCAAATATATCGCCTGATGGTAAACGGTTACCGCCGCCTATGGACAACCGCAACACCAGAGACGTCACAAGTGCGTTGCTGGCTTTTGAGAAAGGTAAAAGGGTGGGGGAAAGGGTTAGGGTATGGGCCTCCTGTATCCTCTGGGAGGTGTCCGGATGGCATAAGAAAGCGGTTCTCGGATCCCTCCCGTCTCAGGTGCAGAGTGGCACACCGTGTGATTTTAGTCGGTTCGATTCCGATACACCGACCTGCCACAAGCCCCGGTGGGGTGAAGGCCCGAGGGGGTTTCCACACGAAAAAAAAAGGGCCTCCTGTATCCTCACTCACTCGATCTTCCACAGATATCTGAATAATATGCGTACATTATTGAAAGCTAATGAAACAAAGAAACTAAGATAATGTTAAGAGCCACAAAATCCTTTGAACAAAAACAATCAGTCGGTGCAAACTCATGGGAATAGGGAAATCTATATATCTTATGAAGAGACAAGACCGGTAATGTAGGTCGTACATCTCCGCGAATCTCAAGGAATGTTCAAGTAATATGATCACTTAGCTAAAAGCTTGTGCTGTAGTATAAGCTATAATTTCCTATCTAAATATTGATACGTGAAACAAAAACGAAAATTATGCAAATGGAAAAGTATTGAATTTGTCACAATTAAGTAGAGGAGGAGTGCAAAATGTCAAACAAAGTTGTAACAATTTACAATTTACTTATAAACGTTAGTAAATTGTTAGGATTACCTTGCCGTTGATTTAATCGACCAAAGGATGTTGTAAACCATCGTCATGTTTTGTCCGATTCTAATCAATAATATTTTCCTTTTTTTATGACAAAAAGACAACTCTTAATTATATACAAATTAGGAATATACATTCTATATTGCCGGAGACTTAATAAATATACATAAATCGGACACAACCAACACCAAACTCAGAATAACAATTTGCGGATCACACAAAGTGTTGTCCTATGCGGGATTTAAAGCCACAATATTGGACGCAGTAGAAAGCGGCGTGGTGACCACTTAAACCACTTGGGCAACCGTTCAGTCGAGTTTTTTTGTTGAGAGTTAGTCAAAATATTAAGATTGACTTTTGAGCGAGATTGTCACAAGTTGCAGTTATTACAACAGCTATTGTAAACCATAGGCCGAAGCATGAGTCCTTTGTTCTGTGGTATTTCACTTTTTCAATTTTAATGGTTTGCGCAATGCTATAATATATTAGTAATTTAACATTGTAAATGTTTAGCATTGTTAATCATTTAACTTTAGTTAAAAAAATGCTAGATATGAATCATTAATTTGTAATTCAACATAAATGTTTAAAATATTATTATCTACTAACATCTTAATGTTCTTGTGTTAATTAAACAAATTATAATCGTGTGTTGTGTAATTAATTTCGTAATCATAGCAGTTAATTAATGTTTTTAAGCATTTAGTAAATAGACTAAAACTCTAAGCGCATAACATATCATGAGTTATTAATATAATGCCTGTCATCATTTTCAGTCATTAAAATTAATTAAAAATATTTGGAATTGGAATTATTTCCAGAAAATACTTTAAGATGTAAATTATAGTATAGCAATACTTGGAGTCTCCGCCCTTATGCAGTTAGGAAACGATTGTTCTTAACTCGCAGTAGCTTATGTTAGAAAGCCATTTTCACCAAAATTAAACGGACTCATAAAATGAGATTTCCTGAAAGTAAGTGTAGGCTCAAAAGCTTTGCATTTAATTTATTAAAATTTAAATAGGCTTCCCTTTTAATTAGTTTTTGACGTCATTAAAATTCTTACTCATTTCTGGGGAAACCATAATAAGTATTACATGTGAATGTTTTGTTTAACGCTATCAAAATTAGAAGTTATGATTTAAGAGGCTTCTAACTATTTACGTTATTTGTTATTAAATAAACAATAAATGTTGCTTATTTCATATTTATGAGTAATGCTCAGTAAGAAATGAAATAATATTGTAATTAAGTTGTAAACCAACTGTAATTTATTCTAATGTTTAAATAATAAAAAAATTGCATTAGATATATGTCATTATATAGGTTTTTCATTATGGAATAGGCGGCAAACGAACAGGCGTATCGCCTGATGATAGGTGATTATTGCCGCCCATAGGCATCCGCAACACCAGAGGCGTCACAAGTGCGTTGCCGGCCTTTGGGGAATGGGGAAGGGAAGAGGGGTCACTCACTCCGTAAAATACAGCCCAAACGCTGTTTCACACCAGTTTTCTATGAGGTTTTGGTATCAATTCGGTCGAGCTGGCTCATTCATGCCAATACGATGCTCTCCCACGGTAAGGATTAGGTTTTATGTAATGAATGTGATGATGGTTTTATATAATAAATAATGAATTTCGTATGTTTACATGCTAAGGACGATACCTACAATGGTGGTAGTGTGTGGATGTTGTTTTATACCGAAAACCTAACAGGTACATACAAGGACACTCATAGCAGCATTAAGGGTCACGTAGAGAGAAGGATAAAAGTATATGTCAAATTCACATATTTCGGAAATACAGTTTTTTTTTTTATTGGAGATTAATTGGAGAATTAAATACCCGAGCATGTCATGGTCGATGATCAAAGAACTTTAATAAAATTGCTTAATAATTTATTGTTATGTGTTAGCTTTGATGTATTTAAAAAATCAGCCTCTGGTTTTCTCGAAATAATATTTATTATAACTCCGAAAAAAATCTAATAAATGACTGAGTCTAATTAAGTTTAGGGTGGGGTTAAACAGCTTAATTTTTTTGCGACCTCCTAACATTAATTTTACTAATAGATGAATATATCATTAGTGTGATTATGACTGAGATGTATTAATACAATAAAAAACGTATCTACTAATTATAAGAGTTTCAAAATGCATAAAGGATTTCATGGAGTATATTAAATAAAAAACAATATACTATAATTGAGTAGTATGTTGCGATTTGATAAAACTAAGAGGTATAATTATACAACAATGAATAAGTTAAATAGTATCTATTAATGTGTCAGAAAGAAGTATAAACTACATTACATAATTGCTACACAGCATTAGACCGAGGTTATGGAATTTACTTTGAAGTAATAAATTAAAACCAATCAAATTACTAGAGACGCGCAACATTATAAGTATATAATGATGATTATCAATAAACGTTTAGGACAGCTATGAAGGTGCTTAATGTAATATTATCAAGTAGACTATTCAAATGTATAAATAATAAGGCCAAAGTTTACTGCCTCGGTGGGACAGTGGTAGCGCATGGTACTGCTGTGCTTTAGCTCTTGAGCGCAATCCCCGAACCAAATGTTTGCAAGATCTACAAATATTTGTTTTTTCTCTATGAAATAGGGGGCAAGCGATTACCGCCGACCATGGTTACCCGCAACATCATAGGCGTCACAAGTGCGTTGCCAGTCTTTGGAGGATGGGAAGGGGGACGGGGTGGGGTACTCTCCTCTGGTATTCTCACTTACTCGGAGAAATACAGAGCAAGCGCTGTTTCACAGTGATTTTCTGTGAGGTCGTGATATCAATTCTGGTCGAGCCCGTTCATTTGTGCTGAAGCGTGGTTGTCTCACAGTATTTTTTGTTTTCGAAGTTTGGGTGTTTTCTGTGTGAAAAAAGCACATTTTTTCTATCTCTATCTATCTAGCACCCATAATACAAGCTATATCCAGCCCATAATATTTCGCTTATTTTGGGACTAGATCTGTGTTAGATGTCCGAAAATATTTCATTTAAAAAGTACTACTCACTTTGTTGACACCGCGCAGCAATCGGCGTTGTTCTCTCCTTGCCCCATCATATTCATCGTTTTGTAGCATTTGACTCAGAGACTCGACATTTCAAAGTACTCGTGTGGTATTTTCTTATAACAATCACAAAATACGGTAATGGTACGGTACATATACGAAAAATACTGTTTAAAAAAACAGTCACTTATAAAAAACTGTGCTTTACAAACATGGTCTGTAAAAAATATAACATCAGTGTTGTCTCTAATTAATATTTTACCCATCAACAAACTACTTTGAACATAAAGAAGCGTATTTTGTGGTAACTATATACTTGTTGAACTACGATGATTTTGTATATGAAGTGACTTTTGTTCTTTGAGAAGACAATTCCCGGATTAAATATATACATATACATACATATACATGGAACGAACGCAAAGAACGTCTAGATTCAGCTGTGTAGTTTTATCGACAAATTTGAATCATGGCCCACTTTGACGATAAATCGTTTCAAACCGTCAGAACAACAGATATCCCTCCTTTAAATTACATGTAACATCTACGTGTGATTTTACTGTTAATAATTCATTTTAGTCGCTACTTTTACTAAACACATAAAACCAAACTGTTACAAAAATAAGTTGTTTCAGTTAAGGTTGTTTGTTGACTCAACATGGAACTATAAGAAATTAGCGCTCTTTACTTCTATAATTGCTTTTTCTTAATACATTGTTGTACTTTTATATTTGCGTTTGAAAATAATATGTAATTACCTAGTTCTGTAGCTGTTCATTGTCAACTTGTTTTGCGTAAACTAATTAATTTTGTTTACCAGTGACCTGACATTATCATTCACGTAGCCTTTATGAAAATAGGACATAGGACAAAGTCTTTATAAAAGTAGAACAAGAAATAAGTTAATTAAACAAGAACTTTGAAATAAACAATAATTATTAGTAATTTAATGAGGATACGAGGATGGAGTATTCGGTAGGGAGGTATATCGGAATCCTACAGACTGCGTCTAAAATAATAAAGGAATCCGTAAATAGCCTCTATTTTCACCTCTGCTAACGCCTACACACAAAACGGGTACGTTTAAGTGACAATTATTTATAAAACCAAAAATTTATATAAAATTATAAATGTTTGTCCCCCAAAACCAGATTGATGGTTCGACTGGGGAATCGAGTCTCCATACAATTTGTCTTGTAAACTATTAAGAACTAATTACTTCTCGTAAAATTATTACTATTAAGAAATTATTTTAACTATTATTAATACAAAATATTTCATAGAATAAAATATAAAAGATAGTTATCTTACACGTTTTTAATTTTGTAGCTTCGGTTTATGTATTATATAATATTTTTTTAGGAATTACCGTACACATTACTGGTTAAACATACACATGCAATCCAAATTGTATATTTCGCTTCTCGTCATATCAATTTCTTCTTTTTTGTCTTCCCTTTCTATATTATTTTTTATATATATGACCAAACAAAACAAATAATAACAATTTAACATAAAAAAATTAAAGTTTTTAACGTTTTTAGCTTAACTTTAGTTGATTAGTAGCTATACCACGTTGATTCAACTATATTTGATTGCACAGTTGATCTAGTGCTTTAGTCGGTCGCCCCGCCACTTTCTACGGCGCCGTGTATTGTGGGTTCAAATCCCTGAAACAACACTTTGTGTGTTCCACAAATTGTTGTTCTGAGTCTGGGTGATCTTAGTGTCCGTTTCATGTATGTTTGTAAGTTCGTCGTATTTAAAAAAATACCCACTTAGTCATCCTGGTTATCTTTAAATGGAAAAATTACGTAGGTAGCTGAAACAAAGACATTTCTTGTGTCGCTGTTTAATTAACACCATAAGGCGACAGTGTTGACGTCAAAATTTCCGCATGTCAGAATAATTGCTTTCTTAGAGGAGAATCATATAAAATGTCAACGAGTACTTATATAGAATAGGTCAGTCGAAATTTCCGCATTGAGGTGTAATTTCTTTCTTTAAAAATAGTCATAAAATTTGACTGTCTTAACTCATAGATTAAATAGTCCGTCAAAATATACGCATAACAGGATATTCGCTGTCTTAAAAAGAAAAGTCATTTTAAATGTCAGCGCCTACTTATATCGTTTTCGACGTAACTAGGCACTAGGCAATAAAAAGGTCAGTAAAAATTTCCGCATTAAGGAGTAATTGCTTTCTTAAAAACAATCGTAAAATATGACAGCCTTGACTCATAGGTCGAATTAATACTAATAATTACTTTAACAGAGAAAAATCGTATTAAATGTCACTACCAGGTTCAAAATCAATACGTAGTGAATAAAATACGGTTCTTTTGTTAAACTACAGGAAAAGTTTTATATTCCACTTATCTACATAATACAAAATTATCTTCCAAAAACTTTCTTTACTGTAGGTTTTCCTTAGATGTTATAGTAAGAAGATAAAAACACAAAGCTATGTGATACTAAGTAATAAGAAAGATAAAAGGAACCTGTGGTGCACTTTACCATTAGCATGAGACAAACAAAAATGTAAACAAGTATGTCCATCTTGTAGATACAGTTAGTTAAATACTCTGGTATGCTAACAGTGTCGTGATATTGTTCCATTTTTACATTATGTTACAAGACTTATTATTTGCATTGTCGATGTCATTTGTTTATTCAACAACTTGAAAATGCAATCGATCTTTGATTGAAACTAAAGGACAGACGCTGTTTTCCATCACTGGTTGGTGTAATATGTGGTTTTTGTTTTACTAGTTATTTATCACTCAATGGTAATGCTAAAAATGTTACCCTGTTAATTATTTCTCTATATTTTCAACTTTATTTGTAACTGACACTGTAAAAAAATTGGAAGATAAATTGTATTAGTTCTTCGTATCAAAATGAAATTCAGAAAGTGTGTGTAACTTAGAAGGTAATATGTACTATAACTAAACTATGGACCTGAATATTAATTGGTAAAATTGGCACATAAAGTAGAAGCATGTAAATTGTAAACAGAGTAACGGAACTTTCTTTGACTGTAATTTGTAAAAGAGTTGGTAGCGTACTAACTTATAAAGTATTAATTAATTCATAACTATAACTACTGGTAACCAAAAGTGTGTATGTATGTACAATCGAGAGGTCGTGCCAACGATACCTCTTGAAGCTTATATACCAATCTTCTCTCGTTCAATCTAACATCTAAATAGAACAATTTCCTAATAACGCAAGATACACAATCAAGCACACCCATGGTGAATTGTTTCTTGCACTGCCGGAATGCATTTACAACGTGGCCCTTGTTGGAGTTGGGGCATGAATTTCAATGCGGTGTATACGGAGACTAAAATTTGGAACGGACACGCTAAAATAAGAAAGCCAAATGTTGTTTGGAATTCTGTATGTTCTACGTGTTCGTTCGGGTCCTGATATAGACGGGTTTATGTATAGTTAGTACGCGTACAAGTCATATGAAGTTCTTCTTTTAAATACTTTACTGCGTGACGTGATGATAGTATGAAAAAAAACTGTAGCATTTTCGCGATGCTAAGAACACATTTGCGCAATAAAATAACTATTGTAATTAACGTTTATTTGGTTCTGAACTAAACACATTGACAGCTTAAATGTGAGAAATCGAAAAATTTACTTCAAGTACATGAGATTAAAGTATATAATCCTAAAACGAGTTTTAGTTTAGTAATGACAACAACAGAATTAAATAAATATTTTGAATAAATAAAATAAAAGACCACATACATAGATGATACTTTTCAATATTAGATTTATCATTAACATAATTTGTAATTTAATTGTTAGTCAATTATATTTTGATTTGTGAATTTTCTAGAATGTAAAAAATTTTACTACTGTACTATGTTTTTTTTTAATATCTAATTCTGAGTGAACAGTTTTAGAGGACAATCAAAAATTTATGACGTTTATGTACCGTAGATAAAGGATTACCCTTTCCAATGTATTGCACTAAATCATAAGGGACAAGTAAGCACAAGGTCTCGACTGGAGCGGTATTTTTGCACAGAAAATCAACGTAAAATGAGAAGCGTTCGTGCTGGGGTGTTTCGTTGGTGAGTGCGAGACCGGAGGCCCAATGATGTAGAAGTCACCATACTGCCTTGTCTGCATTCGCAATGAGTATGGAGTACTCTTGGATTCTGCTTGTGCTTTCCATCAGGCGAAGAAGAATCATTTTGGCAGGGCCATAGATAAAAAAAAGTGTTAAAGACATTAAAGCGCTTCCATACACATTTCAATCACGAATGTTTCCATTATCTCTGCAATATCCGACCTGCTTTTCACATTTATGTAATCTGATCCTACGTGCCTGATGATTCAGGGGTAGCGACGAAGAATTTCAGAAAATGTCTGCCTTAATACACAAACTAGTGTCATGTTCCCTTATCCCCTTTTCGAAATGAAGTTTTTCGTTTTCATGAAGAAAATCGATATTCCTCACATTAATTAACAGATAAAAATAGAACGGTGTTGAAAGGAAGTGTGTAATGGCATGGGGTGTAATTATCATTGTTAATGTTTTGATGTATTTTTATATTTTTAACCCTGCAGAGGTCACGCACCGAAATAAGACAGCACTAGTCGCGTGGACTACGGAGGAATACGTAGTCCATCTATAAAAATAAAAAAAAAATAAAAAAAAATGCAATTTCTTTATTTTCTTTATTTAAATATAATTTTATAGTTTTCTTAACTGAATTCTATCAATCAAACTAAATGACAACCTCTATTTTATTGATGTAAAACAAAAATAAATAACATCTCCAAATTGGCACAAAAATCACAAGTTTCGCTCTTATTAAGATTGCAATAAATGTATTCGGTAAAAACTTATTACTAATAGTATTTTCTGCCCAAGAAAGGCATACAATCGTAGATTGATCCTCACTAATTAACTTTTTGCACATTTCTTGCGCTGGGTTTGTGTGTATGGCGCGCTACGTTACCCGATGCGTTGTCTCTAAGGTTGGAAGTTTTCTCTTCGCGTCCATAATACCAAGAAAATCTTTCATCGATATTGTTAGGGACTTTGGCAAGGATCTTTACTCAAGTGAGACAAGTGGATGAGGAAGTCACATCGTCAAATACTTTAATAATTCAACCACGGCTCAATCTGAGCGGCTTGTCGAGGTCCCTTTTTTTTTGCTAAAATATAAAGTAATCTCAATTTACAACAACAGAACACAATAAAACGAAGGCGTCGCACTAAGCGCGTCCTCTTATTGTTCATTTGAAAGTACCTAGGGGCACATGAATGTGACAGTTACTGTTTTAGAGAAATTATAAATTTTGTGTTAGTGGACTACATATATAGTCCGCACGAAAATTACAAATTAAATCTGAAATTTAAAAAAAATGCGAGGCAGTCTTTGGGGACTGTCGATAGAAGTCAAAACTAAGTAACTTGTGATTTGTATTATCAGCCTATTGGATTATAAATTCTTATTTTTAAATTATTTTTGTTTGGAAAAATGTGTTATTGACCAATTTAAACTCACCAAAAAAGTACACATGATATATACGCAGTACACATAAAATTTCGGTTTACATTGCGGTGTATATTACATTATGTAACATTTATGACAGCTAATAATAGTTCATTTTGTTCGATGTAAATCGAATGGTTCTAATTTAACTGATCGGGATAACAGGCTGAACGGGTAGCCTTTTATATTTTCCGCGTTATAATATTAGAACTTTTTGAAAAATTTGAATACTGTTACAGAGAATCTAGGATACGGTTATACTTTATCAAATAGGTGGTGTTTTAAGCTATATTAACAGCTGTTAGAGAGAATGCCGAATCACATACTATACAATTTAAAATTAGTGTCCCTACAATACGTAAAAATTAGCTTTATAGCCTAGAAAGCCTAAATGAAAATCTCATTTTTCATTTATTACTATTCATTATACAATTCATCAGTACTTTAATAGTGGTTTGATAGACATTAGTTAACATTTTTTCGCCCGATTTTTTAATCCGTAATCAGTTTATTAATCAGTTCATTGGTATGGTCATTGACAATTAAAACCATTTCTTCTACGTGGAAGTAGGTCAATAGTTAAGGTTTTAATAAGGCTCGTTTATTATTTCTATTAATATATTATTATTTCTATTAATATAAACGTTAACACATTATTATTATTTTCTTTTGTTCAGGTGCACGTAACATTCTCCACAACATATCTGGCGAACTTCGTTCAGGTGAATTGACTTGCATCTTGGGACCCTCTGGAGCCGGGAAGTCAACACTACTAAACATTTTGGCTGGATATAAGTAAGTGATCTTTCTCATTTCTTAATCATTCTATTCTATATTTAAGGAGGGCAAATAAGTAGACAAGTCACCAAATATAATTGACTACCGCTACCAATAGAACCTGCAAATAAACAGTAATGAGTTTGTTACCGCCCTTTGAAGAAAGAGGGGTTTCTCTCTATTAATTTGTGTGATACATCACCGTGTGAACAGTGACGAATGATTCACTAACACTCATTTTCATTGAGGCGCTGGTATCCTAGTAGAGTCGGTCCGTTAGTATAGAGCCATGACTCCCCCACATTTCTGTACTTACATTATTTTTTAATCCCACCCCGCTACGTTTAGCTAAGCAAGAGAAAATAAAATATGTAGGCTCAAAAAAGTTTTTACATACTATTCTATTGTTTCTTGAAACATATAAACAAAAATTTTCTAGAACAGCAGCATTAAGAGACAAACTTGTTCTATTTTAATATAAGTTTTGTTACGTTACTAGCGAAAATAATATATATATTCTGTATTCTTAAGAATGTATCTCTTTGTCATGTAGGTCTGTGTATACCTATATCTATAAGAATTACGTTTTTAATAAATGCATTTCAATTTGTATGTTGGTCATCAAAGCGTTTGTTTGAATTACATTTGCCAGTACATTTTATATTTAAAAAATAGCAGGACAATGCTTTTAACGTTAATTGTCAAAAATAAAAAAGATATGTAAGAAAGAACACCGAAAATTTTTGTAAGACCAAAGTGAAATAAATGATATAAAGAAATCTTTATTACATTAATGTCAGACATACACCTAAATACAATTACAAACAAATTAAGATAAACGAGCAATAACAACAATGATAAATATGTGCATAAAAACGCTCGTGAACAGACCCTGACTAAGGCATTCTGGTACTCATCTGCAATATATTATCCCAACGCAACGTAAGGTTCTTAGTACCTAAACATTTTTTTTATATAAAACCACCTTGACAAAAATGATTTTAATAAATAACTTTGAATATTAGGCTCTTTAAAGACAACTATACAAAAGGAATGGTGCATAAATTTACATGTATTGGACACAAAAACACCTCAGACTCAATTTATTTATACATCACACAAAATATTGTCCAGTGTGAGGTTTGAACCCACAACACACAACGCAACACGCGACATCCTTGTAGTTATATTAATTATATTTATTTAGTTTATTGTAATACGTTGAAAATTTAAGGGAAACGTGTGTAACCTGATGCATCGTAAACTAACCTCACGTAGCCACAAATTTGTCTTGCCAGTCCCCAAACCGCGTTCGACCAGCGTGGGGGTGTATGGCCTTAAGCCACTCCTGTGAGGAGACCCGAGCACAGCAGTGAAATATCACTTGGACGGTTTTTGTCTGTGAAGTATCCATGTTCCTTTACTTAAAAAATGTTGATAAACGCCACAAAAGAAGGAGGTTTTCAATTCTAAATAGTATACGCGATATTATAATTTCATAATTATAATTACAATGAAATATCGAATAAACAAAAAGTGTAATAACT
Source organism: Hyphantria cunea (assembly GCA_003709505.1). Lineage (NCBI taxonomy): Eukaryota > Metazoa > Arthropoda > Insecta > Lepidoptera > Erebidae > Hyphantria > Hyphantria cunea. The sequence goes on along the minus strand of PKRV01000434.1, from coordinate 431,432 downwards.
CATAAACGCTATCACAGTTCTAGTCCAGAGTTAATCAGACTACACGGTTGGCCTAGTGGTTGGAATGGTCGCCACACCGCTTCCTACTGTGCCAAGTGTTGTGGGTTCAAATCGTACATGGGACAACACTTTGTGTGATCCATAAATCGTTGTTCTAAGTCTGGGTGTACTTTGTGTCCGTTTCATGTATGTTTGTAAAGATCCCCGCGACACAGGAATGCATATTCCTAACGCGGGAGTTGTCTTTTTAAAAAAAAAAAGAATAACGTGGATTGTTTTTATAACTATAACAGAGTTTAAATTATAAGCTCTCAAGTTTAATTTAATACATCATATAAAAGAGCTGCTCATTTACGATAGAAATCCAACATAAAGGGCGTAAATATACAGGTTTTAAGAATGAATTAATACAATTTTGCCGCTATACAGCGTACAAAACTTAACGAGTCAACGAGTATTTCAAAGTTATTTATGAATTATAATCAGATATTCATTGCCGGTATCGTACTTCACAACAACTGTCAATTCTAGGTGTAAATTATTATGGGACATTGACATGGATAATGTTCCTCTCTAAAACATTATCTATATATCTTATTTTACTACAGAACTATACTTTGGTAAGCAGCACACGTATGTATATCTAATGGTAGATACATAGGTATCCCGAAACTAGAAATGCTCTCATAGATCAGAAGAGGTTCAATCGGTCATTAATGATCGTTAATCTCCAGCCCAAGGGGCTTTGGCGACTGGACTTATTATCTTTAGATATTATAGTAATAATGTAACACTCTTCAGAGATCCGAACTCTCTTATGTAGAGAAACTACGATGAAAAATGGTACATACGAACTCAAATAGCTTTCCTGAAAATATTTTACAATTTCATTTTTACACACACATTTTTATATATTTATTACAAAATACCTAAGAAACTCCAGACAAACCTGACAAACACTTATTTGATCAAAGTTTACATTNAAGTGATCATGATAGGACAATGCTTTAAACGTTGATTGTCAAAAATAAAAGAGATATGTAAGAACACCAAAAATTATTGTAAGACCAAAGTGAAATAAATGATATAAAGAAATCTTTATTACATTAATGTCAGACATACACCTAAATACAATTACAAACAAATTAAGATAAACGAGCAATAACAACAATGATAAATATGTGCATAAAAACGCTCGTGAACAGACCCTGACTAAGGCATTCTGGTACTCATCTGCAATTTATTATCCCAACGCAACGTAAGGTTCTTAATACCTAAACATTTTTTTATATAAAACCACCTTGACAAAAATGATTTTCATAAATAACTTTGAATGTTAGGCTCTTTAAAGACAACTATAAAAAAGGAATGGTGCATAAATTTACATGTATTGGACACAAAAACACCTCAGACTCAATTTATTTATAGATCACACAAAATATTGTCCAGTGTGAGGTTTGAACCCACAACACACAACGCAGTAAACATGGCGAGATGACCCCTCAAACCACTACGACATCCTTGTAGTTATATTAATTATATTTATTTAGTTTATTGTAATACGTTGAAAATTTAAGGGAAACGTGTGTAACCTGATGCATCGTAAACTAACCTCACGTAGCCACAAATTTGTCTTCCCAGTCCCCAAACCGCATTCGACCAGCGTGGGGGTGTATGGCCTTAAGCCTCTCCTGTGAGGAGACCCGAGCCCAGCAGTGAAATATCACTTAGACGGTTTTTGTCGGTGAAGTAACCATGTTCCTTTACTAAAAAAATGTTGATAAACGCCACAAAAGAAGGAGGTTCTCAATTCTAAATAGTATACGCGATATTATAATTTCATAACGTGGATTGTTTTTATAACTATAACAGAGTTTAAATAATAAGCTCTCAAGTTCAATTTAATACATCATATAAAAGAGCTGCTCATTTACCATAGAAATCCAACATAAAGGGCGTAAATATACAGGTTTTAAGAATGAATTAATACAATTTTGCCGCTATACAGCGTACAAAACTTAACGAGTATTTCAAAGTTATTTGTGAATTATAATCAGGTATCCATTGTCGGGATCGTACTTCACATAACTGTTAATTCTAGGTGTAAATTATTATGGGACTTTGACATGGCTAATTTTCCTCTCTAAAATATTATCTATATATCTTATTATACTACAGAACTATACTTTGGTAAGCAGCACACGTATGTATATCTAATGGTAGATACATAGGTATCCCGAAACTAGAAATGCTCTCATAGATCAGAAGAGGTTCAATCGGTCATTAATGATCGTTAATCTCCAGCCCAAGGGGCTTTGCTTGCGACTGGACTTATTATCTTTAGATATTATAGTAATAATGTAACACTCTTCAGAGATCCGAACTCTCTTATGTAGAGAAACTACGATGAAAAATGGTACACACAAACTCAAATAATTTTTTTGAAAATATTTTACAATTTCATTATTTGGATTATTTGGATCATATTTTATATATTTATTTCAAAATACTTGAGAAACTCCAGGCAGTGACAAACACTTATTTGATCAAAGTCTCAAACTAGCAACCAAGTTCAGAGATATATGTATGTATATGAGTTAAATATGAAGAGTAGGATTATTTTATGTTTAGTTTGTATTCAATACCTAGATAAATATACGTATAATACTGTTACAATTGCTTAAATCGGTCTAGTATGCTATAGAATATTACTGTTTATTAATCGTTGTTTATTTTTATTGCACATGTAAAATATTTGTTTTAAACCCTGTTATTAAATTCTTATCGTTTTCTTAAAGTCATAATCAAGATTTATAGCAAAATACTTACGATATGCTTATACACACAATTAGTTAGTGCTATGACGCAATAATATATATAATACAATAGTTTTTGTATATTTGTAATGTGAGTAGTTCATAAGATGATAGCAAGTTTTTTAACCAAAGAACTATTCTTTAAGTAGTCATTTTGTACAATTACGTTAGAATTAGAGATGAGTCGTACTAGGTTAATTAGATATTAGGTATACCTGATCCCAATCTTAAGCAATACCTAATCCAAGTACCTAATCCATTCAATCTTCCTAACCTCATTCATAAACCATTACTTGATACAATTTTAATCTGCCTATTCCTAATCTAAAGTTCAGTATTAAATTAAACTAGAATAATATAACCATAATAAGGTTGAAGTCTCGAGATGTATTTACGACTGTATAGTTAGATGTATATACGACTGTATAGTTAGATGTATTTACGATTGTATAGTTAAACCCTTAATGCGACCGTAGCACGAATTTGGTCTTCTTTCTGGTATTTGTTGTGTGTCCATTCTCTCCTGCGCAAATCTGATAAGGATACGGCACGTGCTGCGAGTGAGTAAGAAAGACGAATCAGTTTCCATTGCATAGCGCTGTCTCGCTTTCTACGGCTCCAGATGTGTAGCGATATGTTGAGATTTGTTGCAACGTGTAAGTGAGTGAGATAGCTCAGGAACAGGTGGGAATGTGTGCTGAATATTCGATTTTATGAATTTAGAATACGAAGGTCAGGTAGAAGAGGTAGATTATACACATTAACAAAACGGGATTAGGTGCAGCCTAATCTCGTAAAATACCTAATGTCCGAATTTTTTCTAAATACGACTTATTGCTAGTTAGATTAAAACGAATATCCGTTTGCATTGAAACTGTTTATTAATTATTAGTTGGTTTACTGACAAGGTTGAAACCATGTAACGCTTAATGTGATATGTGAATCGATATCATAAAAATATTATATTAAAAGGGTAAAATTATCAAGATTTTTGTAATCGGATTCGTGTGAAACGACAAAAATATTGCTGTCGTTTGCTAGTCGTTCCGTTCAAATCAACTAATGAGAGTGCTTTTTCTACCACGAAGGATCGAGTTTGGATTTTCCTTATTAGACCCCTTTCTTTCTTCTCAAAACGTATTTAAACTAATTGTCTAACCGCTGACCTCTTTAAGGAAAGGCAGTTAAGGAAAATTCTTGCAACTACAGGTTATAATAACATATTATATTTTTTAAAATGGATATCCTAATCTTGTTTTATTGACAGCAATATTCTTTTTTTTATGAACTAGAGGGCAAACGAGCATACTTATCGCCTGATGGTAAGCGATTACCGCCGCTCATGGACACCCGCAACACCAGAGGCTTCCCAAGTGGGTTTGCGGCCTTTGAGGAATAGGGATTTGGATGGGGGGTTTGGATTATAGGTCTCCAGTATCTTCACTCACTCGGTGAAACACAACGCAAGCGCTCTTTCATTTCGTACGTAATTGACATCCTACTATCACACTAATATTATAATCGTGAAAGAAAGTTGTTTTGTTATGCTTTCACGGGAAAACTGCTTAACCGATCATCATGGAATTTTGTACAATTATTTTTAGAGGTATTATAAGTAGCATATGATACTTTTTATGAAATGCGAGTAAAGTTGCGGGCCACAGCTAGTAATTTATAAATGCGAAGATTTGTGAAGATTTATGGATATTTGTCACATTTTAACGCACAAAAGTTGTAATCCAGTCCATTCAAGAAAATATATTTTTTATATATAAGAATTCCTCGCTTACCTGGTGGATTTTTTGGGATGTGTCAATATACATAAATAGGTCACAGTCAAAGAGAGAAAGTACAAGAAAAGATTAGATTAGCTTTAGCAACGAACCTAATATTTTTTTTAATAATGTTCGAGTAATTAAATAATAATATATTATAAGAGGTATTTTGTGGTATAGTACGTAATTAGATAAAATAAATTCACAAACTAAAAGGAGGGCAAACTAAACTCTGTCTTGTTAACTTTAGGGTACCGTATCCAAAGGGTGAAAACGTTGAACATGTTTGAGCTATGTTTATCATCGAAAAGCCTTTAAACACAGAGCTTATAAAAAGGATTATCGGCTTAGCGCTACCCCGCAGCACACAAGCAAATACCATTTTGGTATTCATATTGTACAAATATAAACACCGGTAACATTTGAATAGGATTATTAAGAATTAACATAGTAACCGGTTTTTATGATGTCCAGTAAACGTTCTAGTCGGGAAATTGCCTTAAAAATAAATGATCTTATAAATCGATGATAGATTAAATCATTTGTAAGTTGATTGATAGAACATCAATAGCATTCGATAGATGAAATCAAAATGACAGGACGAATTGTAACCTTTTTTTTTTACGTGGTGGAATGCATTTACGCACTTCAGAACAGAGAGTTCGCTTTGTGTGGGACTCCTGACTGGCTCGCCAGACTACCCACTAAACCACCACGGTGTGCCACTCTGCGCCTGACACGGGAGAGATCCGGGAACCGCTTTCTTACGCCATCCGGACCCCTCCCAGCGCCTGCCCGCACTGATGCGGGCACCGTCTCTAGATGTTTTATGCTCTCAATTTAGGCGACGTACGGCACACGCGTAACGTCGCCTCCTCGCGGGTGGCCTGTGAAGCGGATGGGGGAGAGATCGTCCTCCCGGGCCCTCTCCGCCGCCTCCTTCTGCGAGATGACTTCCTCGCAGAAGGTCGCGACCGCGGTAAAACTGCTCTCGCTGCCGGTCATGGAGCGTACGACGGCCGGCAGCGAGAGATCTCCTCCGATGACTGCAGTGAGGGCCCGACGCTGCGGCGCCCAAACGGGGCACACCGCCAGCGTGTGTTGAGCCGAGTCCTCACTGCAGTCGCAGTGGTGGCAGGCGGGATACAATTCCCTCCGCGCGACCGAGTGCAGGTACTTCCCGAAGCAACCGTGCCCGGAAAGCACCTGCGTCTGCACTTCTCTAACTGAATTTTATTAATTAATTTTTTGTACACAGTAAATCCCTTATATATTTGTTGCCGCTTTATAATGATAGGATTAAATATAAGGTTGGTTAGAAGAAATAATAACTATACGATTAAGCAATGAACTCAGTACTGATATATCACGCTTGAAGTATAGCAATCATAATGAATGGACATTATAAAGGATGTCAGCTCATTGTCAGCAATGCTCTGTAAATTATCTTCTAGAAATTATCTATTTATACTAAATTATTAAATCTTTCAAGGCGTTGCTAAAAATCAACGTATTTTTCTGTACTGTAACTGTATCGTAATTATATATATATNGCAGGTATAAAATATTTTTGTAAACGTACATAAGAATTTGCTCATACCTATATTATCGTTCACATGTTGGGCAAATTCAAGAGTTTGGGTTCAAGTAACATGCTTTGGTTATCGAGCAATTAATGAGAAAACTATTTACAAGTCTTCAGTACCCCTGTAAACTGACTGTTAGCACGAACTGTCCGGCTCGACCGAAGCGGTACTATCCTCTCACAGAAGACTAACCTGAAAGGACAGCATTGGTGTTGTCGTGTTACCGGGCGGCGGAAGCGCGTCTATCAGCGCCCCATGCCGCCCTGAGAGTGGCCGCGGATGGTGGGGACGGACTTTCCCCTCCATCCATTTCAGAGGCCAGCCGCGAGGAGGCGTCGTTACGCATGTGCCGTGCGTTGCCTAAATTGAGAGTTATAACAGTAGACGGTGACCGCTTCAGTACGGGCAGGCGCTGGGATAGGCCCGGATGGCATAAGGAAGCGGTACCCGGATCCCTCCCGTCTCAAGCGCAGAATGGCATACCATGTGGTTTTAGTCGGTTCGATTCCGACACACCGCCACGCCGCAAGCCCTGGTGGGGTGGAGACCCGAGGGGGTTGCCACATGTAAAAAAGAAAAAAATATAATAAAAAATTGGTGCTGTCGTGTTTCGTTGGTGAGTGTGAGACTGGCGGAGGCCGAATGGTGCAGAAGGCAGGCTCATACATAGAAAAAGAATATATTTCCCAGAACCAATTAATTGATACGTTTGATGTCATTACCGCTGCGATCTTACGTCAATCTTGGTCATATAACTTAAACCAGAAAAAAATAATTTGATAATTAATATGCTAATAAATCCGGATAGATTATTTATATTATTGATACTGATTCTATTTTTAACTCAAATCTGTTTTTTTTTTATAAAATATTCAACTAGTTATTATATTTTTTGAGTAACTACATTAGTCTTACAATGTATTAGCTGGAAAAATAATTTGCTTTTAGTTACTCCTTTTGTAGATAACGTACAGCAAATTGTAAATATAATAATATCGACAATTGGTTGTAAGCGGTTTTCTGTGTTTTTTTTTTGACACAAATCAATCAGCTGCTGCAGCTGAGACTGATTAATGCCATGGCATTACTTAAAACGGAGATTAACCAATTCAATCGTTGCATCTTACCGATAACCGTTGGGGTAAACGAGTTCTTGAGTGGAGACCGCGTATCGGCAAAAGTATTGTAGGACGTCCACAGGCCAGGTGGAGTGATAATTTGCCTGTAACAACAGGCAGGAGCTGAATGCGAGAAGCCATGTTTCGAACTAAATGGCGTGCAATGGGAGAGGCCTATGTCCAGCTGTGGACTGCGATAGGCTGATGATGATGATGATGATGATCTTACCGAGCGATGAAATAACCAGGGGTCCACCCCCACCTCTCCTATTTGTAGTGTATGGTGATTATTGAATTGTTAGTGCCTAATGTCCGCAGTAGTCAATTACCGTCCGTGATTCGGCTTCTGGTTGTCCCCTACTCCATAGAAAAAAACTGTATATTAAAATATGATTAAATTTGAAATTATAAACATAGCTAAGGCTTAAGTGCTCAAACGACATACGAACTTAATCTACACTTTTATTTCTCTTAGGCAATTCGACATTCAATTAGTGATGACCAGAGAAAATTCTTTCCACAAAAAAGTTATGTAATTCATTTAAATAAAAGTTTAAATTGATTTTTAATGAACGTTGAAAGTACTTCAGCTATTAAATACAAAACTTGTTTAATAAATTACATTTGACGTGTGTGTTATACAAGAATTGATTAAAATTTGATCATAAATATAATTCATTTGGAAGTTATTTATTGGAGATACAATCATGAGTATGAATGGAAGGTTAGATGTTTGGATAAACGTTAAAAAACATTGCTGAATCACAAGGTACTATAACATGTCATTTATTAAAATATCGGTAATAAATGTTATCATAGTATTCACAACGCTTACAATTTTCAATAAGTAATATAATTATAGTCTTAATAAAAAAGTTTTATACATTTATTTTAAAACATATAAAAATAATTTATACCAATCTATATCAATCAATCTAATCTATATCAATTCGAAAGTAACTGTGACTGTTAGTAACCTTTTCTGGCAATGGACATACGTAAAATAGATACCTGTTCAATGTTAGCTGTTCTAGATATATATAAAAATAACTGACTGAAGATCAACCTAAAGAGTTCCCAATGTGTTCATATGCTCACATTACATAGTATGCCTTTTCATAATACTTTATCAGCATAGGTTTTTTAAGAATATTAACAATAAGTAAGAAAAATATCATAAAAGCTCTATAATTGAGAAATAAATCTTTTTCATAAATTCCTTTAGAGATATTGAAGTTTCTTACAACAATCATCTTGATCCGATCACGCGGTTTATTCTCGTTTGTCGTTTTATGTTCGACCCGCAAAATCATTTCCTGTATTCATATAAAACTTGAACCTAATCACTCCAGTAGATTCCGGACCATTGGTTATGACAGACGTACAACAAAAAAGGGAGTAATCCAGTCAAGTTTTCATTTTCTCATCCTAGTGTACGGAACCCTGGCAATAATTATAAATTTTTATAAGCAATGTCCTGATTTAATATCTGTATGTTAATTTTTTTTTGCTTGTACCATTTAGCACCACATTTTTATTTGTTTTTTCTTTCAGTTCCAATGGTGTGACCGGACGCGTTTCAGTGAATGGACATACACGCGACATGTGTTTGTTCAAGAAACTGAGCACGTACATAATGCAGGATGATCTGCTTCAACCAAGATTATCAGTGCAAGAGTCAATGGCCATCGCTGCTGATCTAAAACTTGGGATAGAGCTAGGAAAATCCGAGAAACAACTAATTGTGAGTTGACAGTTATTTTGCTCTTTACCTTATAATCTACTTTATCTGAGGTTTTACTGAACAGGATATTTTTTTTGCCATTTCAACATTGATTTCAATTTTTATTTCGTTAATAGATAAGTATTACCAACTAGTCACCATAAACAGTCGTCTGAACCCAAAATAAATGAATTACTATATTTCTTTTATAAAATTTAAATTACATCGGAACATATATGAAATACCATTATTTCATATATGTTCCGATGTAATTTAAATTGTAAAGACCATCATTGGTCTTTATGCTATAACGGTTCTGTATGGCAATGGAACCCATAAATTGTGACAGGAAATAAGGACGACTTAGTATCACCAACTACTCCAAGCTTCTGAAAGGGTAATTTTTCCTTATCCTCTACGTACCTGTAAAACTTACCTTATTTTCATTATTATCCATAATAATATTTGCTTACTTTATAAAACATATTTTTGATTCGTATTGGAGAAGATGTGTCATTAGAACAACTACAGCTTTTTTTGATGGCAAGGAACAAAAAAATCACAGGTTTATTAAATCCAATCTTAACTTGCTCCTTCTTCTTACGAGTAATTACAAATTTGATTGATACTAAGTGGGAGTTAAGTTGGAATAATGAAAAATTATTTTTGTCTTTTCTATTTCTTGCTCATTTTCTTTCTAATGTTAAATTTTAAAATTCAATATTTTTATCAGTTCATACGGTATTCATTTCAAAGAGACATTAAGAGGCTCTTTACGTAAACCTAGCTAGGGTCTCGGGGTAACTTTTCCAGGTCTATAACCAGTTTAAGTGATATTCCGCGCCGCCTGTCACTAGAAGCGGGTGTCTGGGTTGGGGTCCGATAGGCTTCTTGGGAGTGCCGTAGGTGTTTTTTCGGTGGAGGATGGGGAGGGGGGGGTGCGCAAATACAGGTGCACTCTTTGTTCCCTCTCCCTCATGATCTGATGGACGGTTAACCGACACGATCGGGGAGAGAACAAACGCAGGACCGACGAAGTTAATTAGTATAAAAACAAGAATGCAAAAAATATAAATGATTACGCGGACGTAAAACAAAATTGCCATTCGCCGATAATCGTCGATTATGATGTCCGTATTAAATTAATGTAGGAAGACGTAATGTAATGGATATACTTTTGACGAGGAAAAATCAAGACATATTGACTAGGAGAACTTACTAACTACGTAGTTATAAGTAAATTAAATTAAAACTAAAGTGAAAGTAAAGTAAATTAAAAAAAAAGTACCTAGCAAATATTTTAATATTACTATATTTATAAAAATAACTAATTAGGTATGGACAAGAATTGTCGTATAATATTTTAAGGAGAGTCATTTTATTTTACGCTGTTAAGTGCTTCTAGGCAGGGAGTTTTCTTTTGATGTTTTTTTAGTCGGTTAATTTTTTTTAGGTTTGTTTTTCCTACAGACCACTAGTTAAAAGCTCGAGATCATAAAGTATCATCGACCTCGTAACCGAACCTGTCAGAACATTTTTTTTCATACTGTACTGGACAAGGACGACCAAGGACGACCAAGATGGATAAACAACTTAAAATAATACAAACTAAGGCCCTATATTCGTGTATTTGGTATTTAAAGAATCATCCTCTATGTCAGTCAGTTGAATCATCAATCTCAGGTTTTCTTTTAATTTAAAAATTGCACAAATAAACAAAAATTTAAGTGTTTAAGGTTTCAGATCACTAATTCTAAGCGATCTCATTTGTCTTATAACTAGTCCGATTTGGTCGTAGTTCATACTATTTTCCGATCTAGAAGGTATTTAGTAGACAGAGATTATTGAACTTATGTCAGTCTTTCTGATATTCTTAAATATTTTTACACTTAGTACATGATAAAAATGTTGTTGTGCAAAGCTATATTGAATTTAATTTTGAATAATTGTTTGTAAAACACTGGCTTTACTTCTGTGTTTTGTCTGAAATTCATATATTTAGAAATGTTAGAATTGGCATTTTGTATGGAAGGAAAAAAGTTTTGTTTTGTATTATATATTTAATAATTTAAAGTATGTATCACTGTTATCTATGCACTTTTGCCATCTCATAGGTACTTCATTGATCCTTTTATTAAAAAAACCACGGCGGCGAGATTCAATAAACTCTCTAAAGGCGGTTTGGACTGCCCCATCCTAGAAATAAGATTTTTTTTAATTTTCGGCAAAAAGGTGATCTGTTGCAAAGTCCGGGGAGTACAGTGGATGTTGCAAACATTCCAATTGCAGCTTCCCGAATTTAGCTACCTTTTTTTGTGCCGTGTGTGGTCTAGCGTTGACCTCAAGCAGCAGTGACCTAGAGCGATTGACCAACCTCGGTTGTTTAGCAGCTAGTTGTTCCATTATGGTTTACAGTTACCTACAATATATCTCTGCCGTAATCGTTTGACCAGATTTTAAAAACCTGATATAAGCGACACCTGCATTAGTCCACCTAACACTCATGAGTAGCTCTTTTGGAGTTAATTTTCGCTCGAGGCAGTGATTTGGGGTATGGGCTACTGAACTATAATGAATACAACTGAATCCTATTAAACACAATAGACTATAGTTCCGCATTTTTTATATTTGGAGACCCTTTCAAAGAAGATTAGATCACGTTTACTTTATATTGAGTCATGTCGAGCCTTTCCGAGGAGAGCACTTGATTTAAGTACACCAACAATAAGTATTCTTCTGCATTTCTATTATATATAATACTCTCAGCATTAATTATTTGTCAAGGGTGTTGTATTCATAGGTGTATATTGTAGTTTTGAATCTATAATACAGATGGTTTCACGTAGTAATTTGTGCCATGATACACGAGCTTACACATCCGTGTTCGACTATGGTAGATAGTATACGAAATGAATGTTATAATACCATAATCTTATCACCTTCGCTTTTTATAAAATTATTCCGAAACACTACAAAAAGTATAATTAGCTTACCTATGATGCAAACCTAAGTACTTTAATACAAATCCGTTAAAAATCTGAGTATTGACTGGTTTAGCTGTTAATTGTGGTCTTTATGAATAGTTTTACGTTAGTTAATAATTCTTTCCTGGAAATTGTACGTGTTAAACCGCTATAGATGTGATTGATGTGATGATTTATAAAGAATTTCTTGGCTTATTTCAAAATTTCTTTATGAATATAAACTTAAAAACATACTCTTTTGAATTTACAAATAATTTAATAAGTCGATCTAACCACCTTAATCTCTCTTAATCAAGATATCAGATTTTATTTATGTATTATAGGTGAAGAAAAAACTTTGTACCCCTTTTTATGAAAATTATATATTGTATGGAGAAGGTTTATATGGAGGAGGAATGCATAAACTATAAAAAAATAGTTGACTTTCAATCAGTACCGCTAACTTTAGTTAAATACAATTTGACTTATTTTTGTTTTGATTACCCTCAGAAAATATACATGTCTTAATTTATAACTCAAATATCTTTCTCTGAAGTAAATCCACTCTACAGAAAAGGTGAGAGACATCAGGCGAGGAAGACTGTAGATCTTTGGTAGGATTATCCCGTTTGACATGAAAACCAATGTTGTTTTTTTTAATTCCATTAGATATGGATATTTTTTTCCTGTAATTATGTTCATAAAAAGACCTTAAAAAGTTTTTGTTGTTAAAATCAGAGTTATATTTTAACTTAAGATTTATACTCTACTAGCTTTTGCAGGTTGCTCGACTTGCGTGTACATTGGATATCGTGGTAAAAAGTAGTCTATATATTATTCTTATAAATGAGTAGTATAAAGTTGTTAATTAGTTTTTGTGTGAAAGAGTAACAAATATCCATACAGACTCACAATTTTTGCATTCATATTTTAGTATTAGTAGGAATTAGTACTAGTAATTCCTATCCTAGGAAATAGGACTCTACAGTTTGGTCCAATACAGGATCGTGGTTTATTCTAAGTTTACTGTTCAAATTTAATTGGTTAGTGCCGAGTACTGAGTACCTGATTGATGTATATAATTTCTCTAGTATGGGTGTCTTCATGTAGTATGTGTTTTGTTAGAAATACATACAAAAGTATCTAAATCAGTATTTTGTAAATCACTACTCAGTTCTTGCCTAATTTATGATCGAACGACTGTTAGTTAATAATCCATGAAGTTTGTGTATTTATATTTTGTTCTTTGTTTGTAGGTGGAAGAGATTCTTAAAACCCTTGGCCTCTGGGATCATAGGAATACTATGTCTGAAAGGTTGTCTGGGGGCCAGTTAAAGCGACTGTCAGTTGCTTTGGAGCTGGTCAGCAACCCGCCAGTTATCTTTTTAGACGAGCCAACTACGTAAGTCGAATAGTTTTTTTTGTGTTCTAAGTGAAAATTACTAACACAACTATATAATATGTAACTTTTTTCGTAGAATTTGGTTTTAACGGACAAAACTATTGTATATAATTTCAACATAAATATTTAAATCATATTTTTGCTATTTTACTCTAATGTCTTTCCTTTTTTGTCTATCTATCTATCTTCTGTCCATGTATCTCTGTATAAATTTATACTGCTGTGGTGTGCAATAGAGTTGTATCAATAAATAAATAAATATTTAATCTGTCGCGTTGGTCTAGCTGTCAGCATTAGCGACTAGCCATTGAAGAGGTCTCGGGTTCAACTCCCGGGTCCGATTGCTATTGAGTTTTTCTAACAAGAAATTCGTAAAAGCAGCCCAGAGTAAAGAAGATTGCGGTGTTCCCCGCCCGTGTCTCGAAGAGCACCTTTAGCCATCGGTCTCAGTTGTAATGATCACTTGTGACAATTTTTATTGGGAAGTCAGTGCCCTCAAATATACTGGCAACAAGTCCTAATTTCGAACCGCGTTTATCATCATGGCTGCCAGGCTGCTGGGAGGTCTGAAACCAGTCACTCCCTGGAAAACTGGTATTCAAGTAAGACCGATTGAATTAGTAGCCGATCCCAATTAATCTTGGGAATAATAAAGACTAGCAAGAAGAGATTGAAGTTCAGGTATCATACAATCATATCATTTCAAATTGAATCTTATTTCGGTTTAAAAAAAAGGTATTCCTCAAAATGTTCATCTATACAACTTCTATACTTCTATTGTACAAAAACAATCATTTCTTTTATATTGCTTTTTGTACAGATTATAAAAAACAATTAGAAGCGACCGCTGGAACTGGTGTAATCCGGTTCGAGGAAAAATGTAATCCTTGGATTAAACATGAGTAATTGGCATCGTTATAACAACCCATGTGTTCGTCGGGACCAACTTTTGTACGGAATTTCTCACAGCTTGGGAAGAAAAAGCTTACTCCATTACTTTTTTTGGCGGAATTGAATAAAGACGAATAAGGGTTACATACAGTTTATTTAATGAAAATTTGTATAACGTTTATAACGTTATTTTAGAACATTATTTTCTCTCCATCGTTATTTATCAAGGAATTATTTCATAAAGTGTTGATTTCCCTCTTCGTTGTTTTTGTGTAATTTAACACCTGCACATACTTTTTACTTTTCACTAAGTGGCGTGAAATTGGAGAGGCCTATGTCCAGCAGTGGACTGCGATAGGCTGATGATGATGATAATGATGACATACTTTTTCAAAACTTTACGTTTTCAAGCCTCAATTCCTTAACCGACCTTCATAAAACTTTTCTCGTGTGTTCTTCAGGGATATTAAAGATTAGAAAAATGTACACCGTTGCTAGTTATGCTTTGTAAAATATCTTAGTTCCCTGCCACCTTAACAGCTCAAATGACCATTGTCTGTTACTCAACATTTATTTTTGCTGGAAACTTATTCCAGTTCAATTCGTTGTCGTAACATCAAGATTAAACGTTTGATACGAAACCGTTTTCAACATGAAACGAAACCTAATTGCCTTTGTATTTTTCCAATAGCACTAATTCTTTTTGTTGAATGTAAACGAAAATATTTTGGGTCTAAATAAATTGCCAAAAAGGTCCAGTGCCAGTCCGTACCACCTAAACAGGATTACATAAGTTCAATGGGAGTAATCGCTCTAATCACCGCGTCCCGATATAAACTTTTATTGAACGTTGAGCCTGAACCGTGTTAAGTAAAATTCGGATCATCTATCGCAATGGGACAATTTTGATAAACATTACCTGTAGACAGTACTAATTTCACAAACCTTTTGAACTGATCCCTTTGTAAATTTATTAATTAAGTCCACTTTTCTAGATGGAATGTATTCATTATTTATTCTTTGTTATGGTGAAGCGTAGAATTTATGGCATACGGGTACGTGTAGGGTCGGTTAAAAGAATACAATAAAATAAAATCAGTGCAATCAATGTAAGTAATCGAAAGGTATCTGCTTTTTCGGCGCACTTACGTTTTATGTCATTCCCCGATGTATGGTCTTTCATTAATCGACTACCCGTTATCCTTTATTAAATCACTTTATTATCTGGATACAAATCTGACTAATTTCAAGACGTATTTATTTAAAGTCATGAAATGTATATTATCGATTTATTTAAAAATACATCGAATACGCTACAAGTTATGGTGTTTTTTTTTATTTTTTACTATTTCTTTTGTACTCTTACTTTCTCGTAGCGTACATTAATGATCTCCCTCGACACGAAAAACAGCCGAAGATACTATTTGTAGATGATAGTACTGCCATAATTACATGTCGGGATCCCAAACTCTTTGAAAATGTTGTAAATAACACTTAAGAGGACATAACAAATTGGTTGAATATAAATAATCTACTCATAAATATAGAAAAAAACTATATTATGCATTTCTATCAGTGTATTCAAAATATAAACTTAAATATTAACTACAATGGCAAAGGAATAAATGATGTAAGGGAAGCACAGTTTTGCGTGTATAATATAAAAAAAATAGACAGTCAGTTAACAAGGAAACCACAATCGGAAGCCTTATGTAAAAAATTGAGCACATCTACCTCTGCTCTTTACGGCCTCTCATAAAAAATAGCTACAAACACTCTTTTGATAGCACAGCATGGTCTAGCACCGTCAATTTTAAGATTTGGCATTATATTCTGGGGTAACTGTAACCATCAAGAAAGTAGATTTAAAGCTCAAAAACGTTGCATAAGATCTATATTCAATTTTTTTTAAATGACTGATAGTTGTATACATGCGTTTGTCCCTAAAAATATTAACTTTTCCTTCTTTATATATTTTGGAAGTAGCTGTCTTTGTTAAAACAAATATGAACTTGTTTTGAACGATGTCAGCGACTAGTAAACGATCAGCGCAGTTGGGAAATAACTAACACAGTACTAAACACCTTATTCATGTAACTACATACATTCGATGCAAATATATGATTTGATTTGATCTTTATAGTGTGAGTAACAGAGCGTATCTATCGTCTCCAATTTGAACAAGCAAAGGTTAGGAATTATTGTCATTAAATATGCGGGTCTTAAAATTATACACAACAATGCAACATGAGATATTATGATCATTACTTAATGTCGGTAGATTTCTCTTTTGCAATAAAGCCATAGTAATTTCCATAAGTATATTTCTAGTGCCTCGGAGACCTGTGTCGTGTTTTTGTTGTTTTGGATAGTAATAGGTATTTTATAGTGATTACTGCGATAACCTGCTTTTATAGTGACAGGACACATCAGATAGATTTTTTATTTGTTACGTAACGATTATTTTGTGTGAGTGTAAATGGAACAATACCTCGATTCAGTTATACACGTTTTTTATGGTAAGCGATAACCGCCGCCCATGGACACCCGTAACACCAGAGGCGACACAAGTGCGTTGCCGGCCTTGGGGGATGGAGAGGGGGATGAGGGGAAGGGTTGGATTATAAGCCTCTGGTATCCTCACTCACTCGGTGAAACACATCGGCTAGTGAATAATTTTGTACGGATTCTCGACATTCTCTATAAATTAGTATCTTACTAATTTATAGAGAATGTCGAGGAAAAAACACCCTAGCTTTATATACATATCATGAACGTTATGGGAATACTCGTGTTCGTCCTACCAATAGGTGGATTATTACACACAAGCAAGTACAAGCTATACAGAGTATACGATAAAAATCAATCTTTGATTCTTAATAGAGAGTGCTTTTCCAGTTGTAACCTCGACACGAAATGACCAAATTTAAAAACTTGCGATTATCTTTTTTTGTAGTTATTATTGTTGTAATTAAAATCATGTATACTAAACATAATATTATCTTTGCTATTATTATACCTTATCAACGTAAGCGTTCAGGGCCGTAGGTCAAGCAAGTTGGTGAACTTAAATTACCAATGGAGTCCTTATTGGTTTTAATATTTAAGATATTTAGTTTATTTCAAAATGGTTTATATTTTAAATTTTCGGACAAATTAAACAATCCCAAAGTTATTCAACACATCTAAATAGACCTTGGTTTTGTTTAATGTCGTATTATCATATTCACCCTGTTTATGAGTGTGCAATTTTAAAAAGATAGCTAGTGAAGGTAATAAGTAAATAATAAATGAACACCAATAACTACTTACTAACGAGAAAGTGAATCATTTCAGCTCTTCCTATAGTGCATAATACAATAGACTGTATACTGTGACATTTTCTTCTTTGATCTTTCAATTCTCTCATTTCCATCATATATACTCATATATCATCTCATTTGAAATATATTTTAGAACTTTTAATGAGGAATAGCGTAACTATAAAAACACTTGGATCATGGCCCAAAGAATATGTATTTCCATCTAACGCGGCAATACTGCCAGCATTCTGGGTACGTTACCGGTGGACTGCGAAGCATCCGTCCTAAAGTTAGCTTTAGGACACTGCTTAGGCAGAGCTTGTATTATGAAAGTAAGATCGACAAATAGAATGTGTAAATACTTTTTTTAAATACATACATATTATATACAGAAAATACATAAACTCCGTAAAAAAACTTTGCAGATTATATCATGCATGTTTCTGTAAAAATATCGGCATATGTAGAGCTTTATTTTCTATTAAATTTGAAATAAGAAAACTTATTCTACTAGATGCCGAACTGCGGCAACTTATTAGATTACGTTCAACAACAGCTAGAGAATTTTAAAGATTATATTTCTGTTCTAAACTTCGATGTTCTTTTAATAACATCGACAGCTGCACAGATGGCGAATTTATATTCAGTGAATAGATGTTTCATTACATAAAAAAATCAATTGAACTTTTCTTTTAAAATTTTAAGTTAAAATTTTTATTAACGTCTTATTAATCTTTTTTGAGTTTTGCAGGGAAAAATTATGACGATAATTTGAAATGGACGTTACATTTGAATTAGAAAAATCTACTTAAAGGTGGATCAATATTATGCGAGGACTGATTAACTATTCATTGACTTAGGGCCTCAGTATTTACCAAGTCACAATTTTCCTTGTCTTCAGCTTAAAGGGAAGTGAAATTGTGAAGTGTGGAACTAGCCAACCAATCTCACCACTCATTATGATGCCATTGTAGTGTCTGAAGTGGCTCTCTCACAGTTAGAAAGTTTCGATTACATCAACCTCGGAATAAAATTGTAGTAGCTAAGTTAATAGATTTTTTTTAATTATAAAGCATAATTTAAACTATTTATAAGATTTATTGATGTGAAGAATTGAAAATAAGTAATAATTAATAAATAATGTACTTTTTTAGGTTAGAGGGTTTTTGTAAAAAGATTCGAATTGCCTCCTTGTCCGTGGAAGATATTTGTGCCTATATTAATAAAATAAATTACGATAAAACAATAAATATTTTCAACACTCGAATAAAGTTCCACTTTATTCAGGAGAAACAACAACGCACACACTACAACTGCGCCATAAAAACAGTCGTAGTAAATTGGAGCTAATTCTGTTGTTGACCTCAGAAAACTAAAACTCACTAAAATTTGTTGTTGGATTATATACTTTATTTTGGATTTCTTATAGGCCATTCTTTGGTATCTTTGTCATTGTGTTTAGTTAAGTACAAATGTTAATCAGAGATAAAAGCTTGTGAATTACTTAAAAAAGTAAAATTGACTTTATAATTGGCATAACCAAAATTAGTTAAATTACTCAACTAAGGCCATAATTGCTATTCTTGTGTTGAACGTTTGAAGCGTGTAACGTGTGACGTAAAACTTGGCATGTGTAATTAATGCCTATAATTTTTACCTTTAGAGCTTGGTTTAGTTTTTTCACTAATAAACTAACTTGTACCTTTGATTAACTTTTATTTGGTACGAAACTAAACTATTGTGAAAAATAAGATGTGAGATATCGAAAAATAGACTGTAAACCAATGATGTTTAAAGTATAAAATCTAACAACTAGCGAATTTTATTATTTAAATATTTATTTTATCTAATCTAAGAGGTACCCAACAATATGCGATTCTTGATATTATTTTCTTATATTTACATACAAATTTAGGTTTTACACATTTATAAACCATACATGTAGAATAAGATGTGAGATATCGAAAAATAGACTGTAAGCCAATGACGTTAAAGTATAAAATCCAACAACTAGCGAATTTTATTATTTAAATATTTATTTTATCTAATCTAAGAGGTACCCAACAATATGCGATTCTTGATATTATTTTCTTATATTTACATACAAATTTAGGTTTTACACATTTATAAACCATACATGTAGAATAAGATGTGAGATATCGAAAAATAGACTGTAAGCCAATGACGTTAAAGTATAAAATCCAACAACTAGCGAATTTTATTATTTAAATATTTATTTTATCTAATCTAAGAGGTACCCAACAATATGCGATTCTTGATATTATTTTCTTATATTTACATACAAATTTAGGTTTTACACATTTATAAACCATACATGTAGAATAAGATGTGAGATATCGAAAAATAGACTGTAAGCCAATGACGTTAAAGTATAAAATCCAACAACTAGCGAATTTTATTATTTAAATATTTATTTTATCTAATCTAAGAGGTACCCAACAATATGCGATTCTTGATATTATTTTCTTATATTTACATACAAATTTAGGTTTTACACATTTATAAACCATACATGTAGAATAAGATGTGAGATATCGAAAAATAGACTGTAAGCCAATGACGTTAAAGTATAAAATCCAACAACTAGCGAATTTTATTATTTAAATATTTATTTTATCTAATCTAAGAGGTACCCAACAATATGCGATTCTTGATATTATTTTCTTATATTTACATACAAATTTAGGTTTTACACATTTATAAACCATACATGTAGAATAAGATGTGAGATATCGAAAAATAGACTGTAAGCCAATGACGTTAAAGTATAAAATCCAACAACTAGCGAATTTTATTATTTAAATATTTATTTTATCTAATCTAAGAGGTACCCAACAATATGCGATTCTTGATATTATTTTCTTATATTTACATACAAATTTAGGTTTTACACATTTATAAACCATACATGTAGAATAAGATGTGAGATATCGAAAAATAGACTGTAAGCCAATGATGTTAAAGTATAAAATCCAACAACGAGCGAATTTTATTATTTAAATATTTATTTTATCTAATCTAAGAGGTTCCCAACAATATGCGATTCTTGATATTATTTTCTTATATTTACATACAAATTTAGGTTTTATACATTTATAAACCATACATGTAGAATATGTACTAGAGTAGATGTGTTTTACATATTGATAAAATAAAATAGCAAATTTCGTCTTCCAAAACTTTCTACGGTTAATATTCGGCTAACGATAAAAAACTTATTTCATTATGCGTTTTCGTTGAAAGATAGATGTCAAATAGGAATTTGCGTGATATGAAAAACTAAAAAGGAGATCGTTTTCTGTTTTTTCGAACGACTGTCCCCATTTCATCTCATCCTCATTTTTTATATTTTTTTATCATTATTTTCATCGCGACGAAGACTTGAAAACTCGAAGCCTTAAGATTTGAAGACTTTAAATATTTGACATTGACAGAAATAGCTGATTACCTGGTTTCCATTTCATCAAAAGAAAAAAAAACAATTAAAAAACGTTTTGATTGAAAACGACAAGTTATTAATAAATCACATTGTGACTTTAAAATGACGTCTGAAAAAAACATCTGATGTTTTCAACAACAGATTCTACTTCTTTTAAAGATTTACATTTGAAAATAGTCATAAAAAATCATACGTTTTACGAAATAGTTTTTGAGATTTTATGAGCTTTTTTGTTGGCCCTACCAGAATGACTTTACTCATCCACAAAGCTCTCAAAAGCAATAATTTTCCCGTTTCTTCACCATTTTTTATTGATAGTCTATTCCTTTTAGTCGTAGCATTATGATATATAGCCTATAATAACCTTCTTCGATAACTGGCTATCTAACAATGATAGGATTTTTAAAATCGGACCAGTACTTCTGAGAATAACGCAACGCTATCAAACAAACAAACTCTTCAGCCTTATAATATTAGTATAGATATTAACGTAATATACCTGTGAAAAGTTAAAGAAATTTATTAAACTAAAAAACTTAAATATATTCGATCTCATAAATTATTTGATAGTATTTACTACTGCTAATATTTCTATTACCATAAAACTAAAGTGACAATAAATTTCTGGTGTGCGTATTTGAAATTAGCCTAGTATTGAGTCTGGTAATCCAGAATTTAAATTTATTCCAAAACGCCATAAGTTAAGACTGTTTATTTTTAAGAAGCAACCATTATACGTTACATATTTGGCACAATATGTGTTAACAATATTCACGAAAGCAAAATAATCAGCCTTTGGAATTGATTGGACAATATTGTTAATCAGCGATACCTCAATTACTCGAAACTAAAGGGTAGAGAGAGCCCTCTGAAATTAATACGAGTAATTGATGATCTACAGAATAATGAAGTAGTGCCGATACTTAGAAGCTAAAAGGTAATATTGATACATCTATACAAATAAATAAAATTTAAGTGTCTGTTTGTAACTTTAAATTAACAGCTGCGTCCTAAATACATATGAACTACTACTACTAGTTCTAGCTTTTGCTCGCAGTCCGCTCGATAATCGCGGTAAAGAGTAGTGAGAGCCTATGTCCTTCCTCAAGAACCAAAGTATCTCCTTGCCAAATTTCATTGAAATCGGTGAAGCGGTTTGGACGTGAAAGTGTGACAGACAGCACGAGTTACTTTCGCATTATAATATAAGTATCAAGTATAGATATACAATACCTATAACTGTCTCTCTGTTTATGATATTCTCGGGAATGGCAGGACCGATTATCACTGAACTTTCACTGCCAGATAGCTGATTCAAGGTCGCGATGACGCAATGCAGTAAATGCATGGTCGGCAAATGTGATCTAATATAACAAGTCGCTAAACGAGCTCTCCAATCAGTCCGCTCAACCCATACGCAATGAACGTTTATTGAAGAACACGCAAGCTTCTGATCACGGGTATATACCAGTTAAACTGATGACATTAGGAGTAACCTACTTTAATGTTCTAAAGGTACCACAACAACCGCGGTTAATTTCTTTCCTAGTCTAGAATCATACGCTTTGACGTGGATAGCAGTAAGTTATCACTAAATCTTAGTGCGTTTTTCTGTCTCTATTCTGCTACCAATAAAGATCAGAATATATAATAATGAAAAGCATTTCTATTTTTGTTTTAGGTTTAGTTTACAAACTAACCACCCTTATATAAGTCAATTTAGTGGGTTTAGTGGAATAAAAATTACACAAAACTGACAAAGCCTATTCGGTTCCCATAAAATTTTACAAACAGCTTTCATTTAAACAGTGTTTAACTTTATGGGCTCGTAATTCAAGTTTATTTGTTTAGGTACGTCAACAAACCATAAAATTAAAGTGTTTGTTTAAAAAACATATTACACTGCCTCTGTAATTTTATGGTTCGATACATGTTCGAATGGCGTGTAGTTGCTTGGTGATAATAAAACTACTTTTTGATGACATGAAACTTGGTCTAACATACAAAGACTAAACGGTGCACATCAAGTAAATATTTGTATTTTATTACAAAAAAAATGATTTTATTATAAGAAGTAGCTTTTGCCAACGGCTTCTCTCGCTCAGAAGTAGATATTTTCATCCCCTATTTTACTCCCTTATGGGTATTTTCCAAAAATTCCTTTCACAGTGCTCACTTACGTTGTATACAGACCTTACATGCTCTCAGGATTTAGGTTCATTGGTTTGAGCTGTGCGTTGATCTCCGGGTATCTTAGTCAGTCAGTCACCTTCCTCCTTTATATATAAATGAGAGAGAGATATTTGAATTCTTAAAGGACTTCTATTTAATGTATAGATTCTATGTAATTAGATATATATTTTTATCACTGGTCTGGTAATCATAACACAGGCAGTGTCTAATTTGGAATCAGACGGCCACACGACACGTTAGATGATACTACTGACAAGTATTATTGTAATTATAATGTGCAAAAACGCAATAGCTGTTTTCTGATGTAACATGAATGTTATACCGGATTTAATCTGGAACATGTGGAAGAATCTCCAGGTACATAACTGATGTTAAAGTTCATTAAAGGAGGTTGTTTTATTTTCGGTAAAAAATTAGGCCTCCCTGCACCTAATCTTTCTAAAATAAGGTATTCAAGTTAATTAACCCAGTTTTTCCAATAATAACGTACCTAGATGTAGAGCAACTAGTATTTTATCAACTCTTTTGATTAAATTAATATGATAGGTTACGTATTAGGTGGGGTTAAAATCCGTAAGCTCGTGATATGCCACTACTGTTTTATATTTAAATATTATTAAATCTTTTGCAGGGGTCTGGATATAGTGGCCATTCGTCAGCTGGTAGTGCTCCTCCGTCTCCTGTCCCGCCAAGGCAGAAATATCGTCTGCACCATACACCAACCTTCAGCATCGCTTTTCGCACTCTTTGATAAGATCTTCGTGATATCAAGAGGGATGTGTTGTTATCAGGTAACATATATACTTAAAACAATACTTTTGATTATATTGTTGGTCATCCATAATCCAAAAATAAAAATTCAAATTCCGACTTAAATGAAAATTAAGTTACATACAACAATGTGACTATAGTCACCTATGTAACCCTGAGTGGAGTGGTGAAGAACCTGGAATTGCATATCGACTCGAACCTTGACTGGCGGGCACAAGTTAGCCAGAAAGTAGCTACATGTCTCCGCGCCCTACATTGTTTAAAGAACATTATTCCCGCTAAAACTAAAGCTACGCTTATGCAGTCCCTGATTGTCCCCTTGACTGACTATGGTGATGTGTTATTTCGACCTGAATGCAGACCTTCCTAATAAATTAGACCGACTTCTCAATAACTGCATTCGATTCGTTTTTAATCATCGCAAGTATGGCCACGTGTCTGCTTTACGTTTCAAATTGCAATGGCTTCCAATTCGCCAGCGCCGCAATTTTCGAGCACTGACTTTTTTTTTTTCAACTCACTATCGTTACCTGAATACCTTGCACCTCGCCTTCGTTTCTTATGCTCCAACCACGACCAAAAATTTCGTTCCACAAACAATATGCTTCTTCAATGCCCCTCTTACAACTCCGACTTTATCCATTCTTCCTTCTTCGTGCAGTCTGTTCTCCTGTGGACCGCGCATGTCCACCGAAATCAGGATGTCTACAAACCGTCTTTCGTTCAAGTCGAAAGTATGTGATCTTTTTTGGAATGCATTGGCAGCACAAACATAATCTTAACACCTGTCTACCATATACCTACGTATAGTATTATATGTATGTATGTTAAATTCATATGTATTGTATATCTATTAATATACTATATATTTAATAATCTAATTAAATATATACTAATTTTAAGCTTATTTCATTTGCATTCCAGTTTTCACTATTATTCCCCTCGCACTTTCATGCTGCATACTTGTTCTTTCTAGCATCTATCTAGGGACTCCCGTCTATCATTCTAATCTATTCCGTTTCTACTTTTTTATTTCTATTTTATCAAAAACGGGAAAATAAGTTTAACTTCATTTCAATTGTTCTTATACAGCAATTCATCTTATACTTACTTACAAACACTCACTATTTACTCCATGCCCACACTTTATGGTTAAATATACAATACTCCTACTACTACATTCATTTGAGTAGTATGAAAGATGAAAGAATCTAATACATTTTTTTCAATTCTACTTATTTCTAAAACATTTTCTTATTCACTACTATTACATTAGATGATTTTACTATGACTTTATACTATACTATGACGGCTCTGCTTAGTTAGGGAGCAGGCGGTTGTGTGAGATTATTATCATATAAGCCTAACACTATGATATTAGTTTATACATATTGAAATCTATTAGACTAGCCACCTCAATACAACTCTTTTTTATAGTACCTACGAGAGCGTAACATACACGAACAGCACCTAATACTTACTAATAGCCTTGCATCACTAACAAACTTTTGATTGTCTCCCGAACTAATTAACCAACTTGCTATCACCAGCAATGTCAATCAGTAAAAACTTTCCGTAAGCCAATATCGAATGGTTTATACATTAAAATCGTCACGATTTGATTTACGTCACAAATTAATTAGTTTGTGCCCGCCTTTAAAGACATCTGGCGTCATTTGCATTTTGAGATATATCTAGAGGATTGTTGAAGCTATTGCTAGTTTCTACTGCGGTTTAAAGATGATGTATTTTATTTCAATGTTAATTGTTAAATAATTAGTGTACAGAAGGTGGAAAGGAGATTTCATAGAGAATAATTCTTGAAGGTCTTACAAGAAACCGGTCTCAATTTTTTCCATTGCTTTTCTCCGAGGGGCAACGAATTACTGTTATCTGATAAATAAATATACATTTTGGAGGGATATTAAAAATAATGATGTGTCATTATCCCTATTTATTCTATTGGGCCGTAAGAGTCAACTAAAGCAGCAAATTATACAGAATATTAGCACTGTATCAAGAAGGAAAACTTAAAATAATTATTTACCTGTCGTAGGCCAAAACTTCTATTATAAAGAGAGGTATATGTCCAACAGTGGTGTATCGGGGGCTGTTATTGATGATTAATATAAACATACATGCATATATACTGGTGTAAACATAGACGATGGAACACCATTTTCCACGTTCATCGAGTGCTTTCAACGAGGCATTCCTTCATAACATTAAAAATATTTAATGTTAATTTAGTTTTTTAAGAAAACATTATGCAAAATTATCTTAAGGTCCATGAAAATATCTACCTCGCAAGTCGCAAGATATCAATATACAAAAACTTTGAACAAGAAGTAATCGCAACTATCAGCCACTTATAGTGAGACGATAAGCCGCTTAGAGTTCCTAACTTCTACAGAGTAATATACATATTTCTTT
This sequence comes from Hyphantria cunea, assembly GCA_003709505.1. Taxonomy (NCBI): domain Eukaryota; kingdom Metazoa; phylum Arthropoda; class Insecta; order Lepidoptera; family Erebidae; genus Hyphantria; species Hyphantria cunea. Next base: position 404,999 of record PKRV01000434.1, on the reverse strand, counting down.
ATCGATACTTTGGGAGCTGGATACACATATTATAGAGAAACTACTCCTCAGAACTTTTTTATAGCAGCTGTCTATTCAATATTGCTTTGGGAATACAGAATATTAAGAAAAAAAATAGTTTTGTGACAAGTCATGTTATGTTCTCTCGTTTCCCTCGGCTTTTAGTATGATGTGTCAAAAGTATTAACACTTTTAAAGTGGAAAACAGGAATTCTCGTTGTCTTAAACCTCTTCTATAGCCTCGGTTTATCTCACACAAGGCGACCTATCCTTCTCATCCGTTGAAAAATAAAATTCAGTGTCATAAATTTCCTTATTGCTTACTATGTTTCTTAATGACATTTTAAATTTTAATACTGGTTGTGATACCTTGATAGTAATTTAGAAGGTAGAATGTGGATGTTCATGACTGTTCCATTACATTATAACGTCAAGAATTGCAATAGACGATGCAAATGATTTACAACGAAGTCACAAACTTTTACCATAGCGTTCTGACATAACTGGGCGCAAAACATGAAGTGGCAATTTAATTTCCTGGATCCAACTCTTGACTGACATCGCCATAACTTGTATACCAAGCTGTATATGTATTTAAAATTTTGAAATATCCTTGTTGCTTATGACATGTTTGTTTTGCCTGCGTTCCCATAGAGAAACTATATTGGAATTTTGAACTTATGAATACTGGTGTTTTAGTGAAAGTTCCAATAAGTCCCAAACAATAGTAAATTTAATTCATAATTTATAAAAGCTCAAAAGTTACAATCTTAGATCGCGTATATGGAAATCGCCTGTGGGTAACATGCCTAATTTATTAAAATAATACTGTCTTACAATATTACATTAATTTTAACAAATTATTCAAGGAATTTTAAGCGCATAGATATTGGGTCAGTACATATATTTTCTTCTGGAATAGCTATGAAACAGATGAATGTATTTCCAATCATTGGTTAGATGTGAACGTTTAAAGTAACACAGCAAACTAAGATTATTGGGACGCATTATAACTTGGCAAATGCACCCCAAAGATTACTAAGAAGGCTACAAGTTGTACAACTACAACATTTATTAAAAGATTTACACTTATCTTAAACCTCCTTTTACCAAGGAACCGTAACGAGTTTTTGCTAAGACATAAACTTTATAGCTAAGATATGTGTTTTATTCTAAAATGATGTCTCGATAATAGTCTGTCATAACTTCAGAGTGTTTCACTTAACCCCGCGTGAGTAATGGCCTAAATATAAAGCGTTTTAATAGCGTTTATTTTAAAGTCTACAGGATTTTGTTTTTTACACCTCCAGTCGAAATTGTACTTACATATTTTTGACAAATTATATTTTTTTGGTTACTTTTTAAGTAAGCATCCGTTAGTGTTGACGTATTAGAAATCGATATCTTTTACAAAGTAAAAAAGTATATTAAAGTAGTGTTTTTGTATAATTTTATTTAGGTACAAATAAATGAAACTAAAAGTATTGTTTTGAGTGTATACTCTAAAAATGTATGTATATAAAAAAATGAATCTAAATGTAAAAAGCTGTTTAAAATAACAGTTTTTTTACATACAGCACGTGTTGACTTTGTCTCATAGGGACTTAGACTTGTTATTTATAAAATTGAGGTGATAAACTCCTAAAAAGTTTAAAAAGATCAAGGAATATTTATAACTAATAACCATTCATTCAACATTCAGTTTTGTCGATCTTTTAGCTGGTAAGTTGTTAGTCGTTGAAAGGAATGTATTGAAGCAATAGGACCTCTCACCAAATATTTCCTTCTTGTTTTCATGAAATTAAATCATTGTTAAGTATATCTAACTTTCAATAGTTTCTCTCCGTAACTGGATACTAAAGTGTAAAAGTCTATCTAAGATCTGATCTTTAAATGATTATTATTTGAAGATCATAATAATTCACGACTCAGGACTTACTGCCTCGTAAAAAACTAACAAAGAAACCTGTGACAGTGCTTATTACATAGCTCCTGGATTGCACACCTAAAATTCTAAAGATATCGCAAGGACGTCCGATGTTAATACGTCCCGAAGTTAAAAAAACCGTATAACTACAAACATAAGTAAAAGATATAACATTTTTTTTTAAATCATTTTATACCACTACAGCAGACTAATGAGAATTGATTCTTTTGCTTCAGGGGGTGCCACAGTTACTTGTACCATTCATGGCTGAAGCCGGCTATGTTTGTCCTACTACACATAATCCAGCCGACTTCATATTGGAGACACTTGCGATGGACCCCGAGTCTACGGCTCAACTCTCCGAGCTGTGCATGAACGGAAAACTGTGTAGAAGAGGGGATAAATTAACGGCAATGGGTGGAAAGTGAGTATAACATCATGTCATATATTAAACCTTCCGGTTGTGGCATCTTTAGTTACTCGACTTATGGGCCTGCACTACTTACATATGCACCTCTGATGTCTATTATGTTTTCAAGGACACCCACTATACCTATCCTTTGAAGACCACGTAGTAATTTTTAGTCATGCCATATACTGAATCATACATAATCGACTGACTTACAACTTCACGCTAAATTCTCTTTTCTCAGAAAACCAATTTTACAATCAGATGAATCCGTGCAACGTATTTTTGTGGAACATATGACTAAGGAACAAGCAGTAAAGATGGAATACCCAACCACTTTTTGGACGCAGTTCTCCATTCTTAGTAAGAGAATGTTTGTACAGAACACAAGAAATATGGTAAGTTGGACGAACAAAAACGAAACTCCTATAATGACTTTTACTGTAGGGGAAAGTTGCTGACTTTTTATGTCTTGTAATCGCAATAAACTGCAAAAACGCTGTTTTTCCAGTTTATTGCGTAACATTAAACTGTTTACATTTATATAAGTATACACCATTTGTGTTAACAAACTTATAACTCTAACAAACTAAAAATTGTATGTTTTATTACAAATAAATTTATAATCTACGAATTGAAAAATTGTTTCTCTTTGCGTTATTCTTCTATTTGATTTGGTCATTTTATTATAAATCGCTCTATAGCTTAAACTCAAAAATGCCTTGCCAACAAAGACGTGCCCATATTACTACTCGTTAGACCGTTAGAAATTACATTAAATTATAAGTAATTTCTAATACTGCATTTTGTGAAATTGAGAGGCTGTTTTTAAATATAAACAACCAATACATAAATTTATTTTTGGTCTTATGAGGCTGCTATTCCTCAATAATAATATTCATATATGCCTTAATGAATAGGGGATACAATAATAGGTATGTAATAATGAGCATGGCGACTTCGGACGTAACAAAGACATACTAAGTTACAGCGTCATCTAACAAAGACTCACCGAACTACGAAGTAACCGCTAATCCTGTATTTAGATTTCTATTATTCTTGTGAAGATTATTATAATATACAACTGATCAACATAACCGTTAGGCTTGCCAGGTACGATCACTGTATCTGGTGGGAAGATACTCCCTTTGCGTTGGAGCCATACGACAACCGTTACTTCACAGTAAGCATTATCTATCTGCCCTCAAGAGTATACATATAAAAGGTGTATCGTTTTGTTTGCAGACCGCTTTGTGGATTCAATTGGCGCACCACATCCTTTCAGGATTGTTAATCGGCAGTATATTCTTCAAAGTAGGCAACAATGCTGCTATGCCTGTCGTCAACTTCAAGTTCTGTCTCACCTGTTTGGTATTCTTTGTATATACACACACAATGGTGCCAGTCTTATTATGTAAGTAATATGCCTTTATACCTCTTTCAATTTATATGCTTCATAAAATGGAAAAATAAGTCACTAAATTATAGAAAAAAAAATCTTAGGTTCTTCTTTCTTCTTCAGTAGGCTTAAAGGATTTGGTAAAGTATTTATAAAAACGTGGAAGCTTAATTAATCGTTATACAAGAGTCCAAAATTGATCTTTAATCGCGTCCTCAATTTTAATGACCGAGCAAGTGAAGGATTCTAAAATTTGAAAATTAGAATCCAGAACACTGGCGAGAAAATGACTAAATGCAAAAAAAGTATTTACAAGATACTTTTATTTGAGTTTAGGTATCAATATTTATTAGGTACATTACGATATGTTATTATTACAGAATAATCAGTAAATCATTTCAAATAATACTTAGATATAATTAAGAAAAAATTAAAGAAACGTTGAAAGAAAAAGAAAAGAAGGTGGGGAGGGCAAAGCAAATAAAAAAAGTGCAACAAGAAGGCACCGAGTTTGAGTTTATAACAAATCAAAAAAGGTAGTATAATAAATTCGGCACCATGGAGGAAGAAGTAAATAGGTTTGATGATGTTTTGAATTTACAAACTTAGCGCACAGCAACAACCCATAAAGTCCCACTGTTGGGCTCTTCTGTCAAGAGAGGGTTAAGGCCATACGTCCCCACGCTGGCCAAGTGCGGGTTGGGGACTGGCAAGACTACGTTGTGGCTACGGAATCTTGCCGTTGGATGTTTTCAAGCCGCCCAAACGCCTCAACTAAGCTTCACGACTGTTATCTTATGATAAAAATCCGGGACCGACTGCTTAACGTGACCTCCAAATCACGGAGACGCTCATGGTAACATGCCACCAGCGGTCACCCATCCAGGTACAGACCACGCCGTCGTTGATTACCCTCGGTGTTTGTTGCTAATCACTGAGTGCACCTGGGCTATGAGCGCCTCCGCCTTAGTGCCCACGATGTTCTAAATTCAATTAGCTTTATCTTCTAGCAGGTAAAAACGGCTGTTACACTCAGATATCGAAGGGCAAAAATATTCTTTCAGAGATGGGGGGATGAAAAATGTTTTTCTTGTATTTTCCTTAATCTAGGTATTCCTTAACATTTTCAATATCCAATATACTTGTTAATGTTGTCTGGAAAAAATCACCGTGAGCGATAAGTCCGGAAATTAATACATGTTAATTATAGCTGATCTTCAGTTATATGCTAATTGTGTAAAATATATATGTCACTTACTGTAAAAACGTAACCGAATATAGGTTACTTACTGTAAATCCAAATATTTTCTAATCCTCAATGTTAAAAATCCGGAACGTTTCATGATCATCGTTTATTTCATTCTTTTACAGCCGTTAACTTGGTAAATATAACGATTTGTCTCAAAGACGCTGTAAATCTTTATTTAAACAAGAACATTCTTCTTCAATCATGTAGATTAGGTTAGAATGTTAACACATCTGACATAAATTATAATCTTTAAACCCCGTAAACATCGTTCCTTTTTAAAAACACTTACATTTAACCTGTTATTAAATCCTATGATTAATTCACTATTCGAGCTTTTAGATTTTTCAATGTTTGTTTCAGTTCCACTGCAAGTTAGATTGCTTCGTCGAGAGTATTTCAATCGCTGGTACGGTCTGAAACCTTATTACGCTGCGTTAACATTTTCTTCTATTCCCACAATGGTTAGTATTTTTACGATATTCCATATATTTGACTTTGATTAAGAACAGTTCCAAATATACTGCACAAATCTGGTTAATGGGATAATACTTTGGTGATCCACAAATTGCTTTTCTGAGTCTGGGTATTCTTAGTGCCCGTTTAAAAACAAGGTGAGAGTTGTCTTTAAAAAAATTGATACCTGCTCAATTTTTTAAATTTATAAAGTAAAGCTAAGTATAGCTGTATTTGGTTTGAAACTTAGGATTGCTGTGTAATGATGATGATGATGTTCTCCTAGCCGATTTCGGTCACGGCGGCCAGTCTCAACGGAGACCAGCCAACTACGCAGGAGTTGTTATAGTGCACTAGTGTGCGCGTAAAAACAGGTGCACTCTCTGTTCCCTTTCTCTCATAGTCCGATGGGATGCTTAACCGACACGACCGGGGAGAGATCAGGCGCAGGACCGACAGCTTTACGTGCTCTCTCCGAGGAACGGGAGTTCAGACCCCTACTTTCAAATTCCAAGCTGTTATTAAGTATTTCTGTAATCAGAAAAACACAATAACACTTTTGGCCCAACTCGGGATTCGAACCCGAGACTGCTTGATTGGCAGTCGCATACATCAACCGCTAGACTAATGAGGTTTTGTAATATGACACAGATAAATACTAATGTGTATATTTTTATAGCAGTATTTTAAAAGCAGTTGGCTACAACCAATAAAAAATCGCGTTCATTAATATACTGACAAAAATCATTTATTACANCAGGTAAAAACGGCTGTTACACTCAGATATCGAAGGGCAAAAATATTCTTTCAGAGATGGGGGGATGAAAAATGTTTTTCTTGTATTTTCCTTAATCTAGGTATTCCTTAACATTTCCAATATCCAATATACTTGTTAATGTTGTCTGGAAAAAATCACCGTGAGCGATAAGTCCGGAAATTAATACATGTTAATTATAGCTGATCTTCAGTTATATGCTAATTGTGTAAAATATATATGTCACTTACTGTAAAAACGTAACCGAATATAGGTTACTTACTGTAAATCCAAATATTTTCTAATCCTCAATGTTAAAAATCCGGAACGTTTCATGATCATCGTTTATTTCATTCTTTTACAGCCGTTAACTTGGTAAATATAACGATTTGTCTCAAAGACGCTGTAAATCTTTATTTAAACAAGAACATTCTTCTTCAATCATGTAGATTAGGTTAGAATGTTAACACATCTGACATAAATTATAATCTTTAAACCCCGTAAACATCGTTCCTTTTTAAAAACACTTACATTTAACCTGTTATTAAATCCTATGATTAATTCACTATTCGAGCTTTTAGATTTTTCAATGTTTGTTTCAGTTCCACTGCAAGTTAGATTGCTTCGTCGAGAGTATTTCAATCGCTGGTACGGTCTGAAACCTTATTACGCTGCGTTAACATTTTCTTCTATTCCCACAATGGTTAGTATTTTTACGATATTCCATATATTTGACTTTGATTAAGAACAGTTCCAAATATACTGCACAAATCTGGTTAATGGGATAATACTTTGGTGATCCACAAATTGCTTTTCTGAGTCTGGGTATTCTTAGTGCCCGTTTAAAAACAAGGTGAGAGTTGTCTTTAAAAAAATTGATACCTGCTCAATTTTTTAAATTTATAAAGTAAAGCTAAGTATAGCTGTATTTGGTTTGAAACTTAGGATTGCTGTGTAATGATGATGATGATGTTCTCCTAGCCGATTTCGGTCACGGCGGCCAGTCTCAACGGAGACCAGCCAACTACGCAGGAGTTGTTATAGTGCACTAGTGTGCGCGTAAAAACAGGTGCACTCTCTGTTCCCTTTCTCTCATAATCCGATGGGATGCTTAACCGACACGACCGGGGGGAGATCAGGCGCAGGACCGACAGCTTTACGTGCTCTCTCCGAGGAACGGGAGTTTCGACCCCTACTTTCAAATTCCGAGCTGTTATTATATTTCTGTAATCAGAAAAACACAATAACACTTTTGGCCCAACTCGGGATTCGAACCCGAGACTGCTTGATTGGCAGTCGCATACATCAACCGCTAGACCAATGAGGTTTTGTAATATGACACAAATAAATACTAATGTGTATATTTTTATAGCAGTATTTTAAAAGCAGTTGGCTACAACTAATAAAAAATCGCGTTCATTAATATACTGACAAAAATCATTTATTACAGTTCGGCTTCGGTATGATATTTCTGGTTACTACGTATCTGATGTCAGGGCAGCTCTTGGAATTAGATAGGTTTGTGTTATTCTGCATCGCCGGAATAGTCCTGGCTATTTGTTCGGAAGGGTTCGGACTAGCCATCGGCTCCGCAGTTAACGCAACTGTAAGTATTGTGGCAATATATGCATGTTGTATCTGTTTGTTTGTACAAAATATTTCTCATCAAATTTCATTTTTGAAAATGCTTTTCGTGCTAATTATATTTCCCAAATGAATTTTCAGTAAAAAATAAATAATTTGCCATCATTTTCCTCTGGCAAATATATTATACGAATGATGTCATTTTAGGTTGATCTTACATAATATCAACCGTATTCGTAGTACCGCCCCGGGCGAGCCAACCTGTTCGTGCTGAAATAGGCGTGGCTCTAACTCTAAAATAATTTAATAATCTCAATATGTGAATAACGTTTGAACTATTTGGTGAAGAATAACCCTTAAACATCCTGGCGCTCTCTTGAATATTTCATCAATTAATAAAACTACCAACCCAACCAATTGTCACGAATTCGAGACCTACATATTTTATGTGATGTTCTCTTTTCTCCCATCAAGAATCACTAAGACTATGACCATTGAATGTGATTGTTAAACAAATATAATATTTAAAAATGTTATGCCAACGGCTAACATCTCTATAAGAGGGAGGGAGAGCAGCGAAGTAAGTGAAGCAGAAGTCAAAAGCTAGTAGTATTTAATTTTTTTGTTTTTTTTTCAGAATGGCTCCATACTTGCACCAGCTATAGCCGCTCCTCTTCTTGCTCTATCATGCTATGGCCTGGGTTTCGGTTCTTACATTGAAAACTCGATGAAAGTGTTGATGTCGCTCTCTTTTCTTCGATATGGAGTAACTGGCTTCTCTCTTGCACTATATCAACACCGCACTCCTTTGGATTGTCCAGATCCATTTTGTTTGTACACTGACCCGAAACTAATAATAAGGGATATAGGAATGCAAGGGCAAGAATACGGCATGCAAATTCTTGCACTTCTAGGATTCACTGTGCTACATAGATTGTTAGGATATCTTGCTTTAAAGTACCGTCTCACAGAAGAATTCTCAAGTAGATTCATGAATTATGTCGGTAAAGTTCTAAAACATAGATAATCCATTAGGATTCCTTCCTTTAAGGTAAATGGTAACTTATTTTTTATTGCAGCGAAGGACTGCAAAAAGGCGGAAAACTAAGTAAAACATATATTTTAATAGCCTGCCAGTTCTCGTGCTGATCATAAGTAACAGAAGCAAAAGTAGTGGGTTTATTGTTATTATTTTTTTTAATACTATTGTTTTTTATATTAGGATATATACGCTTAGGTATTTATTTGCGATTTTAGGGTTACGACTTTCACGTTCAACGAAAAAACATATTCCCAACGAAAATGCACCGAAATACTAAGCCTGTTTCACGCTATGAAATTTCGATGGAATCTTTGTATTGAAAGGTCACAACATTCATTCCTACATTCTAGTAAATATTGACACCAATCGCATAAAAGACATGAAATATTTACACATTTACTCTTATGAAAATAATAGTATGCCTAAAAATAAATAAGGCACGCCGTTTCTTACTTAGCCAAGTGTTGTGGGTTCAAACCCTACATGGGAAAACACTTCGCGTGATCCACAAATTGTTTTTCTAAGTCTTTGTGTTCGTTGCATGTATGTTTGTAAAGTCCCCCGTGACAGAGAATTCACCCCTAGTGCGGGAGTTATCTTAAATAATTGTGATGTGTTATTCATTCATCACCATCATCATCTCAGCCAAAAAAAGTCTATCGTTGGACATAGGCCTCGTCCAAAACTCTCCACAACAACCGGCCCTGTCTGCCCGCATCAAACGATAATTTATTTATAAACATTCTATGATTATTTTCCTAAATGTTAATTGCGGAATCTAATTACACATTAAATATTATCGAAAAGCAAATCCACCTCTCATCTCATTATGCCCAAAGTCATTTTAATAAAAAAAACAACAAAATACATTAATTTATATTATGACAGTAACGGAGGACGGAGACAGAGACGGTTTTTAGGCAAATAATATTTAAAACCCAAGTATAGTTATTTTTATCTCATTTGCAAGTTGGCAAGTCTTTTTTTAATTGGCAAGAGCAATGCGCTGTATAGCTTGGTGAATGTGAAACATTGAAATTATCGTCAAAAACCGTCATCCGTTTAGATGAACTCGAAATTTAGAAATTATGTTGGGAGTGGAATATTTAGGTTAACATAAGGTACTTAAATTTAGAATAACAAATATATCATATCTGTGATATAATATACGATAAGTAGTTGTGATAAATTACGTGGTCACTAGATTTTGTATTATATTCTTATTTCGCAACGAGATACAGTTATAAGTGACGTAGGACCACGCCTCAAAACATTTTTTTTTGCTGAAATTACAAATTAGTTTCATGGTCCATTTTTATCTTATTTAACTATTTATGTTGTAAGTGTTCTCTTTTATGGAACCAACAATATAAGCCTTGAAAATTTCAAAAGTAAAGGAATACATATTTGTATATACGAATTGTATGTACGAAATGATGAAACGGTAAAATTTATGTGGGTATTTTTAATACGATATGCTGTTATATTTATATGGAATTGTAAAGGCAAATCTTGTTTTTAAAATACAAGAAAAAACTAGAACTCAACTCAAAAATAAAATAAAAATCATAATATTTTCATAAATGTCAATTACTAACAATGCAAAAAGTGAAAGAGGAAATTACTGACTTTGACTGGAGAATTCCATTGTGGACAGCATTATTATTAATTTGACTTTGAATTACAAGTAAAAGGTTACTGATTTCAGATAATTATGATAACATAGCTAGTAATTTCATGTTATTTTACTAAATTATGTGTATTTTAGGAACTTGTCTGACGTTGTATAATACCAAATTTGATAAGTAATATTGTATTTATTTCTTAAGTACTGTTATAGATATAAGGATAATGAAACTAATAAAATGAGATACAGAATTATAATTTTATCATTTATTTTATGAGGTAGACTAACCATCTTTAACTAAATGAAATTTTCTGTTTAATACTGACTATAATGTTTCTACCCAATTCTATATTTTCACTTTAATAATAATTATTTTTATACCAGAACAACAAAACAATGTATGAAATACAAAAATGCATGACATTTTAACGAAGATGTATATACGATAGCGTGTGTACACGATCATTGAAACGTAACATCAGACTTCGAATGAATGAACGAATGAAATATATTTGATTGGACTCTGTTTTATAATAGAGTATTAGACCCATTTTTAAGTGTCTTAATTAACAAAAAAGTGTTATTCAATCGATAAGTGCCATAAAATGCATTTAAATTTTACATTTTAAAATTTCGCGCGGAATTTGTCAGGAACGCTGTACACAGTAGACGCCATATTGCTCTGTGGTATTGACGTTTGTTGGCTTGTAAATAAAAATAAATGGGTTGGTAATTTGTATGATAATTGTATTTTGTTTTTATTATCATTTATTATTCGTAAATTTGTGTTGTCTCCCTTAACGAAACCGTCCTGCACGGTTTTAATAAAAATAACGTTCTAAACAAAAATAATACAAGTTAAAACAAGTATACGCTGATAAGTTGATAGTTGACACTTTGGTTTATAAAGTCGTTTGACGCAATAATATAGCGGCTAGTATTTTATGGTGTGTGTGTGTGCGTGTAAAATTATAAAAGATAATTTATTATTTTATGAACAAAAACTAACATTTTCCGTTTGTTTTTTGCCCAAAGTGTATAAGTAAAATATTTTTAGATACCATAAACATGACGAACTGTTTGCATTGTTCTGGCTGTTTGATGTAATATCTACAAAAGTATTTACAAAAATGGACCCAAGTAAGTCTATTCGTATTTTAAAATACAGAATACATCTTACAGGTTACGATACGATAATAAATCCTAATATGTTTTCACTCTATATCTGTTAATACAAACCAAAAAAGGATTTTTTACGTTAGGAGGTAATTAGAAATAAACGTGTGATGTGCCTTTTATGTTTTAAGTCCCGTTTTTTGGTGAATGCCGTTTTCAATGTGGTTGTTCTCCCCTTTTTTATAATCAGTAACTGGTGGCGGTTTTTTGACACCTGTACAGAAAAATAATATTATGGAATTTTATATTAAAAAATAACATCAATCTAAGTACGCTCCGTTACAGATTTTATAAAGGACAATCATCAAAACGCATCAATTAGAACTATATAAAACGACGGTTCAGAAAAAAAAACACGAAAATGTACGAATTTTTGAATGTTCTTACAGCCTGATCTCAGAAGGTGATAATGAATATTATATAAGATAATGTTTTTCATAGTACGGTTTATTAACAACTTACTGCCACCCAAGAAGTGCTTCACCAGGACAGAACAAGGCAGGTCCACAAATACTGTCATGAGGAACGCAACTATCACGGCTAACGAGAAATCCGCCAAAAACTTTAAAAGCTGCAACAGATATATCAAATTTTAGTGCTTATAATTTGACTAAAGGTCATGTAAAGACACGTTACAAAAAAAAAAGAAATAAATTTGTTTAAATAGATCCGTTGATTGTTAACATTATGCTTTACTACAAAGGTATTTATAATTAACAAATTAAAAATAAAAATAAGTCTACTTTAGGCATTGCTAAATTTTTAAGCTGTCAATAAACATGTCCGTATGTCCATCTCACATAAATCTAAGCAAAATTAACATTTAATTAAAAATTTGGTTTCATAGAGTCGATATCGAAACATTTTTCCGATGTTTATAAACGTGTTTTCAGTTAGTTTAATTCTGACATACTGGCTTCGTTGTATCTTTAATTCATTTACTTTAGAGTCACGCTGCCACTTTTACAGTTTCTCCCTTTAAAATCAGGGGGAGAATATAGATGTCGGTAACCTCAATCGCTCGCTGAAAAGAACTGCTTAGCACTGGTTTTCTATATGTCCATGGTATCAGTACCTGGACTGTGTGTGCCTGAACATGAATCTCCTACAAATACTCTCTTCAATGGCTGTCTTGATGGAAAGTTGTATTTAATTTTTTCAATATAAAGACGTATTTAAGTTGCATAAGAAATTTATAGATTCAAAGTGGAACCCATATTTTTTTATAATTTCGGATTGCTAAATAACGACATCTTTCGATATACATCTAAATTAGCTATCTCTGTATCTTGTAAAAACTGTTATATAACTATATAACAGATGGCAGCACATGCAACATATGAAAGTTTTTTATTAACGTTTTAAATAATGAATCCCAAATCTAAGAACAGTTTGCATAGGATCGAATCGAAAAGTACACGATGTCAGTCATACAAAGCTGATCGCGTCCAAAGCATTCAGCGAGTTTCCAAATCGAAAATAGGCATAGAGTTTTTTCATCGGGGTTGATGATATGTTAGCAATAGTTGTGTACTCAAGTTGACTTACCGAAGATGGTACGCTAAAATGTATAAGCGAGACGGGCATGGCATTGACGAGGAATATTAATGGATAGTGCATGATGTACATCGCGAACGATAGACGTCCCAATACTTTGAACATTTTTAGCGATAATATCCAACTGACAAGACCTGAAAGTATATTGAATTATTTAGTAATGGATAAAGCTAATATTTTGTACATTAGGAGACAGTAGCCGACATGTTATTACGTCATACGGCGTGCAAAACAAAAGGAGCCAGCGTCAGCAGAAGAGCCAACAATAAAATCCTTATATGTAAGCAAAGTAAATGCATTTTCTCAAATAGTGTAAGGCAGCCTCTCTCAACTTAAAAAAGTACAATCGAATAAAATCTATTTTACTCATGGCAATACACAAACTAACACACAATACAACACACACACTAACCTAATTTAGGTTTAGGTGGTAAACATTGCATTCTAGAATCACCTACACATATACACTTGGCGCCTTCTATGTTGTGTGTGAATCCGGGGCATGGACGTGTCGTTGATTTGCGTCATCGCCACGTGAAACCACTGCGCCTCTCCTTCGACGTCTATGGGTTCGGTGGTTACCGACTCCCGGATCCAGGCCGGCACAATCGCAGCCTCCTCGAGTAGCACCCTGTCGAGGCGCTTACGCACCCAGCGCGGACTGGTCCGCGACCGCCCGCGGTCTGGGCGGAGACGCTGAAACGGATGTAACGGTNAAACCTAATTTAGGTTTAGGTGGTAAACATTGCATTTTAGAATCACCTACACATATACACTTGGCGCCTTCTATGTTGTGTGTGGATCCGGGGCATGGACGTGTCGTTGATTTGCGTCATCGCCACATGAAACCACTGCGCCTCTTCTTCGACGTCTATGGGTTCGGTGGTTACCGACTCCCGGATCCAGGCCGAGGCGCTTACGCACCCAGCGCGGACTGGTCCGCGACCGCCCGCGGTCTGGGCGGAGACGCTGAAACGGATGTAACGGTGATCCGACAACGTCTCCACCTCCACGGTAACACGCCAGTCACAGATACGGCCCGCGACAGCGGGACTTGCGAACGAGACGTCCACTATAGAACCGCCCCGCTGCCGCACGTATGTGTAAACCGAGCCCCGAATCAGGACGGTCACGCTGGTAGTGATGGCCCACTACTCCAATGCCTCGCCTTGTGCATTAGCGCGCGTGGATCCCCACGCCACGGACTTGGCATTGAGATTCCCGAGCAGCAGCACCGGGCGAGGGTGGTACCGGTTCACGACGGTACCCAACTCGACAAGGGAGCTCTCGAAGTCAGCGAGGCTCCTGCTGGGCGAGAAATACACCCCAACAGAGCCAATGCCGTCCACGAGGGCGGCCACCCAGCCATGACCTCGGGACGGGTCGGCAAGAGCCCCACCAATGATGGCCACTGAGCTGTCCAGGTCCCCTACCGAGTTTTCTAGGGAGGGGACGTAGTACGGCTCGGCGACCACGGCCTGGAGTAAAAGAACCTAAGCCCTGGCAGAGTAGTTGATATTGCTCTAGAGAAAATGTAACTGCGCCATTACGCACAATCCATTCCCTCGGCAACATTGGGCCGGGAGTCGGCTGAGGAGCTACCAGGCTTAGGGGTAGCTCAGGTTGGCGCCTTCCTACTGTTCCCCTTCTTTTGAGCGGAGGCGCCACAGGCCTTTCCGCCCATGCTGTGCTCCGCGGGTCTCCCTGCAACTGTACAGAGGCTGCAGTTTGGCTTCGCACAGCACTGGGCCGCTCTGTGGCCGGGGTTGCCGCAGCGGTAACCTTGGCTGCTATGGTCAGTTGTGGCGGTGCACCGCACCCCGATATTGCCAACCTCAAGCCATCGGTAGCACCGCATAGCCCTGGGCTGCAGCAGCTTCACCCGTGCTGCAACCCAACACACCAAAAGCCGCCCGCTGTAGACTACCTTTTTCGCTGCCACAGCCGGGCACTACAACCAAATGGTGCCGAGCCTGGCAGCTTTGGCGCGAACCTCGCCAGCCCGTACGTCACCCGGTGGACATCCACCAATTCGAGTGACAGCCTCCACGGCGTCCTCCAGAGTCGTCGAGTCGTCCAACCCATCGAAGTGCAATTCTGCCGTCTTGACGGGCCTGGAAACCCGAACGTCCTCCTCATTGAGGACATCCCTCAACTTGACAGCCAGGATGTCCGCCATTTCCCTGCATCTGGACCCACCACCTCGTACATCCGCGCCCCCGTAACAGCTGACTTCAGCCGACGCCGGTCAGTGTGCCAAGATCGGGGAACGCGACTTTGGCCTTCGCTGGCGAGAGGACCTCCTTATAGGTCAAGCCCCCTCTCAATTGCTCCGGGCTGCAGTGTGAGTTTCTCACTCTTCCACTCACTCACTCAGTCACTCTTACAGGTCCTTCGCTTTTTATTTTTCTTCTTGGACCGGCGACATCGCCTTCTTTTTTCCGCCCTTTATTTTTGACGACCGTCGTCCAGGCTTGTGTGGTGAGTCTGGGCGCGGTCGCTGGGGCCGCAGATTGGCTGTCAGGTGGGACTGACACATACTTCACAGATTCCTTGGCCGCCACGGTCAACGTCCCGACTTTGCAGCATCCTCCTTCCTCCTTCTGTCGGTCGGCAACGGAGGCCGGAGGCTTTGGGCCGGAAGAAGTCTTGACTCCAAGGCCTCCAGGCGGGCATTCATCATGCCCCCACATTGCTGCAAGCAGATGCGGACGATTTTCACAATCTCCGCATACAATGCAGGTGTAGGGACAGGGGCCGCAGGCGGAGCCACAGCAACTGGAGAGCCGGCAACTGCGGGAGCCTCAGATTTCTGTATGGCCACCTCCCTTTTGAGGTCCTCCAGCTCAGCTCAAAGACGGCCATTCTCCTCCCATAGCAAATCTATATGGCCCTTTACAGCATATGATTTAAATGAATATTTTCGAAGATATTACAGATTTAAAAATTGTGGGACGTAGCATTTGCGACGGTACCGGCCAACCGAGGCGGCGGCAGCGTGCCTATAATTAGCACGTCGGAGGCCGCGGTTCTCCCTTTAGCACTTTGAATTTAGCAGCGATCGGACGCGTTTATTATCGGAGCTCTCCAGCATTGCACCCGTGCGAAACCGGTGCGGGTCGCTAGTAATTAATATAGTGGAATAATTACAAGTGAGTTTGATTCTAGAATGATTTGCAACAACTTACATCAAGTGCCGACAATCGAGAGTATGAATTGGTGAACATTGGATTATAGTTTGGCCACATTAGCCGTGTTCGCTTGTATGGCCAATTTATCTTTACACTCATGTTTTGCACTTAGGAGAGACAACTGACAACTGCAACTTACTTTTTATTCGATTTGCTTTAAGCAAAGTTACAGGACTATATACTATGACTATAGATACTGATGAATTCAGGTACTCTTGACTTTATTAACAAAATAAACTTACCGCCGTATCCATGTTCACACACAAATATAAGACAGCTCACTCCGACAGCCCATAACGGTCTCTTGAACGAGTTTACTAAATTGTCAACGAGTTGGTTGTCCCAATCCAGTTGCATTAATGGATATGTAATAAATATCACACCGAGGAGTAAAAAGCCCGATAAAAGCCAGAGCACTCCCGCCGTCACCTGTAAAAAATACATTAAAATTTGGAGATTTATATTGTTATATGTAATTATGTCTTGTATACAGGGTTACTACTGGTGAAGTCAACAAATATATTTAAGGTGGTAGTAATTGTCTTAATTTCTAATAAATTTTATAATGAAAGATCATATCACAAATCTAACCATTTCCAAGATATTGTAAATGGTTAGATTTGTGATATGTATTGTAATATTTTTTCTAAACATTGACAAAAAAAAAACATTTTAAGTTTGATATTATTTTTGATACCGTTTGTAACATTGTAACGTTACATGCCATTGACATTTGTTCAAGTAGTATATTTATATAAAATTAAATTGTATGAAATAAAAATATATATAAAGCTTTTATACTTTACCCAATTCAAGACATTAGTTTTTCCGCGGCAGATGGCCAGCAGATATCCGATTATGAGACCAACGAAGAACGGAGAAGCTCTTGTTAATGTGTTTACATAGAAATAATGCATGTAGTAGTCCGACTCATCTGGACGTCTGAAAGTAATATTGAAACGACATATACAAAAAATCTCCTTATGGTTTACCTATCTACGTGTACTATTTGGGGCTTTATAGTCCGGACGCCAGGTAAAAATTTGGTCAATCATTTCCTCCATTCTCGAGCGATTTTGAAGAGACGCATAAGGGACTTGCGTCATGCTCGTCAGTAGGGGTTTCGTCGGAGGGATAAGGAACGGAATAATATTTAATCATACATTTTAGAACGACAGATAATATTAACTACAGAGAGAGAGGTAGGGAGAAGAGAGAGAGGTAAGTAAAGGTGTCTGTATATATGTACTTACGATGGTGAAACAGGTGTAGACGGAAAATCGTTAGCAAAGCTAAAAATTGATGCGCCAGTCAACACAGCTATGAAGCTAACTAATAAAGCAGTCCAAGCGAAACGTTTTCTGCCAGTCAACACCCACACTAGTATAATAGGTGATAAAATATAAAGATGCATGTCTATGGCCAAATACCACGAATGGGGGAGGCACTGAAATAAAAAAAATTGTAGAAAAGCTAAGAGTTACAGCCGCATTTATAACAATAAATTAGTTAAAAATGTATTACATTTTTAAAGTTTAACCATAAATTCGATTGTAAATGTATTTATGTTTCATGTTTTGACTTCTTAATCTACCAACAAGAAATTTTGAAAGCAGGTTGTCAGCGTCACAGGAAAAGACAAAGAATAGTGATGCTGCTGTTATACTTTAATTTAAATGCAATGATTTGGAGTAACATATTTGCACGCAAATGTTCTGAAGCTTCGATTTAGGTAGTACCAAACAATTACAATTTATGTTTCAAATATAATAATTTTAATTTGAATAATAGATTATGTGTGACACGCCAAAGAATTAAATTTATATAAGATCAAAATTGAGACTCACCATGCCACTAGGATTCAGAAAATTCTGTATATGTAGTATGGTAGACCACCAATAAACCCTGCAATTATGTACTTGAGCCATTTTCACCTCCCAAAAAGGTCCATCTACGACCCAGTTGAGAAAAGAAACTTGTACCAGAATCATTGTGCACAATACGGGCAATATCCTGAATATCCTATTCAAATAGAACAAGTGAAGATTCTTGAGGAGCTTTACTGTAAAAAAGAAATCGCCTTTAATAAAGTGTTGATACACTTGAAGTTGTAGAAGACTTGAAGACTATTCATTTTTAGTAAATCAGAGCAACAAAAAAAAATTATATCACCATGTAATCAAAGTTTTTCCAGCGAATGTATTTGTAAACAAGAATAAATGTAAAAAATTTAAATCCCCGATTTATGACTGTCAATTCCCGAACAATTTTTGTTGAGTTATATCTGAGAACACAGGAGCTGGATGCGAGAAGCCATAGATCGAACTAAGTGGCGTGAAATTGGAGAGGCCTATGTCCAGCAGTGGACTGCGATAGGCTGATGATGATGATGAGAACACTATGAATTAAATCAACTTTAGAGGAAACATTCAGAAATTCTATCGATGTCCTGATACAAATGTCACATACAGTATTATTCTCTCTTTCTTAGAAGATATTATTTATATCATTCACTAGTTTTTGCCTGCGGCTCCGCACGCGCATATGTTGGATATCGCGATAAAGAGTAGAACATAATCTATTATGTTCTTTTCCAAGGTACAATCTATCTCTATACCGAATTCCTTCCAAATTTGTTATGCTGTTTTGTTTAGCCGTTTAAGCGTTACAGACAGAATTACTTTCAAATTTATATTTAGTTAGTATCAATTGCAAGCAAGGAAGTATTTATTTCTAAATAGTTATCTACTAGTACGTATACAGTGATTTATAAGTTAGTATTAGAAGGAGAAAACTTACTGGGTGTCACTTTTCCATAGGTCGTATACACCAGAAGAAGGCCGCTTAATACAAAGAATGTGTCTACGGTAATAGGTGCTGAAGTAATCCATACTGCATTCAACGACGTTATCCACTGAAAAAAAGAAAAGTGCAAAGTAATGAAAATATGGATAGTATATTTTACTGTTACTGTCAAAATATTCCAGATAATAATCTAAAGAGAATTTTTATTTGAGATACAAAATATACTTTAATCAATAAATGATTGATTGGTTATTTTGTTTTATTGTTAAAATCAAACCGTTTATATTTGTTCGATGTTTGAGCGCGTAATGGCCGACTATTGTGTGAAAGTTTGCATGCCAACCTGTTCGAAAAACAAGTAGACAAACTCTCAGTGAGACTGAGAGTTTGTACATAGTCGCATAACAGAAAGTGACACTTTCTGTTATGCGACTATGTACAATTTTTTTCTAACTTTATTGATAAAGCGATGGCACGCTGCCTTGGATGTCATCAAATTGATTTACCAATTATGTTTACAACCTGCTTCTAACGGTTTGATTTTTAATAATATTTTTTTTTTTTTATATTTAAGCTGCCAAAATGACTCTGCCCTGCCTGATGGAAAGCATGAGCAGAATCCAAGAGTGGTGGTCACCATCCTCAATGCGAAAAAGAACAATGCAGTATGGTGACCCNCATCAAATTGATTTACCAATTATGTTTACAACCTGCTTCTAACGGTTTGATTTTTAATAATATTTTTTTTTTTTTATATTTAAGCTGCCAAAATGACTCTGCCCTGCCTGATGGAAAGCATGAGCATAATCCAAGAGTGGTGGTCACCATCCTCAATGCGAAAAAGAACAATGCAGTATGGTGACCCACACTATGGCGGCCTGGGGGGAAAGGGGATGGTGAGGGGGATAGGGGGCGTTGGGTGGGGTATGGGCCTCCGGTATCCTCACTCACTCGATGAAACACAGCGTAAGCGCAACAGCGTGTATATGGCCAACAGTGTTTATATGGCCTCACAAAAAACCGGTGTGAAACATCACACCGGTTTTTTGTGAGGCCGTGGTATCACTCCGGTCGAGCCGGCCCATTCATGCCGAAGCGTGGCTCTCCCACGGTATAAATATGTATCTAATTATAATAACCTGCTCTGTAACAGATCAAAATAGTGAACATGCTATCATTATCTTCAGCAGCACATTCAAAATAATTATTCCTAATGCGTCACCACACGAACGAGTGAATATATACGAGCCTTTAATATGAAATTATTAATTAATTTATTCATTAGATTACGTTTTGACTTTTAAGAAATTCCTTCCATTTTATAGTTAAAACGAAAACATGCTTAGACAAGTGTACTATTCAATGATTTTAACAATGTATACTTCGATGTATTTTTATCAATCACGTATTTGTAAAGTATTAAAAACAAATACGAAAACAATGATTACCTACAGATATGAAAGTCGATTGAGGAAAAAACTAATTATTGTTAAAAGTGAGTATAATATTGCCCATGTCAATCTTTGCCACATGTAAAAGAACGACGACGGGTACAATGAATTAGAGTGTATAATTTGTTCAGTTATTTCTGACATTTTAGCATTCACCTACTTTTGTTTCCAGCTTATTTTGAACTTTTAAGATAATCATTAAATTCTGGCACCAAATTTAGTAAGCTATTTATGTATGCTACCGTTGTATATGAATTGTTGGATCATTGAAATCGTCAGCTGTTTTCGAGGTTGACTCTACTCTTATCTAAATATCCATACATCAATGTCATCAAACTATTACAATTACAAAATTATCATCTAATAGGATTAATAGATTTATAAATTTTACTATGATAAAAAGTTTAATCTTTATCACTACTCTGAACGGAGTGCTCAGATTGCTTACAGCGCTACTCACTTATATCATAATACCTATATATATATACATTAATTATTTGCAGGTATATTTTAGGATAGCGCTCAGGGATATGTTAGATTTGCAACATATAAAATTTATATGTAAACACAGTACAAAAAGAGATTTTTTTTAATAATATTCACTATTTTAATAAAGTTAATATTTGGGTTAAAACTTCTATACAAAACATTAGGAGGCTTACATATAATTTATTTAAAAAACGATACTTCGTTTGTGTCTTTTAAAAGGAATCAATCTTCCTCCTTTTTTAAACACTTTTTATTATTTATTAGTAGCCAGACAAATAAATTACGCTAGACATTCAAAACCAAGTCCAGAGTTTTACACCAGATAGACTTATTTACAAAAGTGCCAAAACGTAAAACTATAATATTACCTCTAAAACATCCAATGGATTGCCCAGAATGCCACCCAGCGTTTGGTTGACAAACGTATGGCCAAGAATGACCCAAATCATTGCAAATGATCGAATACCATCTAAACATTCTATTGTGCCGGGCACGGGTGTAATTGTTAATAGACGAGTCGTATTACTATAAACTGAGAAGGACTGGTACAGCTTGTTCACTTTCTTTGGATCTAAAACAAAAGAAAACACATGAATATTTTACCGACGTGTGTATCACTTAATTTTTAATTCTGGATAAGAATCGAGCCTTGTTATCCTAATTTCATATGAATTCTTTTTTTTAATCAGCGGTTGAATTCTTTTTTTAAAAAAGCAGGTCTGATCGCGAACATCACCGCCGAAACCATGACTTGTAGGCGTCGAAATGGTATTCTATTGCTAAAAAACTCCCTAAACTAAACTAAAAATCACTATAATTTAGTTAACTTCTGCCAAATGATGGTTTGTATTGTAAAAACTAACTGTGTTTAGTATGACACAGCCAAAATTTGTAAAGGCATTTTTTTTTATTATTTTTGATTCGAAACGGAAACGACTGACGTCACACTAATATTAGACTAATTTGTGGATAACACTGTTTTATTATTTGAATGTATTATGAACATTATCTGCAAATATTTATATGATGGATAGCGATTGCGTGATTTTATTATTCATCATAAATCACAATTACATTATCACGTCAGTTTTATCTTGATTATTTAAACGTGCACAAGTATTGTTTTTAGAAACTACCAATACAGATAAATGTACGAATATTTCGCCTATGCTAGCAAGAAAAAATAAACTTAAAGCGTTTTCTAAAAAAACTCAACAGATTCGTGATTGCAGCGGCAAAGTTTTAGAGTGTAGGTCCCTAAATTCTTGAGGTTAGGTTACGAAACCTATTTATCGCTGGGAGGGGTCCGGATGGCGTAAGAAAGCGGTTTCCGGATTCCTCTCTTCTCAGCCGCAGAGTGGCACACCGTGTGGTTTTATTCGGTTCGATTCCGAAACACAGCCCCGCCGCAAACACCGGTGGGTTGAAGGCCCGAGGGGGATACCACGCGTAAAAAAAAAGAAACCTATTTATCACATTAAACCTATTTTTAGGTAATTAATACTCTAGACTGTCAACACTTGGTGGAACTTGTTAAAATACATTTTATAATTAAATTCTTGTACTTATTTCATTATTTTAATTCGCTTTAATCCTGATCGGTTTCGCCCTATGGCATTATCAGCATGCCTATATTTTAGGTTTTATCTGTATTTTTTGCTCTTGGGATCTACAAAGTTGCAATAAGAACCCAAAGAGATGTAAAATAAGCAACTAAGACTTAAATATATTGTTTCGTCTTACCCTAGCTATATGTCAATAAATATGTGTGAATTATATATACATACATATATATAGATATAACTTTCGATATTACACCATAGCAAAATAAACTAGTAAATACTTGTTATGAATAATCACAGACAAACACTCGGTTCAGATTCATTTATGTAGTTTAAAACTCTAGGCGTAAATGCATATTTGTTCAGAATACTTTACCAACACAACTTCCAACATATTTATAAGCCTATAAACATGTTTATATAAAAACAACTTTTGCACGCGGCTTCGTTTATGTCGATTATGTCAATGTAATATTCCTCACGTAATATATGAGTCATTCTAGACTGATTGGACAATAGTTTATCATATAGGAAAAATCACTTCGATAATTTTTTTATTGTATTTAGGGGGCAAACAGGCAAATTTATCGCCTAATGGTAAGCGATTACAGCCGCTCATATACACCCGCAACACTGGAGGCATCACAAGTGCGTTGCCGGCCTTTGGTCTCCGAAAACCTCACTTGTTCGGTGAAACACAGCGTAAGTGCTTTTTCACACCGATTTTCTGCGAGGCCGTGGTATCGCTCCGGTCAAGGCGGCCCATTCATACTAAAGTGTATCTCTCACATGGTTTAATAACTTCATACACAAAAGTACAATGGCATGGCTTTACCATACTCGTGGGGTGATGTTGAGTTGTATAAACAGGTGGACTACACTTTGGAAGAGTTTTACGAAGTTTATGTACAAGTGTATATACACTTACATACATACATACATACTGTAATATATAAAATATCAAGTTTGTGAAGATTCTACTAGACTTTGAGTATAGAGGGTTTGTACATATACCTTGAATAAGCCACGACTGGGTGCCTTTCTCATTTCTTGCGGACGAGCATTTTAGAGAAGGGCCAAATGAGGAAGGGAGAATGAAAACACGCAGTAATTGTGTGATAAAAACTCATCAAAATTTTTATATATACAGGCTGACATAAAAAAACAACTTTTAAATCTGGTGTTATTTGAAAAGAGCAAGGATGAAAGGTGGGTACCGGTACATAGCTCTGCGATTTCAGTTTCAGAAGAACCGGACGCAGAATGCGTGTGGTTAAATGTATATGTGTCTTTCGTGAAAACATTATTTCCAATTACGGCGTGTCAGTAAGTGTATTAAATATTTGTATGGAAGATTTCAAAACATAAGTTTAACACAAAAAAACATTCTCAAAAAGTTGCGAAGGAGTGAGACACACGGTTAGTCATGGCTATGTTGACTTCTTGCTTCAAAATTGTAAGAGCCACTAATCTACAAACTGAACCACATGGTTTCAACAAGATGGAGTCACATGTCACACTACGAATGAGAGACGATTGTGCCACGAGGTATGTTTCCTCAGAAATTGATTTCACGGAGTAGTAACATATATTCGCCTCAAACTACTTTGTAACCATGGTATATATTAATAATACAAAGACATTCATCTATTATTCGTTTGGATAAGTGTAATGACAAAGAGTTATGTTAGGTAAACTCTATGGTAATCAAAACTGAATGCTCTTTCATCGTTTTGTTTTCATACAGTCATATTTTGTTCTCTATCATAAAATCATAGTTTTGTTTTCTTGTTAGTTTTAAAAGTAAACTTCCTTAAAACATACTGTATAACTAACCGGTGAAAAGCTTATCATAATCTGTTTGTATCTGTCTGATAGTAACGTCTAATCATACGTTTATAAACGTGATATATAACGTGCTAATAAGACATCTAAATTAAAATATAAATACGGAATGCTATGATAAAAAAATTACAAGTGGAAAATTTGGCTCACCGTTGTTCATACAATTTACAATCAGCTCAGATAAAAAATATTTCTTTTATTAGCCCATGATTTTACGTATATGAAAGATATTAATTAAAATTAAATTTCAAATACTTCGCTAAAACCCTACATGTTTAGTTAAACATTCATCATGAAGTATCAAACTACTATATAGAGCGGTGAGAGACGCGACAGCGACCTGCCATAGGGGTGACTCCGGTTATCTCCGTATGTACATCAGACTTGAGGTACGTCATAGGGACTACGGAACTGCCGAGGCGTTCTTGTCACACCTTCGACTACCAAGGTAGGCCCCGTTTTTTGTCATTCGTCGATTCGTCGGGAGTCCCACATACGCTTGTATAGTGCAAAATGAATTCCCCGCGTAAAAAAAGGGCATAGGTACATATCTACACACGGGTATGCGGATTCTGGTTTTTTGAGTTAGCTTCTAGGAGACCAACTCAATAAGATTGAAAGACTGCAAAACCTTTGTATAAGGTTCATATTTGGATTACGCAAATATTATCACGTCTCCAACTATCTTAAACAAGTTAAGTGATTACCCATCCCCCTTCTTGCTCATATTCTTTCTCTTCTATATAACATTCTGTCCAATCCTTCTACTCCACGTTAAATTAAATTGCTGTTTACCTTTTACATGAATCACACTCCATATTATTAAGATCGTCAGAAAATCTGAAAATAAAATGCCTGGACACTACCGAATTTGTCGACCAGTCCTTTTCTGTCCAAGCGGTACGATTGTGGAACGCCCTACCAGACGCAATTTTTGTTTCACAGTAAGTTTTCATAGTTGTGTTGGTCACAGTTGGGTCACAGTACTGAATTCCAGGTGGTGTATAATATCTATGAATCTCGTTTATTATGCATATATAACCATATATCTGTGTCACCAGTATTTCATATAATATTGTTATAAATATACGTTTATTATTATTAAGACAGTTTTATTTTCATCTTACGAATAACTCTTTAAGGCACCGGACACTATACCATACATCTGCCCAATAACGTTATTTATTCCCATGCCATAGTTGCCTGGAAGAGATTGCCGTTAAACAATAAGGCCGCCAGTTGTACTACCGACGTCTTTAAGTTATGTACTTAGTTATCGGTGTACAATGAAGCGATATATTATTATTATTCTACTTCTTCCTTACTGTTCATTTTCAAAGATTCACTGTAATCTCTTCATATTGAAAGAAGACATATTAATGACTGAAAAAAAAAATTCATTTGCAAAATTATGAATGTTGCAAATATCGCGTTAGGGAATGAGATTGGTAAAAAGAAAGTTCAAATGGCAATACGAGTTATAAACATGGTGAAGCGGTATTGGTAAGATCGATTAAGACTATTTTTGCAAAAGTATACGGTACGGCGTGTGATGGAGCGTGATGTAATAATTTCTATGCATAGAAGTTAAGGAAAAGATGAGATGGATAGACTACCTGAACGGGGATATAGCTAAAAAGGTACTTAACAAAAAGCCGAATGAAAGAGTTAAATAGAAAATACCACTTTGTAACGTAATATTTAATTGGATGTGTTGTGTGTTACGACATGAGGTTTTAGGTTTTCAATAGATTAATATTTATTATAACTCTTTAGAATGATTAAATAGATTATGATATTTAAAGGAAATTGCACCTGTTATACACAAATTATTACGTATTGTATCGCCAAATAAATATCTGTTTATCGCGAATAAAACTTTTTATTTGTATTGTTCTGACATTCTCAGACATGTCATCCACACCTGAGAATGCCCTGTTATCGTTTAGATGCGATTCATACTTTTTAAGCAGAATAATATTCCAATGTGAATATAAGTTCTAATTAAAGCTTGATCAAGCCAATCAAAAGGCTCTTTATGTATAATCCGTTAAATATTTACTAAGGTATGAAATATATTAACAAATATGAAAAAAAATACTTTAACTGTGCAAGCGGACTTTGGAACGACTTTCCTGAGGCAATTTGAAAAGCAAAAACTTTGCCTATTTTTAAAAAGCTATTATTTTTTACTATGATTATTTTGGTATTTTTTTTATCTTATCTCTATCTATATCTATCTGTATTTTTCTATCCTCTTTTTAGTAGATTATATTTAGTCTGCATATATATATATATATATATGTATTGTATGTACGTGTATGTATATACATGTATTGTATATATGTATGTATATGGATGTTTGTGTGTGTGTGTGTGTGTGTATGTGTTAGTGTGTGCATGTGTGTGACGTGAAAGTGATTGGGTGCTATTTTGGTGCATGGTTGTTTAAATAATATTTTTAACCATTCACGTAGAGAATAAGGTGTGTTACTTGTATGTGAGCTACCCGAAGAATGGCTTTGGATACCAAAAATCCGTCTTGTGGTAGTCTGGAAGAGATCGCCGTGAGCGATAAGACCACCTATTGTATCATTTGCATGTTTTTGACTCAGCCTCTGTTTTAACTTTGTAATTTTGCATGTATACATTGAAGATTTACAAATAATTGACTTGATGACTTACCTTTTTGCAGGAAAACATTATAACAAACATCATAGGCTGTGCTCAATATTGAAAGCAGACCAATCAAGGAAAATATTGCTCTGAAATAGAAAGTTTTCATAAGTATAACTCATAATATGAAAGTTTTTTAGTTTCCATTTATATTCGTTATTTTGTTGCACGGAAAGAAATTATTACTTTTCGAAGACATATATTACACCACGTGATCGGAATTGTTAAAGTTTAGAAAACATTACATTGATACGTGGAAATGCATTTGGCTATTTCTGGATAACAGAGAAAATATAAACGGTAAGTAACCTAATGTCAAGTACCATATATACTACTACTACTACCATAAATATTATAACGCATTTTTTTTGTATAAATAATCTTTTGTAGATTGCATTAAGCCTATGATGATGATGATGATATCCTTTTGTAAATACATGGTGGCTTCAGAGTGGTATTATTTTTAAAAGTGTAAGGTATTGACTTGAGTTTGATGTAATTCATTCATCATAAACACAATTTACATGTGCTATCGATAGTATTACAGGACATAATATCTTTTTTGGTTAGCCGTTTCGATTGAATTGCACCGATCGTGGTCACGAGGGTCACTTTAGGAGTACATATTATATATATAACGAGAAAGTGGGGTTTTTTATGAAGATAGTGATGAAATTGTAGTATTTTACAGTATGTTCTACACTCACATCGCAACGTAGTCTCCAGCTACCCAAGGCTTGTCGTTTGGAAGGCGACAGAAACGCTCCTCGTAATGAAAACCAAGATCAGTTATATTCACAATCGTATCTAATGCATTTCTTGCTGAACATACTTTAGGTAGGCAAATTGCAACTTCCAAAGTTAGAGCGCTCAGAGTACTATTTCCGGCAAACCTTAAAAAAATACAATAAATTAAGTCCTGGCACTTTGGTTCTTAATCATCGTAGAACCTATAAAGAGTACAAACTCCAAAATATATGAGTTTAAAGGGATTCTTTATACCTGCCAAGACTCTTGTCTCCAAGTCCTCCAATCGCATCAACACCTCTTTTTAGTGCTTTATATTCATTTATGCTTTTCACGACTTTATCATTAAGACCACGGCTGTTATCGTTCCACTTCCATGTAGGAAAACCTTGCGAGAGTATGCCTGGTAATCCTGGTAACTCTGGCAACTCTACATTTTGTTCAAGAGGTACTTTTAACATACAATATTTTCCTTCGACAACAGAATTTGGTATTTCTTCCTTGATACCAAGACATTGCTGGTAATTCCCGAGATCTTGAGTATTGCCATTGAGTATTCCTCTAGGAATTCGAGCACCAGTATCGAAAACTGTAACAAGTAACATAAATTACTTAAGTTACTAAATTTACATTTATCTAAAGGAAACGCAAGATACTTATTTATTGAGTTCCTGATAACAAATTTGATTTGGATACACTTAAGATTATTACTGCAAGGTGAACCTCGATGAAAAGAAATTTGGGTTATCTTCACAAAAACCTTGAAGAAAATAGGTGAATATCTTGTAGTACTAATTCACACATGTATCAGTCAAAAGAGTACCTGGGTGCCTAAAAATATAGTAACACGACAACAGTTAGCTACTTCCTAAGGTTAATTATGAAAACATTTTTTTGTATTTTACATAATTTTTTTAACTAAAAAATGAGTTTTTACCTTTTTAGTTGAAAATAAATGTAAAAACAAATAATTGACGATGAAGTGACGATGAAGAAAAATGACGAACCGGCACGGAAGAGCACTGAACGGTCGTTAGGCCTGCTTGAGTGCGAGAGATCGTTGTCTTAAGACGAGGCACAATCGTATACACGACACATGTAAATATGTTCCATTGAACGCGAAAGATTAAAGTTAGTATCCCAAATAAGTACTATTAAGAATATAACGGGCTTTTAAAAAGTTTTGTCACTGTCAACATATTTTTTTACAATTTAGAATTTAGGACAAACGGGATATTCGCTGTATTTTTATTTATATTCAATATTAACATTAAAGATAAAGATACAAATAATAAGGATAATAACTATTGTTATATGTAACTTAAAATAATTTGACGGCATATTTTCAAGTATACACGTAATTTATACAAGCACGAAAAAATATTTTGATTTATTTGGATGGCCATTTGAAATAAAAAAAATCTAAAAAGAGCTTTCTATAAAATATATTTCAGAAAGTATAAACAAACTGTATTCAATATATACTTACATGTAAACAAAAGTCCTGTATTGTTCACGATGTATGTCACCTGTTCATTACAAAGCTCGGGGTCTAACACTCTCTCAAAAAGATTCAAATCTAAAGCATGTTTACTGTCGGGTACAATTATATCTACATACGCATTTACAAAAAACGTATGTAGACATACTACTAACAAGAATAGTCCGTAATTCATTTTTATTATAAATTGTTATGCTTTTACCCAAACGAGCAACGGAACGAAACTAACGAAAATGAATCCATGAATTGATTTATAATGCAATCAATTTAATAAGTAACACCTACTTATCACTGGAAGTAACCATAGGCATAAGCCGTGTAAGAATGTCTCAATTAGCGATAATGTTGATATTTACATTTAAATCAAATAGGAAAAGCCAGTATTCTTTAGCTAATTACTTTATTGGTCATTTTAGTTACAATTAAAATGAAAGTAAACGCTGAAGTTCTAAAACATCGCCTGTAAAAGTATCCTGTTCATTGATTGGACAGATTAGTTCCTTTCTAGTTAACTTGAGCATACTAACTCAAACAACTAACTATAAGAGCACTTGAGGAAAAACGTCACGTTATTGATTAGATAAGTAAGAATAATATTCTGATATACATACACGCACCTACTATAAATTATTTTTAATCAGTCAAACAAAATATTATAAGATACTAGCTGACCCGCGTAACTTCGACTGCGTCTCGTGAAAGTGGTTTTTAATATTTTCTCGGAATTTTTCCATTTTTCTTAACGCTTAAACCTTCCCTGGCCTTTCACAAATATTTCAAGACCAAAATTAACAGACAGACAAGAGTAAAACAGTCCAACCATTACCGAGTTTAGACGGTATCACGCTAATGTCGAGACAAAGAGCTCAAAGGGCCAAAAGGGAAAGGGCGAGGTAAGAAATAGGTAGTATAGTGCCAATACTGAGAGTTACCATTCCCATTCATCCCGTGAGTATCTTAAGTCACGAACACACCGAAAAAAACTGACAGACTGAATTCGAAGATTGAACTAGTTGCCAGTATAATAGAAGCCACTGATACAATTCTTGAATGCTATGGGCGATTCTTTCACGGAAGACATTCGATTCAAAACCGTTTTTCTGAAGACCCTCTAAAGTACTTTTAGAATAGCTTTACTGTATCTTAAGAATTTATATAAAAAAATATCTATACTAATAAATTAAGTTAGAGTATCTGTTTGTTTCCCATTTATACTAAGCCCTTTTCTTTCCCAATTTAGGGTTTTCACTATACTTTGGAGGCGACGCCCTATCACCTTGAATCTTTATAGCTAAGAAAAGCCGGTGAAAACTGGTTTACAAAAGCAAAGGACAGACAGCCTTGGAACAAAATGGAGGAGGCCTTTACCCGTTGAGGGGTTCATAGTGTGAACTGGAATTTAAGTTTATAAGCTTAAATTTAACTAGATTTGTTTGTTGGATACTATTTTATATTTCTAATTTGAATTTATTTTATCATGTACTTTAAAAGCGATTTGAGTAATTTTAACATATTATTTAATTCATGCATACACTCGTTGTGTACTAATGATTTCTGAAACATGTTTTTTTTTTATGATTTGATCATTATAGAAATAAAAAGGCTATATTGATAATATATTACCTGTTTTTAATATTAAAATAACCGCATTTTTACAATTTTTGTTTGTCTGTTTATTTCGGTCAATCTTTGAAACGGCAGGACCGAATTTGACGGGACAACTAATGATGTAAGGAGTGATGTATTTTAAAGTACATAACTAGCCCTACTTTTTTAGACTAGCTGTGCCCCGCGGTACTCTCCGCTATTAATGTTGTAACCGCGAGCAAAGCCGCCGGGCAAAGCCTAGGACCTGGTTACGCCCATGGTGTCAAATTCCTTGGGGTTGTCTATATAGGATATGTATTGCAGCATACGGTGTAATTAGTACTAGTCGATGATAAGTTCCAGAGTATATACACAGTGATCTACAGTTGAAAATCATTTGCGAAAAAGTTTTATGGGTTGCTATTTTTCCAAGGTGTTTTATATTCTTTATTTAATTATGGAGGAGAAAAGTTTATGAATAGTTGGTAGAAGACTTACTTGCCTGTAATTGACTATGTTTTAGGGTTTCTCTTTCTATATAGAACGATTATATTAGATTTTGAGGGGGAAGAACGCCAAGTCCACCTGCGACATGTTTTTTACATTAAAAAGTATGTAAACTCGACGTGAAATCAAACAAATTTAAAATACATTTCGTTCCAAGTGTTATTACAATATAAAAAAGATGGTGTTTATTATTTTTAATAGAGAATTACATTGTGGATCATCCGAGGGCAGTTTAAATATGATTAAGACAAATACTCTGATACGTTTATTCGATTTTTTTTAAATACAGTTTTTGTAGATACTACCCCTCACTAGTTACGCATTTAGTCCACCTTTTCAGCAGTCCGGATAGCCATGTGCGCACGAATTTCTCTACCTCGTCTTTATTGTTGAATATTTGATCTCCGAGGGCTTCTTTCAGTGATCCAAACATGTGAAAATCGCAGGGGGATAAATCCAGACTGGCGGGGAAGGGGGTGTGTTCCTGTACCTCTAGAATCAATTCCGTAATTGTATCAAGCGTGAGACGCGCGGTATGATGTCGCATAAATTTGCTCAAAGCACAACAGTTTAAGACTCATCGCGGCGTTATTTTGCAATATTAAGGTGTTCGTGGTTGATTGATTCTACAAAACCTATGTTGATGGCAAATTCAGTCGAAATGTCTCGAAAATTCATCGTACGGTCTTCCAAAATGAGCTATTGTGATATGAAAGAATTCAAATTTATTTCTATCGAACATAGGTGAGTGCTAGGTGTAACATTGGGGGTTTTTGATCTTACCTTAACTCTGTTCAAAACCATGTATTGTCCTGTGTATGTCAGAATAAACGCTTTTTCTTTCTTTCATACCATATTCTGCTTTGTTTTGGCATGCAAATGTTTACAACTGATACTGTCACCTAAAATTTTATTAACATTGATTAAATTACTATTATATTGTATCACATTGCAAAAATTCTGTTATTGTATAAATTTGTGCAACTTAATTCTTAAGTATTTGAGTGGTAGTTCTCGTATATTTTTGGGAAATCTATTATAAATTGAGATACACATTTGAAATATTTTTTTTTATATATATAACGTGGTTCTACAAAATGGGGCCACTATTTTTGTAAGATCTCTGGGTTTGTATTTTGTATAACTATCGCCATTAAATTTAAAGTAATCATTGTTTTCTTACAAATATCGAAATTTTTAAAATATATATGTTGGTCAAGGTCAACAAATTTAGTCTTTAAACAACAACCTCCAAGAGTCAAGTGGGCCGACGCCACTCTCGGCTCTAGTACACTCCTTCTGAACAATGAATTAACCATTATTCCGTATTCCATAGAATTACTCCATACCTAAGCACTGATTCAAAATAGCTTCTATATACCATAATTGCTCTCTTTTCATCAGACATAATCCGAAGCTTCCTAAGTACATGTACAAATCTGCTAAGCTTAGTGCAGACACTAGTTGTATGATGTTTCCAGCTACAGAATCTATTAAACGTAATACCCAAGAATGTAACGCGTTCAGCTTCCTCGTTTGACTTTTGTTTATTTTTAAATTTAAATTGAGAACTTTTTTGGATTTGTAGGATCAAAATTATGAAAAAATAACGTAAAGTCTATCAAGTACAGCAACATCTATAATAGATATTTCATTAGGAGATCGTTTTTTGTTTTTGCGAAAGACGGTCCCCATTTCATGTCATCCACTTTTTTTTATATTTTTTATCATTAATTCCATCACGACGAAGACTTGAAGACTCGAAGACTTAGAATTGAAGACTTGAAATACTTGACATTGGCAGAAATAGCTGATCCGGCTGATTGCCATTCATCAAAAGAAGAAGAAGATATTTCATTACTTATAATTATATAAAAATAAACAACAGTAAGAGTAATAAAATAGAAGTTAGCATAATTTAATACTTAATGGCCAGTGATGCAAATTGTAGAAGCATCTCAATTGGCCCCCAAAGTATGGGTCACCATACTGCATTGTTACATTGTCTGCATTCGCAATGAATATGTTGACCACAACTTTTGGATTCTGCTTATGCTTTCCACCAGGCAAATAGTTGCACTCTGGCAGGCCGTTACATAAAAGCATATAAACAATTGCCAAGTTACTGCACGCTGTACATTTGTTAAGTAATAGTATAAATCTGTCAATTAAACATGTGTTTTCTTTCTCAGATGTTCTTCATTGGTTCTTATCAGACGATTTAATTCATGCCTACAAAACCGAACAGATATTTCGTATTTAGAAATAAAATATGAAAATAAACTCTAAGTATTATAAAGCATTCTATCTGCCAACAAAATCATCATCATCATCATCATCAGCCTATCGCAGTCTACTGCTGGACATAGGCCTCTCCAATTTCACGCCACTTAGTTCGATCTATGGCTTCTCGCATCCAGCTCCTGCCAGCCGTCTTGCGCAAATCATCGCTCCACCTGGCTTGTGGACGTCCTACACTACGTTTGCCGAGACGCGGTCTCCACTCAAGAACTCGTTTACAAAATGTGTCCTTACATTTGTCTAATTAAAGTTAAAATCTTCTAAGATTTTGTGTTTTATAAGGTCGCGATTGAAATATTTTGCAGTATGCTTGTTATGAAATACTTTCAATTGGTGCAATTAAATACCTGCAACTCGAA
This sequence comes from Hyphantria cunea, assembly GCA_003709505.1. Lineage (NCBI taxonomy): Eukaryota > Metazoa > Arthropoda > Insecta > Lepidoptera > Erebidae > Hyphantria > Hyphantria cunea. The sequence continues at coordinate 370,801 of PKRV01000434.1, read as the reverse complement.
ACATGGCTCTCCTACGAATACTCTCCTTAACGTGTCTTAATGTAAAGCCGAGCTCCCTACAGTTTTTTGTTAATTTCTGATTGTTAAATAACGACATCTTCCGATATACTTCCGAACTATGTCTCCTAGATAAGTAAATCAGTAACGTGTTGAGCGTGTTATACGACTGTACAACAGATGGCAGCACTCACAACATATGAAAGTCTTACTTAACATTTTAAATGAAGAATTCAAAACGTTATTATTTACGTCATAACATTTAAACGATCAGTATCTAATCTACGTAAATGACTATGTATTTAATTGGGCCAGCTTATATCTACACGAGTAAAGAAATAGAAAGAAGAATTACTAATACTTGGGAACGGTAGATTGATTTTGGTCTCTCATCGAAAAATAAACTATACGAAACATAAATTATTCCGTGCTTTATAATAAGGTGCTAGACTTGGACCTTAACAGGAAAACTAGAAAACAAAAGTAAAAGTATGACAAAACGGAATAGAAATAAAATCTAGAAAAAGAAGGCATAGAGTGAAACTACAAACAACTAAAAGTAAAACAAAATTTAAAAATGCATGTTACATACGGAACCCCAAAGGGTATCGCCGATGCAGCATATTACCAATCAGTAGCGCACTCGTCCAATATGCCGACGCTGCAGTCTCCGTGCAACCGAACCGACCGGAAACCTTCGATGATGACAACGATGGCACGAGGAGCCGACGCAGCACAATTTGATTTAATAAATTAAAATACTTTTTAGAGCATTCCTTGTTCATACTTCGAATAGGATTCAGTTAGTTGTAATTCCTTTTTATTAAATTATTTTTAAGTAACTTTGGTTTTTCTTTGGAACCTTCGGCTGCAGAATACGTAATTGGCGCAGTCGGTAGGATCCTCGCAGGCCGGTTCGCGAGCATTAGAAGCATCTTATATCGATATTCGCGTTCGCGAGTCGCCCGGGTGGCTATTAAGCTACAACCAGAGGATCCAGGATCTACGGGACAACTGCGTAGCCAAACGGAGAATCCAGACATTGAATTACCGAGGAAAACCAGAGGTGAAATATTTGTAAGGACACTTGAATCTTTCTCGTATTGCGTCCTACATTATCCTAACTAATTTAATTTCCAACATTTTCCGACACGAAAAGCCGTGTAACCGGGATCCTGCATCGCGACAGGCTCGCCGGCACATTTTAGACAGTAATAGAGATATAGATAGTGAGTGAGAGAGAGTGAGAATGTTGTAACTGTGGTATATACAAAGGTGATAACAGAATGGTACCTATCTAAGAGACAGCAAAAGGCATAAAATTAGACAAGTAAAAAGATGGGAAGATAACTCTATAAAAAGAACTGGTCTAGTATGGATCCGTTTAGTGAGAAACAGGAAAACATGTACATCTATGAAGAAGGCCTTTGTCAATAGACAAGCTGTTATAGACAAAGATCCAGTTGCCAATAATTAAAATGAAAAAGAAAAGAAAGGAAAATTAGTAAGTAGGCATATAATACTTAGTCTTGCCATAAATATGTAACATATATATGCTATGCTGTGTTACAAAGAAAAACATTTATTTATTGTACATAACATTTATTACCATTACAGTGAGTTAGTTTAATACATTAATATAATACCATTAAAAATACACACAGTCCGCAAGCAGCTACAATACAGTTCTTTAACTGTTGAGGCCAATCAATAGCAGCATGTGCTCTTTCTATGGGCAAATTCGTCACTGCCATTTGTATGGATTGTTTTAGGGACTCCAAATTATCATGGCGTTTAGAGCAAGCCTTACTCTAAAAGTGATCATATATCATAATCCAGTGGATCAAGATCAGGAGTTGATGACAGCCAGTATTTAGCCCTAATGAACTCTGTAATGTTTGATTCTTACCAAGATTTAGCTTTATGTCCCGGAGCCTTTATTTGCTGAAAGGACTTATCTTCTTTCTTGAATATGGTGCTTAACTCACATACAATGGCCCAATCGAGAGCCTAAGTATGGAAATGGCTCGCTAAAACCAACAAACAATGTTGCTTAACTATCTTCTCAAGAATGGTATCTTGATACAATTGTCCCAATGTTCTGATACCTGTATTACAAAAAAATTAAAATAAAATAACAAGAAGACTGGATGCAAATATAGCAGACTGGGCTGTATGGTGTTGCTTAGGATACTCCTATGTCTAGCAGTGGACTGTGATAGAGTAATGATAATGATGATAGTGATATTATTGCTACAGTTGTGTAAAAATACTATACTATAATAGTTTAACTCATCTTGAATGCACAATTATTTGCATAAATTGTTTAACTTTAATCTTTACAAATAAATATTATTGAGTTTGTCCTTAAAATTAAAATAACCATTTTTACTAAATGCATATATATGTATACACTACATATACCAAAATAACTTTTTTTAAACTTTTGACTATCTGTCTGCTTGTTCCATCTAATCTATGGAACGGCTGGACCAATTTGACTGGATTTTCAGTGGCAGATAGCTGATGATATAAGGTGTAACTTAGGGTACTTCTTTTTAGACTAGTCACCCCGATGCCGTTTCCTCGGTAACAACAACAGACACAGGTAACACCAGGAGGTTCAGCTAGTTAATTATCAAAATAAAATGTAAAAGTATTAGAAAGTTCCTAATTTAAGTTCCAAATGTAAGGTTGCATACCAATATATATTCTGAGTAAGAGTAAAGCTCATATTCTTGTATTTTCTTTTCTAATAATAAACATATTACTAAGAGCCAGTAAATTGCACAGCATCATGTAACATTCAACTATTGGGGTACCATTTATTTGGTTATAAAATAAGGTAAATTATAAAATGACACACTAATACGTAGCTGCATATTTGTGATACATTTCTACTAAGAAACATTTTAGTTTTGAAATGCCTCTTTTTTTAATAATACACATTTCCATAAATATTTCATTTACACTAACATTAAGTAGGGCCACAAAAAATATATTTAAGATAACGTTATTTTCTTTTATCACATAGTATCTTGTAAAAGTCTTTGAGGGTACATTTGATGTCTGAACACTCTGTGTCGATTATGTATGATTATGTGTATTTTTACTGATTATTTTCGGGCACACTCATTACCACAACAAGTATTAACATTCAACATTAGATTTTGTCACATATTTAAAATTATCTCTTTTCTCCTTGATTTTCTTTTTTCTTCTTCATTAATAGTTTATAATTGTTTAACTTCAACTTTTGAATTAATGGCTCTATGGTGTGACCACAATTTTGCCAATGTCATGTTTTTGAAAGACAAACTGTCAAAGGATTTGTTCTTCTTCTTTTGATGATATGGCAACCAGTCTGATCAGCTATTTCTGCCAATGTCAAGTATTTTAAGTCTTCAGTTCTAAGTCTTCCGAGTCTTCAAGTCTTCTTCGTGATAGAATTAATGATAAAAAATATAAAAAATGTGGATGACATGAAATGGGGAACGTCTTTCACAAAAACAAAAACAGTTCTCAAAAAAAGAAAAGGAAAAAAGGAAAAAAAAAGATTTGTTGCAGAGCTTATAATTGTTTATTAAAAATAATGACTTCTTCTTCTTTTTTGATGACATGGCAATCAGCCGGATCAGCTATTTCTGCCAATGTCAAGTATTTCAGGTCTTCAATACCAAGTCTTCGAGTCGTCAAGTCTACGTCGTGATGGAATTAATGATAAAAATATAAAAAATGTAGATGACATAAAATGGGGACCGTCTTTTCAAAAATATTGACTCATGAAATGAGGACCGTCTTTTCAAAAATATTGACTAAGTTGTTGACAATTATGACAGATAACTGACAAGTATGAACAATGACAATACACATTGGTTTAAAAGAAACCAAAAAAAAAAAATCTCTTTGGCAAACTTGCTAGCAGACTATAATTTTTTTTTCAATTTATAGTTACAAAATGTTTTAATCATGAAAATAATTCCTACAATAGCAAATTAATTTCCATTCATCTCCTTTCACCCATACACTCCCTAACTTTATGTGTGTAGTGGTGGTACTTATTACTATATATATATACTACAAAAGTGTTCAAAAAGTATCGCGAATTTTACGCGGTTTACGTATTAAATATTTCGGTGAAATATTTTATTCATTTAATTTGATATTGTTTTGCAATATTTATATAGGTAAGAGATTTGTTGAACTGCCTGTGATGACTGTCTGTGATAGATTTAGTCTATGAAAAATAAAAAAATATTTAAAGACAAATTAATTCTAAAACAAAAGACAGATGAAAATTTTGGCGGCAAAGTAAAAGTTGGAGAAATCATTAAATTTTTATAGAATATATTTTGTACGTATATCAAGTTAATTAATTTGGGAAGTGGTAGCAACTAAGTAAGTTTTTGATGACTTATAAACAAGAAAAAAGAAGTTCTTGCAATGGAAGTAAAACGTTTCTGACAAAGCTGAAAATCGCGGGCCGAGACTAAGAAACAATTGCACGCCAAGCTCAAGCGGTCGCGGGAAGGTGAAGCAGAAGACAAGCGAATGCAACATAGCTTCAGTTCGTGTGAGTAAAATCAATTCTGATAGTATTAATTCGAAAGAGTTTTTTTCACTTTAGCAGAGGTTTTTGGCAGTTTTGATACTGACGACTGTAATGTGGTCTGCTTAATTTGCTTAATTGAAGCTAGATGGCATTGTGTTCTAAATTTCGGAAACAATTATAAAGTCGTTATAATTTATTATTATTTATTATTCAAATTAACTGAAACATTACAATTACCAGATTTTTATCCTAAATCATGAAATAAACAGGCTATTGGTATTTATTATATGATATGTGTGATTTATTTTAACTGCTTATTGATATGGTGAGTCTTTGAAGTTAGGTACTAGGTAGGAGGTATCGTTTATTTTTTGGCAAATCGCTTTGGATCGCCGACGCTTATACCTTTAATATATAAACCCAGAGTATTTGCTCTAATCAAAACAAAGTAAGGTGGCCCTTACTTGTTATTTTTATGTCGGTAGCGATAATTGGAACGAAGTTCCTTACGGTAGGCTTGGACAGGATAGGGATTTTGATGCGCGACCGAACTGAAAAAATGTGATAGTAGAACCGTAAGAAAAAGTGCGTAGAATAAAACCGTTAAATGAGACGTGCGCAGGTGTATAATACCTTTCTCTTTCTCCCTTTCTTTTCGTTCTCTTATCCATTCTCTTTCTATTACATAAACAAACGAAGATTAGATTTCATTGATTTCATTAGATTTATACTTGTTAGTGAGTCCGAATTTGGAGATTTAGATTGTTTATCGATATTTTCAAATTTTCATTTTTTTAACTTCGTTCCTACCTGGTGTCCCACGACACCACATATATTTTTTTTATGTGTTATGCGTTCTCAAGTAGCTGATTGTTTATTGTGGTGTTACCTTATTTGTTGACGAACAGTTTTGAGTATTCCAGCTGCATAATTGCTTCAAGTGTGTAGTTTTTGATAATTAATCGAAAAAACACTTGATTCTACCCGATTTTTGAGACCGATTTTAACTCAGTCAAAGTGACGATTCTGTCAAGAACGTTTTAAGTTTTGTTTATCTAGTGTCTGAATTAACATTTTAAAAAATTTATGCCGAGAAATCGACGACATATGGACTTACAAACTAACTAGTAACTAGGGCCATCACACGAAGGCACAATTACAGTTCAACGTTATATCGATGAGGTCATCAGACCGCGTGTAGTCCCATATGCACAGAGAATTGGAGCAAGATTCCATAGCTCGCGCTCATAGAGCAAGGGCTACCAGAGAAGCCCTAGAAGAGGCTGGTATACAGATACTGCCCTGGCCTGCAAAGAGTCTGGATCTCAATCCCATTGAACACATGTGAGATTTACTGAAACGCAGTATTCGAAGCACAAACCAGCCCGTGTCCAATGAAAGACAGCTAATAAACGTTCTGAAAACAATCTGGGAACAAATTCCTCAAGAAACAGTAGTACACCTGGTGGAGAGTGTACCTTCCAGGCTTCAAGAGTGCATCAGAAAACGAGAAGGGCACACCAGATATTTAAGAAATCCACAAGTTAACCAACATTTTTTGTTTTTTGTTTTACTTAATTTTAATACCTGCCGTTACTTTTTCAAAAAAAAAAAATTTTGGAAATAGTGGTGCATTGTTTTTTATTTTGCTTCCATTATATTTTAGTGCTGTTCAAAATGAAAATTAATTAATTCATCCAGTCTAATCATTAATATCAACCCTGCAACCTCAAGAACTCATGAGAATACTTTAAAAACGTGGTGGCCCTTATTTTGGTTTGACTAGTATAAAATATATTTATATATGTATATACAAGCCAAGAGTATTTGGTGATTCGACTTCAAAACCATCTCCTCGACAGCCAGCCTCAGGCGCCTTACCTTGAGAGGTCCCGGGCTTTGAAACTTTTTATTGAAAATACCGGAATTTTTCGTCTAAAGCGACACAAAGTAAAAAAAAACGACTGAGAGTGGTCGGACACGGGCACAAAGAGTTTCGTACCATTGTCTTTAAAAACAGCTAAAAAAATAATTACTGTTGTATGGGTGCCCCCTTAAATATTCATTTCATTCTAATTTAACTATTTATTTTGAAAGTGAATATATACAACCTTAAATTGACAACAACTCGTTGTTGTTGTCAATTTAGAGCAAAAAAATTACGTTTGTTGTATGGGAGAGGGAGGGTGTATAGTAGTATTTACTAAAGCAATCTATCCGTCTTTTTTTTGATGATGATGACGATTTTGCCCGAACTTTTAGTGGCAGAAATCTGATGACATAAGGAGTAACATGGTTACTTTTTCTAAAACAGCTGGTTTTGCGGTTTTACCCGCTGTTGTTGTTGAATCTTTACAACAACTCCATAGAGCTTAGCTAGTTTACTATATGCGCCGTCGTGATTGGCTATTAGGGCCATTACTTCATTTATTTCGTATAATCAACAACAACAATCAAAATATTATAAGAGCTGTAATTGCCTATGATAATATTTGGTTTTACAAGAGCACTTACATTTTAAGAATGTGGTTTTTATGCGTTGGTCAGAACTTATTATCTAAGCATTCAAACCCTTATCTGCATTTGTAAAAGCAGTAGATAAAAAATTGAAGAAAGAAGGTACATCACATCAATAACCTTTTACAAATCCATTCCTGGACATAGGACTCTCTTTAGAAAAGTTGAAAGTGTTACCTACATTTTCAACTTTGTAATGCGGAAAATACGATATCTCATTTTAAGATTAAACTGGCCATTTTATCAGAAGTGTTACAAATATTATTATTGGTAAGTTTATTAGAAAATTAGGTCGCTTACAGAAAAATATTAATTTGTGTTTGTCATTAGTGGCCGGTTTAGAGGCAGTGGAATCCTATTCTCAACATTACAGAAAACTTTTGGAGGTTAAGTTCCGGGAAGCGCATATTTTTCAAAATTTCCTCCTCTTTCCGAATCTTTGTTTTAAATTCCTCTACACACCACCACTCACTAACCGTTTTTGAATTATTGCCAAAAATTTAGAATTCCTTTTAGGGAATCTTTAATTAACCTTAATTTTTTTATGGACGAGTTTTTCAATTTTTCGCATATTTTTCTAAAGGTCATGATGAGTTGAACAAGTTATCGTGTGTATTTTATTTCGCGGTATCGGTATTTAATTCGCAGTATCAAGAACACGTTTGTCAGATTGTTGACACGGGCAGAATTTAGCTGTTTTTTTTTGTAATTTTTTAAGTGACTGTGATTACGACAACAATTGCAGAGTTTTTAGAAAAGGGAGAAAATTGAATAATGTTTGGTTTTAGGTAATTGTTTAAAAAAAGATTAACATCGAAGAAGATTTTACAATATTGGGTGCAACAACATTAGTGGAGCTTGTTTCATCGTAAAAAATACTATACTAATGAAATAATGAAAAATAAATTTCGGAGTTGAAATGTGGACGGGAGAGCATTGGAGATGATCACCGGTCAGTCTGGCCGTCGTCATCTGCGACTGAAGAATATATTCATGGCAATAGGTAGATTGATTTATGAAAGAGACCGCAGACACATTAGAGGACCTCCAGTTCAAAATTCGTTTGGAATCAGTCAAGTACAGGTCCAGAGCCTTCATCTATACAAATAAATAAAATTGAAGTGTCTGTTTGTAGTTTCTAATAAACAGCTTTTCACTAAATGCAAACGAAAATATATACGATACTCACATCAAAAACTATATTTTTAAATTCTTTGATCTGTCTGTTTATTCAGAATCTCTGGAAAGGCTGGACCGATTTTGACGGGACTTTCACTAGCAGATAACTGATGACATATGGAGTAACTTAGGCTCCTTTTTTAGCCTAGCTTTGTCCTGCGGCGTTACCCGCGATTATTGTTGTAGCGTCGGTAACGCCGCGGGGCTCAGTTAGTTTAATATAATAATGAATTAAATATTAATACTTCACGGCTACAATAATAATTGTAAGGATATAAAGCGATAAAATATATTTCTATAATATGTGTGTTAAAAATATGATAGGTTGTGGTTTACGTAACAGTTTAAGCTTCACTCTTTTCAAACATTTCTTAACAAAATTATACCAAATTTTATGTGTAATGTATGTATCTAGCGTAATTTTTGTAATGTAAATTTATATTATAGATAGCTATAAGTATCATGATCATATGTAATAAAATATAAAGAATTACAAATTTTGTTTTATTATTAATTTAATAACACAGTCTTATAACAACTACCCATTGTTTAATCATTTTTATTCCTAATGACTTTTCCTTACATTATGTGGCACCCTGAAAATGCTTTTATGTGTCAAAGATCTATTTTGTTATCTCTGTAACATACTAACAGCCTCGCGCAACTTCGTCTGCGTTTTTTTTGATGGAATAGCGGGCATACGTGCAGTCGGATTGCCTGATGGTAATCAACAACAGAACTATAATAAATGTCACACTCATTACTTTGTCTGTTAATACAAACTTAGAAGAAATTCTTTACATTTGTATATTGATATCTCCGCGTGACATGTTATTCTGCATTCAATTTCATTGGAACGAGTTATAGATTCACATCTTAACTGACACATCTTGCTGACTATCCTTTTCAAAGGGTTTACTCTCTCCGTGTTTCAAATCATTAGTTGGTGGTGGTTTTTTAATATCTGGAATAAAGTAAAACACAGTTTTACAATAATATCTTACTAACAAATCATATAGGTAAAATAACTAGAACAGCGTTTGAAGTTTAGGAAGGAAGCGAACATTATTGTGGTAGTCAATGATCTAGTAGTAATAACATTTTTTAATTATGTTGATTAGATAGCTATACAAATAAATAAAATTGGAGTGTCTGTTTGAAATATTAAAATATCCGCTTTATACTAAATCCATATATAATCATACACCTTACACATAGGCCTCTCCAATTTCACGCCATTTGGTTCGATTTTCGGCTTCTCGCATCCCCATCTATCTTCTTCTCCATGTATAATATACACCTTACATATACTAAAATATCATTTTTTTTTTCTGTCCATCTGCTTGTTCCGGCTAATCTCTGGAACGGCTGGACCGATTCTGACGGAACTTTCACTCTCACTTTTTTTAGGCTAGCTTCAACCCGCGGTTTTACCCGCGGTTGTAAATGTTGAACATTTACCACGGGTAAAATCGCGGGACTCAGCTAGTTATTAATATAATACGCCTTTACAATGAGGATAAACTTATCGTAAAGGGTTTTTTTTTTATGCTGCCAAAATGACTCTGCCCTGCCTGATGGAAAGCATGGAGGGATCCAAGAGTGGCGGTCACCATCCTCAATGCGAAAAAGAACAATGCAGCATGGTGACCCACACTATGGCGGCCTGGGGAGAAGAGGGATGGTGAGGGGGATAGGGGGCGTTGGATTGGGGTATGGGCCTCCGGTATCCTCACTCACTCGATGAAACACAGCGTGAGCGCTGTTTCACACCGGTTTTCTGTGAGGCCGTGGTACGGTGGTACGAGCTATCTATAAAATCTTATTCATAGTACAACTTAACAATAACAACTTACTGCCGCCCATGAAGTGCTTTACCAGGGCTGAACAAGGTAGATCCACAAATATTGTCATGAGGTATGAAGCCATAAAAGCTAACGAGAAATCAGCCAGGAACCGTAACAGCTGCAACGGACATTCCACATTTTAATCTATTTTAATTATTATTAACATTGTACTTAAATAACAAATTTATTTATTTATTATTAATATGAAAATATATATTGTTAGGATATATTATTTGGCATTAATGTAGTTAGGTATGTCATCATTAGAAACTTATGACAAGTTCAAATTAATCTAGGTTTCATTAAACAAATCAAAATCGTAATATTTTGCATCGGTAAGCGGTGTATTTATATTCATGCTTTCAGATTAACCTTATACAAAATAAGCTCCGTTTCAAAAATTTCTTTGGATCAATTTAACTTGGATCTATACTTTTTTTGGCAACAACGACATCTTTTGATAGAGCTTCGAAACAAGATGGAAGGTATTCCAGTAACATATTGAAACTGTTACATAAGTTTACAACAGATAGTAGCACAAAACCAACTGGAAAGACTTAAAATGTTTTAAATTAATAAGACTCCCAAAAAACAAAGCATGACTTCAGTGGATGAACATTCTTTTTTAGTAGTAAAAAAAACTAATAGGTATGAAAATATATTATTTTGTGACTGCACCGTTGGTATATAGATAGTGGTTTAAATGGTCGCCACACCGCTTTCTACTAGTCTGGATGTTCTTTGAGTCCCTTACATGTATGTTTGTAAAATAACACCGTGACACAGGTGTGTATTATTAATGCGGGATTAGTTTTAAAGAATAAAAAAAAAAATAGGAATGAGAACGAATAACGTTCAACGGTGTCACCGTTGAACGTTATTCGTTCTCATTCCTATTTTTTTTTATCTACAGCATCCAAACACTAAAAATACATAACACATATCCTCAACGGCTCCCTTTATATGAAGGTATGAGTATTTTTATAGAATTAAAGGAGAAGACGAACTTTGGCAAGGAATTTGTATTTTCATTATAGGACAAAATATGTCATTCTGTAGAAAAATAAGTGCCATAGGCTACTTACCGAGGTTGTTACGCTGAAATGCGCGAGCGAGACGGGCATGGCGTTGATGATGTATAATAATGGATAATGTATAAGGTACATTGCGTACGATAAACGTCCCAATATTTTAAAGACTTTAAGTGATAATATCCAGTTGGCGACACCTGGAAGTATAATGAATTAATTGTTATTTAATTGTCTTATACCCATAGTACAATCTCTGATTTAGTTAGTTAGTTTGGGACCACATACATAGTGTTGTATTGTTAATTTAGTAAAAAAAGACATATTAAGTTGACATGGCGCAATTGATTCCATCTGTATTTTAAGGATTCAAACGATTTTTATAAATAGGGTACTACAAGCAGTATATTTTCTATCCATCTAAAAATATGAAGTCATATTGGATTTCCACTGGACACATGACGATTTTGTGAAAAATAACCATCATTTTCTTAAGTGAAAAACGCGCAGCCTGTCGTAGTCTAGGAAAAGGCTGTAAATATTGTAGTTCTGGGTTAGACGTTGGAAATCGTATTTTATTATGGCACGTGACCACTTCTTCCTACGTTTCTTCTTTATTTTTGTTACATTCAAACTATGGTAGCAAATATTACAACTCCATTGAATAGTTTAACTGCTCCAGATGACTATAAATATAAGCAGACTCACCGCCGTATCCGTGTGCGCAAACAAATATAAGACAGCCCACCCCTACAGCCCAGACTGGTCTTATAAACGAATTGACTATATTATTAGCTAGTTGGTTGTCCCAATCCATTTGCGAAAATGGATACGTTATAAATATCGTACCTAAAATTATTAAGCCCGAGAAAAACCATAGGAGGCCCGCTGTTATCTGTAACAAATACATTCAAGTTTCAATGTAAAATTTATTTCAATAGGGAATACATACATATTCATTGTCTGCAATACACTAGATTATCAAATATGAAATAAAAATGCATACACTAAAATTAAGAGATTTCTCTTCATCGAGGCAAAATTTAGTTTAGTGTTAAATGTCTCGCCAACGAAAGTTGACATCGAACAAGCAATTAATAAAATGGATAAATGCGTAGTGAAGTACTACGATACAAGGTTAAAAAACTGTTACAAATTACAGTCGTTACAAAAAAATAATCTCTAAGATTTTTGATAATTATTTACAAAACTGATGTTTTATAGCGGTGTGTTTTTTTAATTTTGAAATAACTTATTTTAACAAAAAATGTACAGCTGTTAAATTAGTCATATCTATTATATTTTTTTTATTGTATAAGGCGCAAACGAGGAGACGCATCGCCTGATGGTGAACGATTACCGCCGCCCATGGACACTCATAACACCAGAGGCGTCACAAGTGTGTTGTGTGTTGCCGGCCTTTGGGGGATAGGGAGGGCGATAGGGGGAGTGGTTTGTAATGGGCCTACGGTATGCTCATTCATGCGATGAAACACAGCGCAAGCGCTTTTTCACATCGGTTTTCTGTGAGGCCGTGGTATCACTCCGGTAGAGCCGGCCCATTCATGCCGAAGCGTGGCTCTCCCACGGTAGTAAGTATATATATAAGTACTTATAATATAAGTACACAATTTAAAATAATTTTCTCGGTTTTTATAGATAAATTTTCATAAAGTAATAACTCTGCTATTATAGACAGATTTACATTCACATCATGATTGAACTGCGGCACAGATTAATTTAATTTGTTATAGATATACCTCTTTTTCCTTTTACTTTTTTACAGCAATAACTGACATAGACGCGGCTTAAGATTATGAAAAAAGTTTTTTTCTGATTAGACTGAAAAAATTATAAGAAATTAAAAAGTGAATACTTTACCCAATTCAAAACATTAGTTTTTCCACGGCAGATGGCCAACAGGTAGCCGAATATGAGACCAACAAAGAACGGAGCAGCCCTTGTTAATGTATTTACGTAGTAATAACTCATATAGTGGAATATTGATTCTGGTTGACTGAAAATTGATTTAGAACATGATAGAAAAAGAGATAAAGTGTTCGTGGTTTGTTAGTCACATGTGCTATGATATGATAACTCTGAATTTAATCAAAATTTTCGAACTTTTTGAAGTGGTAACTCGGATATTTTCACACTAGAGTTTGCGTTTGCGACTGAGTTACTAGAGAAGGGAGACATGAAAGTTGTGTATGTATATATGTGTGTTGGAATTTACTTACGAGATTGTAGGTAAAAACAGAAAGTCATTTGCAAAGTTAAAGACTGTGGCTCCACTTAACACGGCTATTAAGCTAAGTAATAGAGCAGTCCAGGCTATAAGTTTTTTTCCAGTTAATACCCACACCAGTATGATTGGTGATAAAATGTAAAGTTGCAGGTCTATGGCCAAGTACCATGAGTGAGAGAGGCACTGAAACAAAAAACAATACCCATGTTACGAGTAAAATAATTGACAACTTTTTTAATTTAGGTATATTTTGTCATTAGGTTATATTAATTTAGTAAATATGTTAACTATTCGTGTGGTGATGGGTTAAAAACTGAGAGTGTAACCACCCATAATCATCTCGTAGAGTTCGTAAGAGCTGAATAAGGTAGCAAATCACATGGACAACAGCACTGCAAAGATATAGAAAACTTAGCACCCAACCCGTGCTGACTTGACCAAAAAACGGCTGCTAATAATGATGTTAATGTATTGTGTATAAATCGTAGACAGTGCTGGACCTACTACTGACAATAAGCTATTCCTTTTAGTCGATTATCGTTAACAATAAAATTCAACTCGCACGAATGATACATGATAAAATCACTATATAATTACCGGTGTCACATAAACTATGTAGTGTCAAATAGTACAGTAGGCAAAGGAATAATGTACATCTTGTTTTGAAAAATAGGACATTAAATCATACAACTATAACACATTCGATAGTAGTTCTAAAGTATTTCATACGTGTTGATTTTTAACTCAACGGTATTGGATATAACAATGGATAAGAAGATCTTTTATCCAAGAATACACTGACCTTACGGATTACTAAATTAGATGCAAAATAATATGCATATAATTTACCCTCGTAAGTCTAGTCTTAGAAAGAACAAAATTAAAACTCACCATGCCCGTAGGATTCAGATAATTCTGTATATGTAGTATGGTAGACCACCAATAAACCCTGCAATTATGTACCTGAACCATTTTACCCTCCCAAAAAGGTCCATCTACAATCCAGTTGAAGAAAGAAACTTGTAATAGGATAACTGTACATAATACCGGCAATATCCTGAATATTCTATTCAAGTAGAACAAGTGGAGGTTCTTAACAAGCTTTACTGTAATAAAAATTGAAAAATTTAATTTATCTGTGGTTGCGGATATTTCAGAATAAAGTTTTTTGAGAGTGTCAAAATCATAATTGTATTAACTTGTTGTAATGAAATCAAATTTGCTATCAACGCACATGTCAAAACTTTCAACCGGCATTTCTTAGATCTGATTATTATCATCATCGACAGCCTTAAATAGTCTGCTGCTGGACATAGGTTCCTACTTAAAAAATGATTTTAGTCTTGTAAAGTTCGCAACCCAAGCGGCTAGGCTCCTCCTTAACAAAATTATTTTAGTCTTGTATAGTATAGCCCAAGCCATAGCCCAAGCGGCTTGGTATAACGTTTATAACAAGTTTTCCTCCTCTATGTAAAGATCTTGTCCTATGTAGTTTATCCCTTTAGCCACCTCTTACGCCATTTATCTATGAAATAAACAGAGTACTTTACTGCGGTCCACCGCCTTCTGCTTTATAAGGCGCAGGTTTGGCCTCATGTGGCCTCATATGGCCTCATATGAAATACTGTTCTCATCTTTATGCGGGGGCACCACAGTACCAGCTTCTCACTCTGAACCCCATTCAACGGAGAGCGACTCGAATCGTCGATTGCCAAGAGGTTTCAATTCAGCTGGCTCTCTGGCACATTTACAATGGGCAGTGCTCCGAGTAATTGTTCGGACTAATCCCTGCCGCCTCTTTCCGCCTTCGTCCTACGCGACAGGAGTTTCATTCCTATCACTTAGATGGTTGACAGTCCACTATTGTGTGCTTTTCCAGAAACTTTCTGCCTCGAACCACAAAGCTGTGGATTGAACTGTCGCCTGCAGTATTCCTTCGAACCTTCATGAAAAGAGCATACTGCTTCTTATAACGCCGGCAACGCGCTTGAGACAACGTCTCTCGTTTGCCCCCTATTACATAAAAAGGGGTGATATTACTCTGTATTCTTAATCCGTCACCACTAGGGAATATTAGAAGGACTATATGAATTTTAAATACTGCTAATTTAACTATTTTGACAATAGTAGCATGCAGCTGAGGAGACTTACTAGGTGTAAATTTTCCGTAAGTAGTATACACCAGAAGGAGACCGGTTAGAAGAAAAAAAGTGTCCACCGTTATATGTGCTGCAATAATCCATATAGCACTTAACGACGTCATCCACTGAAAAGACGCGTTTACATTAGAAAACTGCAAAATTCTGAAACGCTAAACACTACTTGATATAAGAGGAGAGAGCCACGCTTCGGCATGAATGGGCCGGCTCGACCAGAGTGATACCACGGCCTCACAGAAAACCAGTGTGAAACAGCGCTTACGCTGTGTTTCATCGAGTGAGTGAGGATACCGGAGGCCCATACCCCAATCCAACGCCCCCTATCCCCCTCACCATCCCCTTTCCCCCCAGGCCGCCATAGTGTGGGTCACCATACTGCATTGTTCTTTTTCGCATTGAGGATGGTGACCACCACTCTTGGATTCTGCTCATGCTTTCCATCAGGCAGGGCAGAGTCATTTTGGCAGCTTAAATATAATAAAAAAAAAAAAAACTGGTGTGATGCACACCAGAAAATTATGTCATGTAATAATAAAATTGTTTCTTTTCTCTCTACTGAAAGTATCAATATAATATGTCAGAAGTATTTTATGAAATAAGAACAAGAATTTGAAATGCTTTGTTTACTTGTCGTAAAACTGCAGGAAGTTGAAACTGGTATTGTGTATGTACAAGTTTTGGATTTCTGCAACTTTACAGTTACTATAAGGTTAACTATTACGTAAAACGGGTCACATAAAACTATGGGGTCTAGTTTTCTAAATCTCTCATAGGGTAGTTAAGGTACATCAAACAAAACATCGTAATGGTCAAAATGTCGTCGTGTCTATAGAGACTAAGAAAACGTCATAGTTTCACACTAGATAGATTATTTTCAAAAAATTACCTCTAAAACATCCACCTGATTGACAATAGTACCGTAGCCTATTTGGATGCTAAACGTATGTCCAACAACGACCCACATCATTGCTAATGATCGAATACCGTCCAAACATTCTATAGCGCCGGGCACGGGTCTAATTGTGAATAGACGATTTGAGTTATTGTAAACTGAGAAAGACTGATATAGCTTATTCAATTTCTCTGGATCTAAAACAAGTGTAAAAACAAGGTATTACATGACTTTTTTAAAATCTTAGTATATCTTCCAATACGGCCGTCTGAAACTAAATTAACTAGAACTTCTCCTATAGATTATAGTTACTTGACTGTTGATAATCACACTTTTATATTGATAAATCCACATTTTACAAATACTGATACAATTATACTGAAATACACAAAAGATCCTGCTTATCGTATAATTATTTATCGTGGGTGGAAACTTTACCTGTCGATTCAATATGGCTTGGTAGCTCAACTGTCTTATATGTTACCAACAAACCAATCAAATTATATTTCATTCATGGCCCAGTTGATCTCAAATCTAGATATGTTTTTGAATGCGTCAAGGTATGTCTTAGTCTCTGTTTCATAACATAAGGTTGTTATTAATGTCTTAAAAAGTCGAAACAATGATAAAAATCCTGCACTAGAAACTCTACAAATATACATATGGACGGATATAAATATCACCCACACCCATTACAACAATTTGTGGATCATACAAAGTTTTGACAAATGTGGGAATCGAATTCGGATGCTACATATTGAGCGTAGTAGAAGGCGGCGAAGGAACTGTTGTATGTGTAAATCCAATTTATTTCTTGTTATATTAAAAAGACGAGCCATGCTTATTACATGTTAAGACATAATAAGTTTAGTTTAGTTAATAAATTCATATAAATCCTAGGAAAGTTCACTACTAAATAGTAATAGGTAAGTTGATAACAGATTAATGTAATGAATACCTGTGCTCAAATATTTTTTAACATTTTTAAACGCTTGATTTTTTAAGTGACCCTGACTGCTACATCAGAGGTCCTGGATGCAATTCCTACCACAGGTGAAATAATCATATGAAGAGTACGGTCATTTGTTCTGTGTCCGGTGGGTGTAAAATATCTCTAATATAGCCTAGTTTGGGATCAGTACGCGAACTTCTGTAGATTGCAATGACATAATGAATATATTATTGTTATTTCGGTTTATTCAGTAGTCATATATAAATCAAATATATATAATTTCCAAATTTACGAAAAATATAAAAAAGGACAAACATAGAAGTTAGTTTCTTATCAGTTGTGATTACATAAATGTTTATATATTGTATCGTGTAATAAATATCTTACTATCACGGATTTACATTTATTGTCCAATGTCCATCAGTGTAAGATTTACAAATACTTTAATAAAATCAAGAAATTAAAAGTTACCAATTTGAATATTTGGCAATGACTTCCTGGGATAAATGTATTAACAATGATGTACAAAAAGTTAATGACTCACCTTTTTGCAGATAAACGTTATAAAGCAGATCGTAGGCCGTGCTTAATATTGCGAGCAGACCTATTAGAGAAAATATAGCTCTGCAAAATAAAAAAAGTATGAGGGAATGAAATCACAAACGTTTTGTTTTCAATTTTACTATACTTTGTATGTATAATTAAACAACAAATTCGATCTCTGCTTTTTTTGCAATACACGTAACTTCGTCTGAAGTCTGATTGATAGCTGGTCTTTCTGTAGATCATCGAGTACATTGGCAAAATTATACTAGTAGTGACATGTATTGTTAGTACTAGGTGTATTACCTAATACTGACAATACATCCTTTCCTTTGAGCCTTTTTCTCAAACTACAACAGAGTAGATTAAAAGTCGAATCCAACCTTAGTTCGCTTTTAGTCTACAACGTCATAGCTTAATTTTAATGTGGAGTGACTTATCAGACCTCCACAGCCCACATATTCAGGCCTACCTACTAGGCTGTATTGCCTACTAGACTAAAGATACAGTTTTTTTTACGAGTGTGATCATTAAGGGAAGATGAAAATAAAAATATTAGTAGGTATATTGCAAAGTATTCTTTACTCACATCGCAACATAGTCTCCTGCTACCCAAGGTTTGTCGTTTGGGAGGCGGCAGAAAAGCTCCTCGAATTCATTATCAAGATTCGGTATATTCAAAAATGTTTTTGATGCATTTTTTGCAGAACATACTTTCGGCAGACAAATTGCAAGATTGAAAGATAGGTCCCCAAGAAAACCAATGTCAGCAGACCTTAAAAAATTGCGAACTCTGCTATTTTACTCTTATTAAAATAAAAACTAACCGACAATAATAATAACATTAAAATAAACCTTTTTCAAGTATTTCATTATATAGGTTAAAATTTTGTCATGCGGTATATCCGTCATACATTCTATTTATTAACATTACGTAAACTATAAATAGCAAATATAAAATAGTTAAAATTAATTTTATAAACGGCTCAATGGTTTATTAATTTTTAGCTAAGAACACTCACTCACTTTTAAATAGCCTTTCGCGCAAGAATAATAACCGAGTTACTAATAACCGGTCAATGTATCCACATCCTGATTTCACGGTAAATATTTACTTTTAAACCAAAATAACATATATTTTTTATAAGTAATAGATTTCTAATAAAAATATAACAATAACGTAGTAGGTAATTCAGGACCTTCTTCTTTTTAACCATGAGCAAAGTACACATGCCGATCCGTTTATGAGGTCTGATGACGTCTCATGCCATAGATTTAACACAGGTTGAAAAATAGTGTAGTTACGTATTCTCTAAGCCATATCTTTGAACTGAAAATCAATAAATTTATGCTTATAACTATACCTGCTTAGTCTTTTAGCTTCTAGTCCACCATAAACAACATCAACTGAAGTTTTGAGATCATTATATTTGTTCAAGCTTTTCACGACTTTATCGTTAGGGTCAAGTCTACGGCTGTTATGTTGCAACTTCCTTATAAGTAAATCTTGCCAGTGCAAATCTGACGAATCTGGCAAGTCCGGTGACTCGGTGATAATTTGTTCAAGAGGTACATTTATCATGCAATATTTTCCTTCCACGACCGAATTAGGTATTTCTTGCTTTATACCAAGACATTGATAGTAATTGCCAAGGTCTTGAGTATTGCCAGTTAGTATTCCCCTGGGGGTTCGAACGCCAGCATCCAGAACTGTAACAATAAACAAAACACACGGCTATTACGCAATCCCTTCTTTTCTCATCCTTGATTACCTGAAGACCAATTAAATAAGTTGGAGAGACTCTAAAACCTCTGCATAGATTCATATTCGGATTAGGGAAATATGATAATGTCTCCGATTATCGTAAAAGCTTAAGCGGCTACCCATCCACCTTAGCCAGAATGAACACATACTTTTTGATACAATAACACCAAGTTACCTTAAATCACGAATCACTTTCTTGAATGACACACATATCAAATTGCTGAGAAGCTAAAACTCATAATCGATGGCCATTCTACCAAATTGCTCGACTACTTCCTCTCTGTCCAAGCAGTTCAGTTGTGGAACGCCCTACTAGCCGCTGTAAGACTTGCACAAACACAAACTGATTTCAAGAATCCAGTTCCACCAATGTCTCTAAACAATATTTTTTTCTTTTAGTCAATTTTGTATATTTTACTCACATCCTGTTTGTATTTTTTTGTATTTATTTAAGACCCACACTAAGTATTACTTATTAAATGATACTTCATACTACTATATTTTTTTCCTTCTGATCTACCTTTTAACACACCAGACACTACCTTGTAATATTTCCTAATTTTATCATTTTTTCTCTCCATCTCATGGTTGCCTGTGAGCGGGTGCTTTCGGACAATAAGGCCGCCACTTGTACCTATATACCTAATTTATTTTCTGGTGTACAATAAAGATATTAAGAATTATTAATATTAAAACAAAAAAAAACGACTTTAAGAACAGGATCAAATTGAAATAAGACCACACTGGAAGCACCAGCTTACCAAAAAAAAAACCTCAAAATCGGTCCACTCAGTCGAAAGTTTTGAGGCAGCAAACATGCAAAAAAAACACAGTCAAAATGAGAACCTCCTCCTATTAATATTTATCTAATTTTCGAAAACTTGTTTTAGTATGTATGCCCGCCTCAGCTTCCGACGGGTAATGTACAATCATGGATTAAGAAACTATAACATACATTTCACTTTTTTAGTAAAAACCTTGTTCTTGCAGTAATATAAAGATAACAAAAGAATTATCAGATTTGGTGCCGTCGATTGGAAGCTAGGCGCGTACATACATTACGGTTACTCATTTTTATTTATGTAGAATAGATAATACATAAGTATCTACAACTGACCTTTGTTATTTTTTTATGATGAGTTGTCACCGTAACAACTACCTAGGCATATGCATTAATCATATCCATATACATTACTGAAAACCACATCAAAATCGGACTAGTAGATTTGGAGATAAATTGCAACGTTGGTTTGCACTGTGGCGACTTCCACATACAGCGGCAACTATAACATATGACGACGCCAACTACCGAAGATACACTGTACTAAGGAGTAAGTTTACGAAGAAGCTACCAATCCTGCATTGCGCAATAGATGTCCTCGCGTCGATTAACATATATACAACTTTTTGTCTGTCTGTTTGTCTGTTAGTTCCGGCTAATCTTAGGAACGGCTAAACCGACTTAGACGAGACTTTCACTTGCACGTAGTTGATGATATAAGGAGTAACTTGGCTACTTCTTTAGATTAGCTGTGCGCTGCGGCGTTATCCCCGGTGGTTAACCATGGATAGCACCACGGCGCTCAGCTGGCTTAGAAATAAAGTAGCTGGTACAAATTAGAATATGTTAAGGTGAGAACAGATCTCTTGATTGCTGAAGATGCTAAAATTTCTGCATTTATTTAACATTTTTAACATTGTGTGTTTGATTTCCGGAATATTTTTATTTTATTTATTCGATATTTTATTACTTACTTGAATGGATGGTTGGATTATCTTTGTATAGAAATCATCTACCTAGCCATGATTATTCCCAAGATCTGGTGTCAGCTACTAGTTCAGCCGATTTTACCTTAATATAAGTTTTTACACGGAGCGAGGCGGAGAGTGGTATACCGTGTGGTTTTATTCGGTTCGATTCCGACATACCGCCCCGACGCAAACCCCGGTAGGGTGAAGGATCGAGGGGGTTTCCACACGTAAAAAAAAAGTTGTCAGTTTATTTGAGGGAACTGATTTCCCTATAACGATTGCCATAGATGTTCATGACAACCGGGACCGACGATTCACAGCCATATTCCATATTCCATACTCCGGGATTCTATTAAGAATTTCTTGTAAGAAAAACCTAACAGCCGTCCGACCCGGGAATCGAACCCGAGACCTCTTGCTCTGCAGCCGCTTACGCTAACCACAAATATGTCACAAAATATAAACAAAAAATAAGAACTTACACGTAAGTAAAAGGAATGTATCATTATTCATAATGTATTTAGTTTGTTCGTCACAAAGCTCTGGATTTAACACCTCCTCAAAAAGACTCAAGTCTAAAGCATTTTGACTGTCCGGTATAACTACTTCAATATACGCGTTAACCAAAAATGTATTTACACATACTATTACCAAAACTAGTCCGTATTTCATTTTTAATATAAGTTACTTTGTTTTAACCTAGACGAGAAACAGATTTAAACGAATGTATTCAATATATGTAATTGATTTATATAGCAATATTTGTATACCTTATCTTGATGAGACTGTTGTTTTAATTTCAGACGGAAGTATGATAAGTGCAAACCGCTTAAGTATAATCTATACTTATAAAATAACATGTCCTGACTGACTGACTGATTCATTCATCGTCGCCGAGCGTAAACTATTAAAGTTAAGGCTATGAAATTTGGCAAGTAGGATCGTTTTACTAAGTAGACACCCACTAAGGAAGGAATTTTGGGGTGAAATAGGGGTTGAAAGTTTGTATGGAAATCCGTCATTTTTTAAGTTAGAAACGTGAAACTTTATTTTTGAGCAACTGATTAAAATTTAGTTCATACCTATTTAAGGATTTTTAATTATTTTACACCTATGGGGGTAAAATAGGGGTTAAAAATTTGTATGGAAATCCGTTATTTTCTAAGTTGGAATCTTGAAACTTTATTTTTGGGCTGCTGAATAAATATGAGTAGATACCTATTTAAGCGTTTTTGGATATTAAAGCCCTAAGGGGATGAAATAAGAGTTGAAAGATTGTTTCGAAGTCCGTAATTTTTTAAGTTAGTTTAGTCAGTAAACATAAATCATGAAATTTTATCTTTGGGCTACTGATTAAAAATAAATAGATACGCATTTAAGCATTTCTGAATATTCTAACCTTAAGAGGCTGAAATAGGGGATGAAAGATTGTATGGCAGTCCGCCGTTTTTTAAGTTAAAAACGTGAAACTTTATTTTTGGACTACTGATTATAAATGAGTACAGATACGTATATAAGCGTTTCTGGATAGTCTGCCCCTAAGGGGGTGAAATAGGGGTTGAAAGATAGAATTTAGATTAGTCTGGAAGTCCGTTATTTTTGAAATTAGTAGCCTGAAACTATATCTTCAGGGTTTTAATTTTTTATTAAAGTTTTCGTTGATGGGCAATTGATTAAAAGTAATATTTATTGTTTTGAATTAATTTATATTAAAAAATTTAAATTGATAAGACCTTTAAAAATAGTTATCGNTTGCCCGCCTCGTCCAGCAACACGATGGGCCTGTAGGCCGCGACCGAATCGGCAGGCCGTCCCGGCTTCCTCAACAGGACCAGCTTCCCGCTCTTCCAGCACTCAGGGAAGCGTCCGGACGCCAAGCTAGCGTCCAACACCTCCCTGAGGCGGTCCGACATGTGGTCGAGGGCTCGGGCCATCACCCGGGCTGGTACCCCGTCCGGCCCGGGGGCGGTGTTCTTGGATCGGATTCGAAGAACAGCCGCCCCTACCTCCGATTCCCTGACGGGCGGAATGTCTACCTCTCTGCCCCCGTCGTCTCCGACCGAACTGGCCATCGACGGGGGGATCTCGAGCCAAACATGACTCAACCATCATGGTATCAACATTCTTTTACTACCTTTGCCTTCCAAATGAAGTCTTTTGTTAGATACTTTTTGGATAACTACTTAACGTTCTCACGGCTAAAAATCCATATTGTGGTCACTCACATTTCATCCCTGGGTGTCGTAAGAGCCAATTATTGGAGCAATCTAGACAGTCTAACGGCACTGCAAAGAGAAGAAAGAAAAACTTGAAATAAACCTTATAGCTCGTATAGCACGTTAAAATCTCCTTTCAAGGAAAGAAGTGGAGAGGCTTGTGTTCAGCAGTAGACTACTGAAGACAAATATATTTTTATCATTTTGAATAGGAAAACAAATTTTTATGATGTGATATGCATAGAAAGATAAAGAAAACAATGTCACATTTTTGTAAGCTTGTCTTGGAAATTATAAAAATGACGAGCTACAAGATAAGTGCTGTAGTTGTACAACAAATAAATAAATGTACTCACAAATTGTTTAAACGTCGGTTTCTGTAGTTTTTATTTACATTTAATAGATAGGGTTTTGTAACCTCATCATCATGTGACTGGTGCGTAAATCTTGAATTAAAAATATAATCTTTATGTAAATTGTGAGTATCAAGCTATCAAAATGTGTTTGAATTATTATACATATAATTAGAGCTGCTTTGTATCTCTGAATTTCTGTACTGCGGTCCCATGACATCCGAGTGAATCTCCATTTAGTATCACCTACTCCATTTCATAGCTCATCGCTGGATATTATGCCTTTTAAACCATTAAAGTATTCTTTGAGAATGATTCTAGATCATATTACACATAAAATATCAGTTAAGACACATGAGCAACAAGAATTCTGTAATACAATCTTAAATTTATTATCAATGATTTCGATTTCAGTAGATTATTGGTCATGTAAATATTATTTAGTAGATTTTTACATTATTGTTCGGATAGATTACATTTACAAAATATTTTTATCTATTCAACAACATTGTTGATGGATAGATAATAAAGTTGTCTATCTATCTATTATAATACGTTTATCACTCGTGCTCTTTGGGTTATATAATTTAGCACATTGAGTTAACAACGGGTGAGGTGGCAAGTATTTGTTCCGTCCGATATTTCAAATTGGTACTTTTATTCTTACTCTAATGACCACGATACAACGTTAACGAACATTGTCTCTTGTCGAATGAAGTCTATAAACTACCGGCAATCTTTATAATTCAGATATTTTATACATCGCCTAGGCAATGTATAACTGGGCCGTCCAGTTAATGTATGAAACATTATGAATATTATTGTCCAATACATATTTTACCATATTTATAGGTATTTTATATAATCACTAGTTGTACGGAATACCTACTGACCCACCGGAAATGTGTAAAATAAATAGATTTTGGTCTGAATTTATTAATTTAATGTTACCACCTAGATTACTACGTACAAAAAAAATCACTACAAAGGAAACGTGTTCTGTTTGCTTAAGGTCAACATTATTCAGAATCATATAGGTTTAGGTTAGGTTAGAACAGTGATCAACAAAAATCCACTCTATTGTTATTGAATCATTTGGATTTGTTGAATAGTATTGGGTTAGGCTAGAACAGTGATATTAGGTTAGAACACGGCGTGGCATATGCTGGCAGAGTGTGCCGCTTGGGAGGGGCCGCGCCGTGTCCTCATCTATTTAGTAGGCAGTGACCTCTCGCTGTCGGCCGTAGTTCGTTCTATGATCGACGGCGAGGATACTGGGACGCGGTGGTGTCCTTCTGCGAGATGACGGTTTCGCGGAAAGGGAGAGGGAGATCCTGACTTCTCTCTCACTCCGCAGAAGGCGCACCGGGCGTCGGAGGAGGGAGAGGAGGGCAAACGCTGACCTCCACCACCAGGGGGGCCCCCTATCTGGGTCCAGGGGCAGCGGACTTAGGGATGTTCGTCGCCCCCCAACCAACCGGACCCGAGGTGGCAGCGCGTAGTGTTCCTGTGCGGCCCTCTTTCAAGTCTCGAGGGGAGTCAAACACCTCACTCCTCTCGCTGACGAGATGTGGTCCGCAGCAGCGGGCCGGCAACAGCCGAGGATTGCGGATGCCTTTTAAGTTCCCGTGATCCCTAGCGTAGGTGAGAGACCAGCGATTGTTGTTTTAATACCGCGGGGCTCAGTATATGCATTCGCATTATTCGTCATATTTCTATTTTCGACATTGAGTATTATTTTAAAAATGAAATTGATTACGTTCTGAAAATACATGCAATGCTTAAGTTTGAATTAGCACTTACATAAAATGACCCCAAAACCAAAAAAAAACCTTCATAAACAATATATTTAATGTTTATTATATTAATATTTAAAATGCAAAACAAAGCGTAATAGGAGATAGTATTGATGTAAATTTCCTTAATTTAAGATTAAACTATCCATGTAATCAGTATAAATAAAATATGATTGTTATGAAAGCAAATTATATTGTTAATCATAGCTGAAAATTAGGTAGGTTTGTGAAAAAGTTCTGTCAAAATGAAAACAACAATACTAAAAAAATACAAAATAATTATAAAAATTCTGTTTATCTTCTGTCATTTAAAATTTTTAAATTTAAATATTTTCCTATACATATCTACGATAGCTCTATACTTGATAGGCATAAGTAATAAATTTGATAAAATTCGTATAGATTGGGTAAAGCTTGTGTGCATTAATCTATGGTGATTGTCAGATATTTAATCTAAGAAACACACTCACGTGAACCTCAGACTATATATATATATATAGCTCACAAAAATTCAACTCCCTCGACATAAGATATTAACAGTCTCGGTGGCGCAATGGTAGCGTATGCGACTTCTGCGCATGAGGTCTCGGGTTCGATTCCTTAGTCGGACCAAATGTTTGTATGATCTGCAAATATTTGTTTCGAAGTTTGGGTGTTTTCTATGTATAATATGTATGTTTTTACAAAAAAAGTATAGTATATGTATTTATATCAGTTGTCTAGTACCCATATTACAAGCTCTGCTTAGTTTGGGACTAGATGGCGTTGTGTGTTAAAATGTCCGAAAATATTTAAAATATTTATTTATATAAAACTGATAGCTTACATCATTATTGAAAATTAAAAAAATGCGTTCTAAAAACCAATTAATAAGAATGTACGACGAGAGCAGTAATAAGTTAACTGCCTGCAAATCGCATGGCCTGGTAATTATCGGCAGCATTACTCTTGAGTATAATGTCTCATTGTTAATTGTTAGCCGGCGGATATCTACGGCGGATCTCTTTGGTCCTGTCCGCCTTATCTCTGTGAGAGGACGCTGGGACCGCTCTCTGTAAGGCGAGCTATTCAAGTTAAGACCATTTTGTGGAGAGCGAAAGTAGACTGCAAGAACACACCCTAAACATATAAGCATCACTGCCATCAATATTTTTCTAGACACGAAGAAGCAAAGGAAAGAGTTAAAAAATCGGTAAATATATATTCTAAATTTATACAAAAATCATTAAGAATGTATTAGGTACCTCAGAAATTAAGATTTAGTATACGAGGAACTTGAAAACGTGTTTTTTTTGTAAAGTATATTTAATTAATCAAAGTTTGTACCAATGAATTGTTTATCCATGCAATTTCGCCATCTCATAGGTAGTTCATAGATACCTTATATAAAAAAAAGCGTGGGGACGAAAATCGATAGACTCTCTGATGGCGGTTTGACTGCCACACCGGAGATAAAAAAATTACTATAAGAAGTTATCCAAATTTCGGAAAAAAATGGTTATTTGTTGGAGCAAGGTCCGGGGAGAACGATGGATGTCGCAGATATTCTAATTGCAGCTTCTCTAGTTTAGCGGCCGTCTGTTCTAATTTATGGCCTAGCATTGTCCTAAAGCAACAGTGACCTAGAGCGATTGACCAGCCTAGGCTGTTTAGCGGCTAGTTTTTCCATCATGGTTTGCATTTGCTTACAGTAGATATCTACCGTAATCGTTTGACCAGATTTAAGAAGATTATAGTGAACGACTTAGAAACTAGTCTATCAAACACTCACAAGTAACTCTTTTGGAGTTAATTTTCACTTGGGGCAGGATTTGACTGGTTCTTCAGGTTTCAGCCATTGCGACGAGCGCTTCGAATTATCGAACAGGATCCACTTTTCATCACAGGTAATGACAGGATTTAAAATCCCTTCATTATTGTGCCGATCGAGGAATGTAACGTAGCAGTCAACGCGTGTTTGCTTGTTCGCTTCATTCAATTCATCAAGTTCCTACCGTTCAAGGTTTTTTATTTGCCCAATTTACTTCAAGTGGATTAAAACAGTTTTAACACCCTTAGCGAAGCCTGCCGCCAACTATGAAGTGGTTTGCGATCGATCCGCTTCTACAATAGCCTTTAATTCTTAATAATCCACTTTGGTGTCCGGCTGTCCAAGAGGCTTGTTATGAAGGTATGAAATGTCTACAACAAAAATGTTGGTACTAAAAACGTTCCAAGTTTTCTTATGTGACACCAGCACCATACACGTTGTTAATTCTTCGACTGTTTCTGCAGCACTGGTGCCATGGCAGAACTCGTACTCGTAAATAGAACGATATTTCAATTTTTCCAATGTGCAAGACGTCGATCACGCCAAAAAAAAAAACTCATGAGGAAAAAACAAATGAATTACTGTGTATGAATTCTTAACCCAAAATGATAATTTTCAGATCAAAGTGAACAATGTGACAAAACGCCAATTTGGTATTTAAGGACCTAATTATTTTAGTCCTACTCCAGAAGAACAGAAATGAATCTAAGTGCGTGTACCAATAAATTTCGAAAAAATAAAGTTTTTAGTTTGACTTTATTTTGTAAATGGTGTAGTTTAGTTTAGAGGTCAAAAAACCTTACAATCACAAGCAAATTTGAGGAAACAACTATGAGACAAGAACAACAAAGCAGTTATCGCTTTCAAAATACTCGCTCTTAAATGTAAAAAAATATAGCTTTGCTTTAGTACAGATATTCATTTTGGTCTAGCTTTGAGAAGACAGCTTATTATTAATTTTGCGGGCAATTAGCACTGCATGTTGTTGATGAAATTCTAAAGAATATCGGTATCATAAAAGCCCACTGAATATACGTGTATAATATACATGTAGGTAGTTAATATTTACTTACTAAGATGTACGAATATATAATGTATTTTATACTTCACTCAAGATGAATTTTATACAGTAATTTTTTACCTACAATAAAGTAAAGTTTAAGCAATGAGACATATTCAATATGACGACAACATTCAACTCCAACTATGATGTAAAACTTTTTATACCAAGTTGATTAGTTTCAAATTTTTAATACGATCAAGGACACGCCGATTGCGTCGTAAACACAGTAATCTTTCTTTGTCTTTACTTTTAGAAATAAATCATTTTATAAAAAGACTAAACAAAGACCCAAGAAAATTTAACAAATAAAGACCGTAGTAGTTTTCATCATAACAGTTAATGATCATACTTAAGACACCTTCGTACTAAAAACAAACACCTTTAGTATGCTTTACGTCTACCTACGGAAACTGGCTTGCAAATTTCTATAGACCTCTAATCACACAGTCAGTTGATCCATAACTCTTTTTAAACCGAAATTTACGGAATAACCGTTCTTAATCGCCTCATTCAAACGATATGCATCGTGACTAGACATAAACCAAAAATATCAATTTATAAAGGCAAAAAAAATAAAAATTCAAATCACTCATGCTTACCTTCTCGGTTCACGCATAACAGTTTATTTAGAACGCCCATTATTAAAAATTTTGCATATTAAATTCATTCCTTTTGCGGATGTAATTGTCCATTTCGAATAGAGATGGGATTCATTCAATAACTGAAGAGCTTTATACTTGATTAATATTATTTCATTTAGATAAAACTTTCAAATTGTTATACCTATCGTTTACTTATTAGTGTTAGAGGATTTAATAATATTTTTTTAAGACAACCCCAATACTAAGAATATTTCTATGTCGCAGTGGGCTTTACATACACGGAATGCGTACAGCATAGTATCTGCATCAAACTATAAATCTGCTTTGACGATTTTTACCCTCCTGCGAAAGAAGGAGGGTTATGTTGTATATATAAAAAGATTCGACTTTTTATATATGTGTGTATATTTTTTGACACGCTCTAGAGCCTCGAGAGATTCGTCTAAATCGTGTGAATGACACTGAGTATATATCATTAAAAAAAACATTGAAAATAATCAATTTCTTACGTAATTCGTTATTTAAACTAATTGCGGCGATTGTTTTTGTTCTATTTTAATCAAAATAGGAGTTTGATATGATTTCAGTAATAGTTNTTGTTGATGAAATTCTAAAGAATATCGGTATCATAAAAGCCCACTGAATATACGTGTATAATATACATGTAGGTAGTTAATATTTACTTACTAAGATGTACGAATATATAATGTATTTTATACTTCACTCAAGATGAATTTTATACAGTAATTTTTTACCTACAATAAAGTAAAGTTTAAGCAATGAGACATATTCAATATGACGACAACATTCAACTCCAACTATGATGTAAAACTTTTTATACCAAGTTGATTAGTTTCAAATTTTTAATACGATCAAGGACACGCCGATTGCGTCGTAAACACAGTAATCTTTCTTTGTCTTTACTTTTAGAAATAAATCATTTTATAAAAAGACTAAACAAAGACCCAAGAAAATTTAACAAATAAAGACCGTAGTAGTTTTCATCATAACAGTTAATGATCATACTTAAGACACCTTCGTACTAAAAACAAACACCTTTAGTATGCTTTACGTCTACCTACGGAAACTGGCTTGCAAATTTCTATAGACCTCTAATCACACAGTCAGTTGATCCATAACTCTTTTTAAACCGAAATTTACGGAATAACCGTTCTTAATCGCCTCATTCAAACGATATGCATCGTGACTAGACATAAACCAAAAATATCAATTTATAAAGGCAAAAAAAATAAAAATTCAAATCACTCATGCTTACCTTCTCGGTTCACGCATAACAGTTTATTTAGAACGCCCATTATTAAAAATTTTGCATATTAAATTCATTCCTTTTGCGGATGTAATTGTCCATTTCGAATAGAGATGGGATTCATTCAATAACTGAAGAGCTTTATACTTGATTAATATTATTTCATTTAGATAAAACTTTCAAATTGTTATACCTATCGTTTACTTATTAGTGTTAGAGGATTTAATAATATTTTTTTAAGACAACCCCAATACTAAGAATATTTCTATGTCGCAGTGGGCTTTACATACACGGAATGCGTATAGCATAGTATCTGCATCAAACTATAAATCTGCTTTGACGATTTTTACCCTCCTGCGAAAGAAGGAGGGTTATGTTGTATATATAAAAAGATTCGACTTTTTATATATGTGTGTATATTTTTTGACACGCTCTAGAGCCTCGAGAGATTCGTCTAAATCGTGTGAATGACACTGAGTATATATCATTAAAAAAAACATTGAAAATAATCAATTTTTTACGTAATTCGTTATTTAAACTAATTGCGGCGATTGTTTTTGTTCTATTTTAATCAAAATAGGAGTTAGATATGATTTCAGTAATAGTTCACACAAAATAAATATCGCAATTTTTTCATTGCCATATTAGATTAGGGTTGGAAACGAAAAAAGCAAAGTCGTGAGTTACAAAATATGAATCTTCATCAAGTACTGTTTTATGGTTTGTTTTAATTTAACCGT
Organism: Hyphantria cunea; assembly: GCA_003709505.1. Classification (NCBI taxonomy): domain Eukaryota; kingdom Metazoa; phylum Arthropoda; class Insecta; order Lepidoptera; family Erebidae; genus Hyphantria; species Hyphantria cunea. The sequence goes on along the minus strand of PKRV01000434.1, from coordinate 339,523 downwards.
TATCTCTAAATAGTTGAAGAAACCACTTTGCAGAAATCATAGACAAGTTTTATCATTAAGCGATTTTCTGTTCATAAACAATCATTTCATGAATATTTTTGCGACGTGGCGCGATAAAATGTAAGTATTGTGTGGGTTATTCTAGTATGTTTTTATTAAAGCAGACTTTTTTAGTTAACTAATAAGAAAAATATTAGGAATATGTATTTATAGTTTTTTTGTGAAATTTATTTTTCTAGTCGAAATCGAACAAATCATTTTGTTGGATCGATAAGGACCATTTGGAACCCTGATTTAGATTCTAGCATCTACTTACTATTACTCAATGTTGAGTGTGCTTAACTCACCTTGCATTTTGTACATGACACTTCCTTGTATTTTGTTCATACTTGTATTTTCAATGTGTACAATAAAGAATAAATACAAATACAAAAATAGAAATACAAANCTAGCATCTACTTTCCACAAACGCAGTAGTCAATGCTTTGCAAGCATTGTATGTTAATATACAGGGCATCAATGTGTTAGTAGATTCGCCATCCGTGGCACTTTAACGGACGGTTGCTCATGTCATAAGGATTGCTATGAAAAAATATCGAGGCCTGTTCTATGACAGCCAAAACCGGCTCACGTAGACCGCAAAGGTTACGTTCTTGGAAATGTTCTTCCTATTCTTCCCAATATTATATGTGGTCGGTCAATACTAGTTCTGTTGTTTTTATATGACTATCAGTTTTTCCGGAGCGACTGGCATCGGACCTCCGTAACCCTGAGAGCGAAATAAATTTGGAGGTTGAACTATTTAGTCGTCAGCATACTTGATGGCAGTGATTCCTCAGTAAAGATTCAAATAGATTTTCATAACAAGCTGGAGCCTCGGTTTACCGAAATCTACAAGACACGGGCGTACAACACTGAGAACTTCGACATATCAGGCTGTTACTTGGAATTTCTTGTAAGAAAAACTTAACATCACTTTTTTTGACCTAACCTAAAAATCTAACTAGTAACTGGATCAGCAGTAGTATGCGATAGCCGCATAACCAACAAGGAAATCACTAGAGGAATAGCTGAACCAGATTCTCCAAGAAACTATTCTTCGAATCACCTAGAGCAGCTTCGTAGCAGGTTAAACATTACAGCTAGATCACGCATTAGGTCGCGGAAAAACGAATTTTGGTTCACACTTAGACGAGTGGTTCTCTCTGACTTCACGAATTGTGCTGACACTAACTAAATTAACCAATTGAATTTTCCGAACTTAGCGAACATATTATAAAACATATCACGAGAGACTTTGTATGATTAATATTGAACAGTAATTTATAGTACGAGTACAGCAACCCAATGAATGGAGTAATGTAAATATGTAATGGTGGAGTAGATAGAATCGGTGCTAACATCCAATTTTATCAGATTTCCATTGGAAGTAATGAATGGTAACACACCGTGATTCATTGAGAACAATATAATTGTTTTTAAAATTAAAATAAAAACTGATTTGCATGGAATTTTCTTTTAATTTACGATGACCTACTCGGCCACTTGGGTACCACCTTAAATGGCCGTGGAGTCATTTTTGACCCAATGAAAAAAAACCTCTTTCAGTACTGCTGAAAAGTACAAATTAAGATTAGAGCCATTATTTATGAGAGTTCTAGGCATGTAGTACAGTTAGCTCCTTTATTATAAAAATAAAACGTATCTCTAAGTATGATAATTAGTTACGTTATGAACTTAGACTGATTTTTTAAACAATAAAATATTACAAAAAGTCAAGCAGGATAAAAGTAAGCAATCTTCTTACTAACCGAATAAAATATTTACACGGAAAACCTAACGATTTTGATAATATGATAACTATTAAACGAAACAATTGGTCTTAGGGCTATAATCACCTCATTATAAATTATCTAATCAATGAAATGAACAACATAATCAGTCGTATCGTTAATTAGTCATAATCCTCCGAGATATTATTTAGTTTCTCTTGGATATATTTATTAAATTGTAGTTTAGTTATCAAGTTGTAGTACTTCTTTGGCATATTGCCCTTTGTGTAATGCTTTAATACCATATGATCTCTTACAATCTCCCAATACCATTACCAGGAAAAATCCAATGTCAGCTTTCTTTATCGTCATCCTTTTTCGAAAACTACGTTAAGGTTGACTATCAGTCTATTCCTGCCGCAGATTTACTGCAGAACTTTGAATTTGCTCGTACAGTAGATGTGGTTCAGATTTTCTTTGTAAGTATAATATCTTAGAACTCTGACGTTTATAATGGGATTCCACCAGGAAATGATATGACTTGTTCNCGAGAGACTTTGTATGATTAATATTGAACAGTAATTTATAGTACGAGTACAGCAACCCAATGAATGGAGTAATGTAAATATGTAATGGTGGAGTAGATAGAATCGGTGCTAACATCCAATTTTATCAGATTTCCATTGGAAGTAATGAATGGTAACACACCGTGATTCATTGAGAACAATATAATTGTTTTTAAAATTAAAATAAAAACTGATTTGCATGGAATTTTCTTTTAATTTACGATGACCTACTCGGCCACTTGGGTACCACCTTAAATGGCCGTGGAGTCATTTTTGACCCAATGAAAAAAAACCTCTTTCAGTACTGCTGAAAAGTACAAATTAAGATTAGAGCCATTATTTATGAGAGTTCTAGGCATGTAGTACAGTTAGCTCCTTTATTATAAAAATAAAACGTATCTCTAAGTATGATAATTAGTTACGTTATGAACTTAGACTGATTTTTTAAACAATAAAATATTACAAAAAGTCAAGCAGGATAAAAGTAAGCAATCTTCTTACTAACCGAATAAAATATTTACACGGAAAACCTAACGATTTTGATAATATGATAACTATTAAACGAAACAATTGGTCTTAGGGCTATAATCACCTCATTATAAATTATCTAATCAATGAAATGAACAACATAATCAGTCGTATCGTTAATTAGTCATAATCCTCCGAGATATTATTTAGTTTCTCTTGGATATATTTATTAAATTGTAGTTTAGTTATCAAGTTGTAGTACTTCTTTGGCATATTGCCCTTTGTGTAATGCTTTAATACCATATGATCTCTTACAATCTCCCAATACCATTACCAGGAAAAATCCAATGTCAGCTTTCTTTATCGTCATCCTTTTTCGAAAACTACGTTAAGGTTGACTATCAGTCTATTCCTGCCGCAGATTTACTGCAGAACTTTGAATTTGCTCGTACAGTAGATGTGGTTCAGATTTTCTTTGTAAGTATAATATCTTAGAACTCTGACGTTTATAATGGGATTCCACCAGGAAATGATATGACTTGTTCACATATCATTCGCATCATGTCATAATCTACTTATGCTTTTCGAGAGCACATACTTTACGTTTCTCTTCAGCTGCATTTATTTCTCCATTATAGTTTTTCTATTCTGTAGAGATATAATTCATAATCGTGGGAGAGTCACGCTTCGGCACGAATGGTCCGGCTCGTACAGCGTAATATCACGGCCTCACAGAAAGCCGTCGTGAAATAGGCCTACTCTTTCTTCCACCGAGTGAGTGAGGAAACCGTAGGCTCATACCTCTACCCCGCCCTCATCTCCCTCCATATCCTTTAAATACCGTCAACGCACTTATGAAGCCTCTGGTGTGATGGGTGACGGTAATCGCATACCGTCAGACGATACGTCGGCTCGTTGGCCCCCTACTCCATAAAAAAAATATACAGATATTGCGCCAAGGAATATAGGCTTGAAAACTTTTGCTTTTCGTTTCCGCTCAAATGAAAATAAATAGCGGAATGCTTTAGCCGATCATGTTGTAGGCCTCAGTTGCTTAACCACTTCCTTTAGCGATCACTAAATAACCAATATTTACAAGAATCTTATTGCGCTACCCATCATAAAACTTTACATGCTTCTTTTATCTTCTTTTTCTGTACTTGTTACCCTCAATATAACTGGTCAAATCAAACTATCTCCGTTTGCATTGAGTACACATTAAAACATTTTTCTTGATTTCAAAGTCTTTCTCATATTTACTATCCGATATTCTTTAGACTGTATTCTCTCCTTCATAATGTAGAAACAGGTCATACTGTAGAGTTAGAATATTGCTTAATGCAGTAAGAAGAAAACAGCTGTAATATTTTCAGTGTGGATATTTGTGATATAAATCAATCAGCTTTATAAGATAGAATAAAAGGTAACAACTGATTCTCATCTACATCCCTATTTAAAAAGATTCGCTTGTTCTCAGACAGTAGTCATCATGGTATTGCTAAATGATGGGTGCCATTCACCTCACCAGGGGCAGTATAAAATTATATTCGAATTTAACATTCGTTCGAAACACTCCGATTGAAATTATGTAAACGTTAGAATAGATAGTGATGGACTTGATGGCACCAATTGTAAGGCTTTTTTACACAATCAAAGTGATGTCTGAATGTCTGTTGTGGTATTAGTAAACTTATTATAAATATTACACTCATATGTTTTGAAGAAGACGTAACGTCAATACATTAATTTATGATCAGGTAAAAAACACAAATTAAGCCAGAGTAAATATTTATAAGCGATTTATGGGGGTGACAGGTTAGGTCATCAGTCACCCTATCAAAAGCAGGCTGGGGTGGCGGTAGCTCTATAAAGTGCTTGCGCCCCTTTCCTAAATAGAAAATGAGCAACAGGGTTCCTATACNCATGCCTGCCATGATGTCACCAGTTACTTTAAGAAGAGCGGAAGTAGTACTGTGGCCAGGCCTGAATCCCGATTGCAAAGGGCTCAGTAGATTATTTGTGTAGACGAATTCAGAAAACTGCTTATGCACACAAGATTCTAGAACTTTGGAAAGGAAAGGGAGAATGGATATCAGTCTGAAATGGTTAGGGAGTGTGGGATTTGACATTTTAGGTAAGGGAATGACACAAGCTTTGCGCCACAGTGTTGGGAAAGTTGCAAAATATAAAGAGTAATTTATGATGTGGGTAATTACGGGTAAAATATGGTCAAGGATTGTTATGATCATGCGTCGGCTGATTTGATCACAGCCAACAGCATTGGATTTAATAGAGAGTATAATTTTTTTGATGTCACCTGACACAGCCGGAGAAAATCGAAAGGAATTAATATTTAGGTTACTTAGACTCGAAAGGTAGTCAACAGTGCGGTGCCTGATCAGGGGATCCAAATGAGTAGAGGAGGAGAAATGACAATTTAAATCATCCAAACCAACCACCCCCTGCAAACCACCAGATCGCGGCCTACCGATACCTAGAGTACCTAGAAACTTCCAGATATTGGCGGGAGATGAATGGGTAATGTTGTCAAGAATGTGTCGGCGTTTTGCGTTGCGTATCATCTGATTGCACCGATTTCTAGCAGTTTTGTACAAGGAGCGCTTTTCCTCAGTACGATCCCTTCTGAATTTAGAGAACGCTCTATCTCTACGTCGCATGCCCAAAAGCACCTCCTTCGTCATCCAGGGAGCAGGTTGTCGCTTAAGTTTTATTTTCTTAATAGGTGCGTGGACATCATACAAAGAGAGAATTTTGTGGTTAAAGTTTTGAAGCTTCTCATCTATGATTGTAACCGACGTTACTACATCCCAATTCAAACTGGAAGCATCCCTAAGTAGCTTGTTAATCTCCATTCGGCCAAAACATCTCATGTGCAAAACCCTTGGTTGGGGTTTAGGTGGTTTAAGGACATAGGGGAGAAAGATAAGGTCATGATTGGAGAATGCCGGTGCTTCAAGCTGACCGTGGTTACGGACAAGGTAGGGGGATGATATTAGCATTAAATCCAACCAAGTATCCACCCCTAGACCGCTGTGATGAGTTGGTTGTAGAGGTAAAATCTGCATACCGGCAGACTCAACAATCCGAAGGAGTTTACAGGACCGTGAGGCAGGGCGAGTTAGGTCTGTATTGAAATCTCCCATGATGATGTGATGAGTGTGTGTAGACCCTAAAGATTCCAGTACTGTTTCCAGACTGGAGAAGTAATCAATCGAAGGAGGACAATACACAGCCCCCAGGACAATTTTGGTTCCTCTCACAAGGACTTCGAGAAATAGAAACTCTGCGGCGGCTGACGAAGGGGGAGAAGAAGCCAGAATTTTGAAAGGAAGAGAACATTGTATGTAAATCGCTACTCCACCTCCTCTCCTGCCAATTCGATCATTTCTAACAAGAGTAAAGCCTGTAAGAGGATATAAAGTAGAAAGAAGATTAGGTTTCAGCCAACTCTCCGATATCAGAATGGCATGAACGTTGGTGTTACTAAACGCCTCAGTCACATCACTGAAGTGACTGGGAATGCTCTGGGCATTAATGTGACATACATTAAGCAGATGTCATTGACAGTTATTCTATTCTTATTATTTTAAAGAGTTATTTAATGTTCGTTAGAGTAAAAGATTAAAATTATAATAAAAATAAATTGATGCCCTTTGAATTTTTCTTTAACTTGTTGTATTAGAACTGGTTTATTGATAAATGTATAATTAAAGAACGTGGAGTTATTAACGTAGGGTAGACACTAAGATTTATGAATATATATAAACAGATGAATTTGAGAGTTATCTTTTTTTGACTCCTTTTGTAATCTTATACCTTTTGAGTAACATAACCCAACAAACATAACGCGATATGGCAAAAACTAAAACTAATGCAACGTTAGACAGTAACAGAACCTAACAGGGATAGCCAGGTTTTGGTTTCGGAGGGGCTTTAAGATAAAAAATAACTAATAAAAGGGAGCTTCATAGCTTCATGCACCTTAACTATAATACTCATCAAATGAGAGGTTTTAAAAAATATAAGGCAACATTACAGAATAAATCTTCTGTTAAGATGTCTAAGTCAATTGTCTGTGTATCTATCTCATCCATCCTAGAGAACTCCGTAGATATCAACGAAATCAGTGACCGACAAGTGAAAACCAATCAGGTCAGGTCTCAATTATTTTGATCTATCATTCTTAAAGTCGTGGATGAACGCATGCTGATTCTGCAGTTTACAAACAATGTGTCTAAATGACGGCAGTCCAATGCACAAATCTTAATGGTCAGAAAAAGATCTACGCAAAATTAAATATACGTATTAAAGCGGCTATAGAGTGATACAAAACGTTAAGGTATTGGATGGTATATGCAAGAGCCCTGTCTATTGGGCGAAGCTAGTTTGTAAAACTTTTTGATTGGATCTAAACTTGTTCTGTGCTTTAGTCTTCTAGCCGTGCCAAATCGACTACTTGCATCTTGATGCCAGTAGTCGATTTATCGACTTATTTATACATATTTATCGACACTTGTGTCGATTCGATCCTTCAACAGAGAAATAAGGCAGGGAGACGCAATATCTCCGAAACTATTCACTGCGGCACTAGACGCTTTTAGGCTTCTAGACTGGAATTGACTTGGCATCAATATTATTGGTGAGCGTATAACTCACCTGCGCTTTGATGGTGATGTAGTCATCATGGCTGAAACCATGGAACACCTTAGCATAATGCTCGATGACTTTAATAGGGTCTCCAAATAAGTATCTCTTAGAATGAAAGTTATGTCGAACCTCTATGTCGTACCCGCTTCAGTGAACATTGGAAGCTTAATGCTCGTAATCGTTGATGATGACATAATTATGCTTAAGAGAGACAGTCCAGCTGAGTGAGTCCAACTTTGAAAAGAAGGTCGTTGAATACAACTCGACTGGATGGCGTTCAGAAAGCCGTGCTATATCTTCTAGTCCCAAATACTCTAGTTTCTCAAAACGGAAGTTTTTGACCAATGTGTGTGTGAAGTGATCATAATGGTACATAGACGTGGTCGCTCACAATGGAGCGTGAATTAAAAATACACATTAGTCAATAATTAGTTATGCTACTCGTCGCTCAGTATTTTAATATAAATGTCAATACTGTAGAAACATTCCGAGATGTTAAACCTCTGAAACCATCCTGACTACGCCCGTGTAGAAACTAATCATATTTGCGTCTTACGTTGTAACTATAGTAAGTTTTACAATAAAAAATCGCTGATGATTTTTCTTTTTCTGAAACATTAAGTAGAAACGAAACATCGTGAGAAACAAAGATCACACCCAACTCTTATCTTTTCTGAATTGGTTGAAAATAAAATACACAATTGTCTTAAAAGGCTAGCCTCTAGCAAAACTACTTTGTATGCAGACCCTTTTTGGGCTCGTAACGTTTAAGTCTGTTTCAAAAAAATAATAACTCCCATAAATGCATTCGCTATCACACGATTTTTAAAGTCAAACTGGTCAGGAACTAATTTTATATTTAGTTTGAGATTATCAAGACATTTTAAAATATCTCCTAACATGTAACGAATACCTTAATTAAAAAATATGATATAGGTAGTATCAATATCAGCGGTAGTCAGGCAAAGTCATTTCAGGTTATGCGTCTGTTAATCGTTAATTCAAATACTTCCGAAGCCATGGATGAAAACTAGTATGAATACGCTCGAACTAGTAGTAGGTATATAATGAAAAAATACTTATAATAATTACCATCAATTACTCAAACTTATTTTAAATCTAATTAAAAGCTCCGTCAATGCTTATTTAATGATCACCTACTGCACAGTATGGTTTGAAAAATAGTCACATCTGGACTAACAATTACTTTAACAAGGCTTAGCCGTAGGCTGACATACAATTAATATTTTGTTGAAGATTTATTCTTGCTACTGGTGATTTAAATGAACTTTGTAAATAATCTGTTTTTTAATACTGCACTCGTAAATTAGATTACGGATTCGTGTAGTTATGGTCAAGCTACTATAATTTGATGGTGGAATTCTTATAACAAAGTCGTTTTCGTTATTACATTTATATCAATGTTTATCCATCAATCAATTGTAGGTGTGTGTTCGTTTTCTAAAACATACAGGAATAATGTCCAGTTGAGGACAATAAAAGGCTGTCAATCTGATTATATGTTGGTAGCTTTAAAGACAAAACATATTGAGTTTGTAGGGACTTATGTAAGCTCTTTAATTTTTTTTCTTACCTACAACAGTTAAACTTTAAAAGATGGAAATTAGAGTTCCCAAACATTTCACATGTTTTTTTCATTCGAGCAGAGTATAATCATTTTGGCATGCACTACCAGGGGCCCTTTACGTAGACCACGATTGAGCATAAAGAAGTACTTCATAACAAGAGAGATGTGAGTTTTTATACGTGACTGGTAAAATTAATAAACCATGGTATATTTAATTACTTAGCTACCTATAATAGTCCAGGTTGAGTTACAATAGTTCTAAAAAATCAGAACTATATGATGATGACTTTTATTATCTTAAACAACTGAGAAGTAGTAACGAGTAGAAAAATATAATTTAATTTGGGACAACCATAAAAAGTGAGCTGGCAGATCCAGCTCACTTTTCCAACAATAAAAATAAAATCAAAAACCAATCATAGAGTATTTTTACAGCAATGTTTGGATATGTATTATAAAATTTAGTAGTACAAACGTACATCTCCAAACCTTATTATAATTTATATTTAGAGAAGATAGACACATGGTTATTTACAAACCCATACAAATTATTGATGAATTTGTACGAATATGTACACAGAATAAATTATCGGTAATTAGATTTTGCAAGAAATATAATTTGTAATTTGAATTTGATTCTCAGTTTGGCTTATATATATTTTGTCTTTAATGCTAGGGTTGATGGTATGCATTAGTAGTTTCGTAAATAAGTTCTTCGGAATATATTTGTATCTAATTGAATATATCTGTTACAATAATTATTACGTTTTTATGCATAATATATGTAAAAATCCTTTAGAATACTAGAAATTATTTCGAAGCAATCGCAATATTTTCTTTAACGTACAAGACAAACTCTTTTATGGACCCCTTTTCTATTTCTATTTCAATGCAATTCAAAATCCTTATACCTTAACTAAAAGGAAAATGTTATCACAATTATTGACCCAATAACGTTACTACACATGACTTCAATATTACGGGCTTGCGAGATATGAAGTCTACATACCTAACTACTTGCAGTAAAACAGTTGCTATTTTATGATTATCATCAAATCACAGTTTTAAACAGACTACCTATCGAAATTTTCGGCATAATTATTGCGACATAATTACAACTTAATCGCTTGTCGAAAATATCGTGATAAGTGTTATTAAATTAACCAACCTAAACTCAATTACCACCAAACTACTATTAAATCTAAATTTTTGTGTTTTAGCTACATAAATGATTCTACTCTGCCTGATGGAAAACACGAGAAGAATCCAAGAGTGGGGGGTCACTATCGTCACTATCGACTATATAAGATATCATCATCAACAGCTTTTAAAATTTCACTGCTGGACATAAGCCTCGCCTTTGAAAAGAGAATGGGAGAGTCACACTCCGGCATGCATGGGCCGACTCGACCGTAGTGATACACCTTTACAGAAAACCGGTGTGAAACAGCGCCTACGCTGTGTTTCACCGAGTGAGTGACGATACCGGAGCCCCATAATCCAACACTTCCCCTCATCCCCAAGGCCGGCAACGCTCTTGTGACGCCTCATGCTGCGGATGTCCATGGGCGGCGGTAATTGCTCACCAACAGGCGATACGTCTGCTCGTTTGCCGCCTATTCCATAAAAAAGAGATTACGTTAGCCAGACGGGTTGGTATAGGGCTTGATTCCAGTTCGCTGGGAGGGGTCCGGATGGCGTAAGAAAGCGGTTCCCGGATCCCTCCCGTCTCAGGCGCAGAGTGGCACACCGTGGTGGTTTAGTGGGTAGTCTTGATTCCAGTTTTCCTTTTTTTTACAGTGGTGTTGGCCAGCGTGGTTTGTTGCTTTAGTCGACCCTTACGACACCCGTGGGTGTATAGGGATAGTGATGATCTGTGTTTTTAATGTATCACCACATAGATACTAACTGTGCCCCCCCTATTATATCTGAGAGCTGTAATGCTTTTGAATCGGATGTTGTTCACACGGTTTTACTTTTCTTGTATTTGTTTTTCTATAATAAATATTATTGATAAATTAAAAGTAGTTCAGGAATTAGCTGTAACAACAAACAGGCAAAGTGACAGAAAAAACAAACGCGAAATCATATTCACTAGAATTATTGAGCATCTAGAAATATCTGTCTATTTATGTTTAAACTACATAGGATTGTTTAAAAATATTACACATAACCTCTATAACTCCAATCTAGAATATCTTTAAATCTGAACTTCTGTTAATAGTAATTAATGTCTAAGACAGAATTGTTTAGGGAGTTGATCAATTGTAATGCGTATGTTTTATGTATATTTTTCATCACTAGATGCTAAAAAAACAAACCAACAAAATTTTGAACGGGAGATCGCGGTTGTCCTCTGAAAAAAATTTTTTTTGATGTAAGTACCGCATAAACTTTAATGAAAGCTGTTAATTTGAAATGAGAGATATTTAATTGCACTGATGAGTCATTTTCCCTATTGAGTTATCGCTTCGCCTTAATCGGTATCGCCATTTTGACATTGATTTAAGATAGAGGAATAATCACCACATAACCTGATAAGCTGTAGACAAAGTCTAATACGATATAAAAGTCAAAGATATTAGAGAACAACTACGGCGTACATTACTTCCTTGTACAAACGAATAAATACCTACAGTAAATTTTTTATCAGAAATGAGTAAATAATAATTACGAAAAAACAAGATATGAGTCTACTATTCTGAGAACGTAAAAAATCATTTGTGAACAAGGATAGTAAAGTATCTATACTTTCTTCTTTTTTCGACAGTCTAACAAATGAAAACTTTGTTTAACAACTTACTGTCGCCCTTTACCAACTACTGCATTAGACATGTGAACATTTCCAAAGGATGAAGATTCAGCATTTGCGGATTTACTTGCTCTACACAGAGGTTACTTCCCAGTATAATCGAAGGAGAAATTTGCTACCTTCATAGTGCAGTTATTCGATTTCATTACTCTTTAAAGAGCTGATTTGGGCAAGCATCTTTCAGTATCTGATATGCTGTGGCAATACTTATTTCATTATTTATTATTATTTATTTAAGCTGCTGTCTCCCTTTCGTGACTCCCTTCGCTGTACCCTTTTTATACTATAAAATACCTTATTCCTGTGTGTCATATCATTGTACATGACGGCAGTGTACGGTGTTGCGGGTGTCCATGGGTGGCGAAAATAACTTACCATCAGGCTATACGTCTGCTTGTTTGCCCCCTATTTCGTAAAAAAAGTATCTTAATTGATTGCATACTTCGATTTTGTTACAATTCCGTGAGGAATTAAGTATTAAATTTAAACAACAACTTTAACAACTTAAAATCCTACTTTTGTAACCTGCCGAACTAAAAAATATAAAATTCAAAAAGAAAAATCATTTTTAAACAAATATTGGTAGAGTGTGGTTTTTTATAGTTGGGTGTTACAGATTTCAGTAAAGATGTACTTATTTTTTTTCCACTTAAAATGAAATTAAAGTATTCCGAGATTCTTGCCTTCATTTAATATTCCTTGACTGAAAACCGTTTCGTCATCAACCTATCGCAGTCCACTGCTAAATACGCCACTAGGTCTTTACAATTTCAAGTCTTCTCGACAACCTTTAAAATCTTTGTAATTCTTTTATTGTCTGCTCGTTGACCTACTCTGTCATAAAAAGAAAAATTGGGAGCATTGAGCATGGAACAAGTGTTTTGGGTATGTCGGTAGGTAATTAGTGAAAAAAAAGTATCTATAAATGTACTGCCAACAGAAAAATCCATAAAAAGTATCGCTTAAAGATATGTTTCTATAGACAGGACTAAGGATTTGTAAAATTAACTACTCAAATTGGGAAATTCTGTTGTAAACTAGCATCATTTAGTGATACAAATCTGCAACAGCAACAGCTTTTACATCATCGTGATCATCAGCCTATCGCAGTCCACTGCTGGATATAGGCCTCTCCAATTTCACGCCACTTAGTTTGATCTATGGCTTCTCGTATCCAGCTCCTGCCAGCCGTCTTGCGCAAATCATCGCTCCACCTGGCCTGTGGTCGTCCTACACTACGTTTACCGAGACGCGGTTTCCACTCAAGAACTCGTTTACACCAACGGTTATCGGTTCTTCGGCAAATGTGGCCAGCCCACTGCCACTTCAGCTTGCTAACCCTGTGGCCTATGTCGATGACCCTGGTACTTTGTCGGATCACCTCATTTCTGATGCGATCCCCGGTCGAAGAGTTCAAAGTCACTCACAGTGCTATGGAGAGGGTTATGCTCGGCGTTTCTCTAAGGGATCGCATCAGAAATAGCTTTTACATCTTCATTTATATAGTATTGCTAAAAAAGGTTACAATATTTGCACACGCATATATTGTAATCCTTGTAGGTAATCTATTATTATCAATAAAATTAGTTTTTTTCCTGCTCTTCTAAATTCCTATGATAGATAGTCAGCTAATATTTTTCAATAAATTATAAACATTGATTCATAATCCTGTTTTAATCTATTATCTATCTATTGATATAAATGGTGATTTTCCTTCGCTCCCAGACTTCTATGATTCATCGAACATGTATCGCTGAATCATAGAAGCCTGAGAGCCTAGGAGCGCAGGGTGTCAGGTTTATTTATTAGTGTTTCTAAAAATCTATTTATAGCCTGGACTGTTAATAGTTGATTAATATATTCATTTTCAACAGTCTACTACATAGCGTTCAACAGACTGATACCTATTTTGTTCATATTACATTAACCATTTCGCCTATTCACCGATACAAAAAAAAAAAAATAAATTGCTTACTGCATTAAAAATGTCGAGAGTTGAAATCAACGAAATTAAAAAAATAAATCAATGCTTAACTTTTTTTTCTTTGCAATTTCGTTGAAATAACATTACACTTCAGTATCTAACTGTATAACCTAAAATAATAAAGGTGAGGTAAAGCCGATGATTCAATTTCTAAGCGTGCTATTGGAGATCCTTTGACCAGCTGTGGACTGAGATGATGAACGACGAGTCTAAAGGATTTAAGCTCCTTTGTAGTCGGAAAAAAACCTACTCGCGATTATATTATATAAAGTAGGTACGGAGCCAAATACAATTTAAAAATCCTCCATCCGCTTCGTATTAGTCAAATGTTTGTGTACCGGGCTATATTGATAGGTACAGTGAAACCTTTGTTTGTGACAGAAAAAGATCTGGCCATTCACGTAGTGTTTGTACGAAAAGGACGATCAAAGCAGTAAGCAAATGAATCCGAAGAAATCCTGTGAAGAAAGCAAACTATTTTATTTCGGGAGATGAAGATAGCACCAAGAACTATGTCGCATAAGAAGGTAACTTAGGACTTACAGTAACCCTATAAGAGACGCACTGACCATTTCTTAACCGATAATTAAAAAAAAGAATAGGGTGGGAATAACAAAACAACTACTTAAGCGGTACGCAAAGGAAAGTCACAGGAAAATGTTGTTTACAACATCGTCATAAGTGTATCGAGATACCATTTGTTATTCATTTATTTATAAGTTAAGCCCCTTAATAACATAATGTTCGATAACCAAGAATGGTTCTTTCAGCAATACTCGGCGCCGGGCTTAAAGCTCGGTCTACTCAATTTTGGTTAGAAACGAATGTTCCGTACTTCATCAGAGCTGAAGTCTGGCTGTCAACTAGTTGTTAGTTTTAGGGAGTTAGGCTGGCTTTAAACGATAAAGTGATAAAGCCATGATAAAGCTTAGAATTTTCCCACAGAAAGAGTACTTGCTGCTGTTGATAACTGGCTTCAACGTTTAAAGGACTGTATTGCAGCCAATGAGGATGCACTTCGAATAAGCTATATATATTTTAAATGGTTGCATATTAATATATTACCTTATACACTGTAATAGTTATAAATGTTCCATACAAAATTTTTAATTTGAATTTTAGTTTATGTTTTAATTTCATTTCAATTTGTAATTATGTAATTGTAGACATGTTTCATTGGACTTATAAGACCCGAAATAAATGAATATTTTTATTGTTATTAATAAAAAAATGATTTTTTTGGTAACAATATTTATGGCAAGACTTAGTATACAATTTCTTTTACAGATTGACTAGTTCAGGAAAAAAAATGTTACTAAAAAGTAAATATGTAATAATTTAACTAAACATCCTTTTTATTTACATCTAGGCTTACCTACGCCGACTCCTTGTGTACTTGATTTGACACACTCGAACCGGTCAGATTTGATTTAAACTATGTAAACTCATAGGGGACTGATAACAATATAAGAATTTGGAAAAAAAAAATATTTTAAATAAACTAAAAAACACAAAAAAGCGAAATTATCTTTTTTATATAATACTTTTATGTAAAAAAGATAGTTTCGCTTTTTTTCCTTATTTAATTTCTTTTATTTATCACTCTATCCTTGACTTGAATTATATTCATTTATTTATTTTTAGTTAGATTTATTCCATCTCCGTATTGCACTCCGTACTGCAACACCCAAAAAAGATGAAGTTTGAATTAGTTTAAGCATCATTTTGTGAGATGTTATGATAAACAAAGTCTAAGAATGTTCATACAGTGAGTGGTCTTTAAATCCCTTACTGTGAATAGGGAGGCGTGTACAATATTTTATCTAAAACAAAATAAAAAGTCAATATTAACTAAACAGTAGGTATATTTATAGTGAACAAAGCATTTTAGCTGCCATGTGTATTGCTATGACTATATTTTTGTAGGAGTTATTAACAAAAAAAATCAATAAACAGAACATCTCAAAAATTATATGAAAAATATTTCTACTGTTATAATTAACTTTTCATTTGTCTTAAAATTTCTATTAGATATAATTCAATTAGTAGATAATATTTATTTAACATGTTACATTCTCATATATTTTACATTGTTAGATATATCCCGTGTATTAAGCTGCTAGTTCTTAGTATTAAAATTCGCTATTATCATCGATCATACTTTTATTCTCTCGGTTTTTGCAATTATAACATTTATTTGTTTATGCATTTTAAAAAAAAGCATGAGGTTCTAAGAAGCATAAGATTTAGTTTTATTCCTTAACGTATCTACCTATTATATATATTGCAACGCTCTGTAGCAACAAATGTGTGTTAGTTTTCAGGAACCATATTAGAAAATAGGTACTTTTTTCTTTTCAAGGACGTCTTATTTCGAAGAATTGAAGTCATTGTTATTTATTGTCAATTTCAACTTTACTGTATTAATTCCGTTCGCTTTATACCGTCGTTGTATTGCTGTGTTTACGTAAATAATATTTAACTCAATAAAGCCGCATCTCTAGTATTGCTATAGAAAGTACGTCTATATACCAGCTAACTCACAAAGATATGTATTCACATAATAATATACGTGCAATGAAAAATCTCCGTAGCCGACGGATAGTCTCCCATTAATGAATTTATAATTTGCGCCGCTCAACAATTATACTGCACCCGCATCGCCTCGGGAAGGAATTTAAATGTTAAATCAGCCGTCATTCACGGGAACAACCCACCGACCGCTATGGTTTTTGTAAGACGACCATTTAGAGGTAGGTATGTTATTCAAAATGGTCAATGTTTCGTGGTTCCCTTCCGGCAATTAGGTGGTCAGGTTTAATTATGTAATTTCGGAACAGTCTTAGCTGTATTTCTTAGTACGAGTGGTGAAGTGAGGGTTCGAGATGATTTAATCGAGATTTAAGCAACAGTTCCTAGTAAAACAATTACAATAGTATTACCGTGCATGCAATTAGCTCTCTTTTCTATCTTCGTTCTTGAGAATCGATTATATTTGTAAATCATGTACGTTTTTCCATTATTCCTGACCTTATTAATTTAAAAAAAACGCCAACACTAACGTGTGGTTTAGTATCTTTTGAAAATAGTCCGTCAATTGTGCTTTGTAACAAAGATTTTTCAAGAGGGTAGATAATGCACTCCTGTTAAATCATAACTGCATATATGCCTACTCTGCTACAACCCACATAATTCTATAGAATTACTTTAACGAGCGACAAAAGTGATCAAATAATCCATACTTCCGCAAATTCGAAAGTAACTGTTAGTCTGACCGTCGCGTTTTCACGTCTTACTGTTACACGGTTCACTTAATTGATTTAGATGAAATTTACAATAGAGATCCTTTGATTCTTGAAGAAGTATGTACATATTCTACATACCTCGATAAGCGATATATACTAGGGCGGAGGCAAACTTAGTAGAGAATTAATAGACGATAAAAACGATTCTTTTGTAAGCGTTTTGAATTAAACTTTTGAATAATAAATTAAAACGAAAAAAGCACATGTTATGTTTTTGTTTTGTAAGTTCGTCAAATTGTTTCTCTTATGGTTTTCAACATACATTTGATTTACAATATCACTTTTGACTAAATAGAATATATGAGTGCCTAAGTACAAAGACGAATCGTTTCTTATCTTGAAGATTTCAAGCAATGTTCATATTGTAACGAATTTACCACTATAACCACCGCATGGTAACTAGATCCCCTACGTACTCAAAGCAGATTAAATCTAAGTCCAACGAGTTCACTGACAATTGTAGTAAATTTAATCAGCCATCACTTCGTCCAAACATTTCATGTCCAAAACTTGAGGTACCAAAAGTGGTCCATAGCGTGTCGGAATGCGAGGACGATACGCCTCGGGCCCGGAAGAGAAGTCAAAATTAAGTGGTATTAGTCGCATGCATGCAAAATGTCTGCGTAAACGAAGGAGCCGATCTGTTTTAATATGGATTGATTCAATACCTATAGATGCTTTTAAACAGGAACAGGTCACGAATTCAAAACATTAGTTGCTGTCATTTGATTATGATGATTCATAGAAACATGTTGGTGTAGTCGATTCTGACCTGAAAGGAAGTTAATTTATAAATACTTAGTCTGGCCATTTTTTTTTCATTTTATACGACTGTTTATTTTGTTTTCTTATTTTTGCGCCAATATATTGTAAAATATTTTGTGATCTTAAAATAAAGTGGGGTGATAATGAGAACCTAGTCGCAATTGTATTATATAAAGTAGGTATGGAGCCAAATACAATTTTTGAAATACCCTATACGATTTTTAAAAACTTCAAATGTTTGTATACCGAGTTATTGATAGGTACAATGAAACCTTTGTTTGTGACAGAAAAAGATCTGGCGATTTACGTAGTGTTTGTACGAAAAGGACGATCAAAGGAGTAAGGAAATGAATCCGAAGAAATCCTGTCCAAAAGCAAACTATTTTATTTCGGGAGATGAAGATAGCACCTGGAACTATGTCGCGTAAAAAGTTAACTTCGGACTTACAATAACCCTATAAGAGACGCACTGGTAATTTCTAAACTGAAAATTTAATAAAGAATAGGGTGGTAAAATCACAACAACTACTTAAATGGCACGCAAAAGGAGGCCACAGAAAAAAATTGTTTACGGATGAGATTTTTTTATAATTGAGCAATATTTTATCAACAAAATGACTGTAATTATGCTAAAAGCTCCAAAAAAGTTTACTAATTAGTCAACGGAGTACAACGTGGGCATTATTCGACTTCAGTGATGGTTGGGTGAGTTATTAGCTATGAAGGAGTGACTATATTTAGAGCCATATTTTTGTGAAAAAGGTATCAAAACATCGGTACAAGTGTATCAAGATACCATTCTTTTGAAGGAAGCTAAGCCCCTTAACACCATGTTCTGTAACCAAGAATGGTCCTTTTAGCAAGACTCAGTACCGGGTGATAGAGCTCGATCCTCCAAATCTTGGTTAGAAACGAATGTTTCTGACTTCATCAGGTCTGAAGACTGGCCGTCATCTAGTCCTGATCTTAATCAACTGAATTATGATTTATGGTCAGTTTTAGAGAGTAAGGCTTGCTCTAAACGCCAAGATAATTTGGAGACCCTAAAACAATCTCTACGAATGGTAGTGAAGAATTTTCTCATAGAAAGATTGCGTGCTGCTATTGATAATTGAAATCATCATTAAAAAGACTATATTGCAGCCAATGGAGACCATTTCGAATAGGCTATATATGTTTTTAATGGTTTTATATTATTGTATTAAAATAGTACAGCGTAATAGTGATAGTGATAATTTGCGCAAGACGGCTGGCAGGAGCTGAATGCGAGAACCCATGAATCGAACTAAGTGGCGTGCAATTGGAGAGGCCTGTGTCCAGCAGTGGACTGCGATAGGCTAATGATGATAATGATGACATCAAAAAAAATTTTTTTCTCTATCACAATATTTATAGCAAAATTAAGTATATATACTTAATTTTCAAATTGAGGAAAAAATCAAATTATCTGTATACAGATAAATGAAATTGAAAAGTTTGTTGATGCTAATTGAGCTTTTCACTGAATGCACATGAAAGTTTATATGGTATGTCATCAATAAAACAATATTAAAATGTGTGTTGGTCTGTCTGTCTGTCTGTTTATTCAGGCTAATCTATGGAACGGCTGGATCGATTTTGGAAAGGTACTACAGCAACCGCGGGGCTCCGTTAGTTATAAATATTTCTGAAAACGATTGTTGTTCTGGTTGGTGACCTGAATACAACCAAAGTAAGTGTAATAGTTTTCTTAGTCTATAATTGAGTGAACGATGTGTAAATACCTGTATTTATTCGTAATTATGGCCTGGGTAAATGTACAAATTTCTGGTATATAGGTAATCAATTTTTTTACGTAGTCGGCTAACCTATATTTTTTTAGATTATTTCTTGTTCTGTATCTCATTATATAATCAATATAACATTTCACAAGGTCCATATCACCAAAACGATAGGTAGAAGAACATTAAAAGAATAGCGAATTACGTATGGATTTAATATTATTTAAGTAGCTTCTTAGTTGAATTAGTGAACTCAAGATTTAATGACCACACATGTGAGTTTATATTCTGAAGTTGAATTTTGTAGCGTTATAGCTTTTTGGTAAAGCACTGGTTATCTCGATCCATCAGATAGAAAGGAAACCTCCTTGCTTAAACTTGAAAGCCATCGATAAGTGTGCTGATAATAATGTTTTGAAAATTAGTTTACCGGCAGACACTCCTTTTTTGATGGACTTCAAATAATTTCAATAAAAGGTCCTTACTTTTATACATTGTGCTTTTGTATTTGTTATCTTCGAACAACGTTATTAAACAGAACTAATTTCGTGAATCCTTTTTATTTAAGATGGGATGTTTCCCGTTTAATTATTTCCAATTTACTGAAAAACGTACCTATTGTCCCTAAAAAATAAGGAATACAGACATATAATAAACAATTTATTACAGTGTTGGTGTTTCTCTGTAACTATTTTCTACAAAATAAACCCAGCACACAATTAAAATAGTAATTTAGTTCCTACCAATTATTACAAAACACGAGTTGTACATGGAAACTCGATACTGGACATGAAGCATTGAGCATTAGGTAAAATTAATTCATATAACATTACAAGTATTCGATGTCAAATGTAAACCACAGATGCCCAGTGAATACGTCTAAAAATTAAGATAGATATGTATCTCGTGATACATTAGAACAAAAATCGGGCAACAGAGATGTCCACGCGCTAAGGTATAGATTTTAGGACGTAGATTAGGATATTTTTTATTTATTTATTTAGGATAGATTTTCGTCGACTATTATATACCTATCCTACAGAAGTGTAAATATTCTCTGAATTCTATTTTGGTCTTCTGTGAGAAATTAGTACCGGCTGGTCGAGCGATTTATGTTAAATAATTGTTAGGTCCTTTAAAAAAAAGGTGAATTGTATGCCAATTAAATATTTTAAAATTAGTTCGAGCTAAATATGTAATAATAATAACTTCACACCCACACGTAGCCGTCAATTACACACAAACAAATGGAAGAAATATCGCACACGGTGGGAGTCAGACACACGAATTCACGCTTAGCAGTCAGAGCTAATAACCACTGGACCTATAGAGCCATCTATATAAGCACATTATATATGTTATCTATATACTATATCTATACGTAATAAAGAAAGAAAATTTGCTTAATTTCGGCATTTTTCTTTATATTTAAAATAAAAATTACAAGCCTTATTCATAATAGGGTACCAAAATGTTTTATAAATATTTTAAGTATAAAACTTTTAACCACATACGAGTAAAACAATCCTGTTAAGCCCTAAATCCATGGTTCCCTTACCCATCGGCATGTCGTCGATGTCTTTCGTCCAGATTAGGGACAATCCGATTGGCGGTGTCACTTGTTTAGATGTGATGCTTCGATGTTCCTTGTATTTTTTAATTTGATTTTAGCCCACTAAGACAGTGTCGGTAAGATGACATATTGGTTCCCGATTTACTACAGTAGAATTTATGATAGATCACTTTAAGTGTCATGAGTTTAAATAGTTAATTCACTGCTTACATTTTTCTTTATCTATTATTTTTTATGGAATACAACAATGCAAACAAGTAGACATATCGCCCAATGGTAAGTGATTACGGCTGCCCGAAGACTCCCTGCAACACCAGAGGCGTCACTAGTGCGTTCCCGGTCTTTGGGGGAGGTGAATGGAGGCAAGGGTAAGGGGATAGGGAGGAAGATGGGGGCAGAGGTTTAGGTATGGGCCTCCGGTATCCTCATTCACTCGGTGGAACACAGCGCAGGCGTTGTTTCACACCGGTTTTATTTGACTTCTTGTGTATTCTGCTGTCATTTATACTGTTTATTTTATTCAATTACAAAGCAAAACCATCGCATCTTCCACAAACATTCTGTTAAAGGCTTATGAAGCCGATTGCAAGATAACAAAGAGAGAAAAAAATAAAATAAAGCAAACCCAGATTTATATTTTGTACTTACCTATTAAACATGTACATCATAATTGATAAAAAATTCGTAGTTAATTTCTACATTTTGTAATTAACAACTTCTCATTCTTGTAGATTTATGTAAAGCTGAACATTAAAGGATTAACAAAATCTGATTAGGTAGATAAAAATCGGCTTATGATAGGCAGACCTTAAAACAAATACTCGCCACAATATAGGAATGAATTAAAATAATATAAGTTTACAGGACAGTGTTATTTCTACTAGCATTGGAAGAAGTCGCGTTCTGATTTAGATGAATGTATTTATTATTGAAAAACGTAATTATAAACGTGTCAAGTAATAAAAAAAACTTTCGAACTTTACTTGAAGACTTAGAAGAAGAGAAGAAAACCAACCTATTTGCTTAAAACTGTACATGTCAATTTTGGGAAATTATTGCATACCTTAGTACTTCCTTTTAAAGTGTGCTTAGGTATTATTAAAGTATGATAAGATACGTAGATAAGATATATAGACATAATACATAAGATGAATTATGGATATTAAGTATACCTATTGGAATGTGTTTTAATATATTTTAACAACATATCCACATAAAACTGGTCACCTAACCTATCAAAAGGACTCGACTCGACTTTTCGACCTCGGCTCTCCTCCGAAATTTAAATACGTACATTTTTTTAAGCTGTGTAAAAGAAAAAAAACAATTAAATAATAGGGTACAATACCGCATCAAGCGACGTGTTACACATTATCTATATTTGAGCACAAATTGAGTTGAATTTTATGACAATTAAGCTACAGACAAGTGATGGGTTAAGTCCGCTTAACGTCTGTCCCTTGTGGGATCATCGGTTTTGGAATATACGAGGTACCGATTGGAGTAGGTACGCATAAACGAAATTTTGTAAACGCGTTTTCTTGTTTTGTACATTTCTAGGTATGATTTCGATGTTGACACAGTATTACGTACCTAATATTACTTAATTCATTTTTTTTAAATGTAAATTAAGTATTGTTAAATGAAAGGCGTACTCATCCAATCATAAGCATAATATTATATTAATTTATTAATATTACATTGACATTCTTTTGATTATTATGTTGTATACTTTTTAATTATTGTAACTTAAACATAACTATGTGTTCGTTTTTGTGGATATTGTAGACATGCTTTATTTTGGTGTGGTTAGTACTGTTTTAATTTGAACAAAATGAGTGAACAAGGTCACCCACATTTGGTAACGTGGATTTGTTCCTGACTTAGGTATAGTTTTTATTAGGTTAGTAGTTAGGGTTACTCGTAGTTAGTAGGACTTAGGTATATTTATTATTTATTATTAGGTATTATAAACAAATAAATAAATATTTTCGGACATCTAACACACAACGCCATCTAGTCACAATCTTGTGGGAGCTTGTATTATGGGTACTAGACAACTGATATGAATACATAAATACTTTTTTTTTGTAAATACATACATATTATACATAGAAAATATCTAAACTCCGAAACAAATATTTGCAGATCTTACAAACACTTGGTTCGACCCAGGATTCGAATTCGATTCGCCTTTTTACGAATTTATCTGCCTATATTCGCAGGCAGACCAAGTAGGTAGCTTATAAAAATTAAATAATGCCATCTATGTATATCGTGATATGATTGCGCTTCTTCTAATCCATGACTATTTTATAATAATAGAAAATAAAAGTATATTGACACATACGCTGCAAGTTAAGGAAAATGATCAATTTAACGCCTGTATGTTTTCAAAAGTAGTTTGACAGGTACCTACGAGAACCAAATGGAGAAAAAGTTAATTCCTTTTATGAATGGTTTATGCGTGAGGTGTACTATAAATACATGTTATTTTTACGATAAATATACTGACAATAGTAAAGCCTTAGGCGAACAGTTAACGAGTGTCTAAGCCATAATGTTTACGTATTGTAAATTAAAGCTGTACAACTTTAATTTACTGTACATATACGTCATATCTTAGTGTGTGTGTGTCCTTATATTGTAAATACACTATTATTAGAAATCTACCTAATTCGGAAAATATGTGTACAGGTAGCACAAAATAGTGGCTTACAAATTCTGTATTTATACCATCATTTAATTTCCTCACAAAGCATATAAATGATACTGTTTTATGTGAGCAAGACAACTAATGCCTGGTAAGTTATCTTATCCTTTGCTTTACAATAGCACGAAACTTTAGGAATCCCCTTATTATGTAGACCCTAATGCGATATTATATGAAAATATAGGCATATATCTGAAGCAATATGTGAAGCAATAAAGTACTTGTACTGTTTTAATTCAAATTCGTTGATATTAGTCGTTAGACAAACACGTTCAGTATAATGATTCTTGTCGAACGTCAAAGAAAGTTATTGCCAGACATTTTGAATATAAAATGATCACTTAATTTAAACAGGCATGGACAAGTTTCTGCGTGTCACTAGACCGCTACTCGACATTTAGAAGGCAATATACCCATTGACTAGAAAACGAACAGTGAAGTGAAGCGATAGGTATTGACGACGTTTTTTAGACATGCAATTGCTAACATAATTTGTGAATTGTCATTATTTCTCTCTTAAGATAATTTCTTCTTTTCTTCTTTTTTCTTCTTTTTTTAAAGATAACTCCCGCATTAGGAATATACATTCCTGTATCGCGGGGATCTTTACAAACATACATGAAACGGACCCAAAGTACACCCAGACTTAGAACAACAATTTATGGATCACACAAAGTGTTGTCCCATGTAGGATTTGAATCCACACTGAAACCACTAGGCCAACGTAACTAGGCCAAGTGTAGTCATGATAAATAAGAAAAGTGTTTTTATTCCATGTAAAATATAACATACTACCGTAGCTGGCAATTTGTCTTATCAAATGATAACGAAAATTCCAAATTTAAAATAAAATTTCAATTGTTTCCTTAGATATTCGATAAATATATCCGATATGTAAATTGGTGTTTAGAGTTTCAGCGCATATGATTGTGCAAAATCTAAAAATAACCAGTAAACTGTTAGTTTTTAGTATTTTATTTATTTTTTGTACTCTCTGGCGTCTGTCAACATTAAAAAAACTGGTAACTTTGCCCACAGAAGCCGCCCAAGTGGTGGCGTTGCTGAATTCTGGGCTTAGTCAGGGTGATGTCTCTGCAAGACTACTTTAAAGCTTATCCTGTATATAGAGTGTACAAACGCAATCGGTAAACTGGGCAATTCATGCGCCGTCCTGAATCTGGTAGGATCGAGCTACGTCTGAGCAAGGCGACCGATTCATTGCAACAGTTTGTTTGAGAAATAGGCGTCTTCACGCATTTCACCTGCAGTAACAACTTCGTGTTTTAAGAACTGTAGAACTGAGTGACTCTACGATTAGAAGAAGATTGAAGGAACGTGGACTGGTACCCCACAAGTCTGCAAATGGGCTGAAATTAACGGCAGACCACCGAAGAACGCGCCTTAACTTTGCACGTGAGCGCCTGAACTGGCCTTTTAATCAGTGGAGTTTCGTCAACGTTCTCTTTTCCGATGAGTGTAAAATTACGCTTTATGGAAATGATGGAAGGAACAAAGAATACTGAAGAGAAGGAGAACAATATGTGCTGTGCTACATTGAAGGAAAAGTTAGTTATTTTGGCGGTTCGTGGACAGTTTGGCGTGGTACCTATTAGCGCCCACGGTAACACGGGGCTTATCTCTGTGTCTCGATTAATAAGTGGGCGTTACATTGAATGTTTAAACCATCATGTGATACCCTATGCAGATTTTATTAGCAAGGACTCCATATTCATGCGACTGTCGTACGAGATTATCTTTTTGAAGTCGGTATCTCGGTTATAGAATGGTTAGCAAGGAGTCCTGACATGAATCACATAGAACATCTATGGAATGAACTAAAATGACGCATTCGAGGAAGAGATCCTGCCCCAGAGACTCGTGGTCAGCTGCGGAATGCAATCCAAGAAGAATGGGAAAACATTCCCCATTACGTGGTCGTGACTCTCATACGATAGATGGAAAATCAAATGGAAGCAGTCAAAGGACCCGGACCCAGAGGAGGGAATACAAGTTATTGAATGAATTGGTAAATACATTGAATTACAATTTTCCCGATAATCCTTTCGGAACATCAATGTGCAAGGTGTTTCGATTTTTTTGATGAGAAGTGTATGCCTAATACTTTTGCATTGCACAAGCAATCTGTGGAAAATAGAGTAGAACTGCCAGTAGATAGGTACCTATTTACTTTTAAGTGTGGTACTAACCTGACAATTTTAGTGTGTGTATTATTAAATTTAGTCCTATACTATTGCATTAGATGTAGCCTATAATGCTTGATTGATTTATTTATGATAGTGTAGGTTATCGCCTACGGGTATCGTCGTCGTGTATACAAATAAATAAAATTGGATTGTCTGTTTGTATTTTAGTATTAAAATAACCGCTTTTAATAAAATATGTATGTATACATAGTAGATACATCGGTAGACGAAAATAACATTTCTTGTCGTTCTGTCTGTCTGTTTATTTGTTCCACCTAATCTATGGAACGGCTGATTTTGGTGGAACTTTCACTGGCAGATAGCTGATATAATCAGGATTAACATAGACTACTTTGTTTTATACTAGCTTCGTCCTGCGGCGTTACCCACGGTTATTGTTGGTACGGTACCGCTGGTAACACCACAGGGCTCAGCTATTAGTAACTAAATAAAAAAAGTTTAGCACCGTAGTTTTAACTTAAAAAGTTGGCACCGCAGTAGTGACTCAAACTAGACTTATCAGCTTTTAAGGTTTTCATATTAAAACAAAAAAACAAGTCATTTATGAAATCCCGTAGGTCCTACAGATAGAGCAATCATCAAAAATAGAAATGTTTAGAACTGTGAAAGAGTTCAATAAAGTTGTGTCAAATCTCATGTTCTCCCGCACGCATTCCATAATACTCCAGCATAAAGAACTTAGTCCGTTTGTTAAAGTTGTGCGACACTCAAAAAAGAAATTTAAATAATAATATGTAAAATTGAAGCATCTGTTTTTAATTTCAAATTAACAGCTTTTCACTAAATGAAGTATGGAAATATATACATCAAAAATCAATTTTCAAAATTTTTGTCTGTCCGTCGGTTTGTCTGTCGGTCAGTTTGTTCCGGCTAATCTCTATCATGACTGGACCTATTTTGACCAAACTTTCACTGACTGATAGCTAATAAACAAGGCTGTTTTTTAGACTACCTACGCCCCACGGCGTCACCCGTGGTTGTCGTCAAATTCATATTCAAAATCATTTATTCAATTAAGACACTCAGTGACATTTATGAACGTTAAATTGAAGCTACAGATAAAAATCATAGATCGATAAAAACAGACGCCAGATGTACTCTATTGTCAAGGTGAATTAGGTGAAAACACCAAAATTCACTGCCTGCCTGTGTCGTACTGCGGGTAACACCGCTGGGCTCAGCTAGTATCAATATATAATAGCGACAGAAAACAGCGTGACAGTACTACAAAAAACCTAGACCTATTTTATTCTTTATTGTAGGTAGGTAGGTAGGAGGCGTATACATTCACCAAATACCTTCCATACAATCATTCACGGACAAATAAAACGCTATCTGCGCTAACAATAGCGTTTACCGGTAAAGCACATTGAGAGGCCGGCCTTCAATGACCACGCCCCAAACTCCGCCCACGATGCGTATGCGCCGAACGAGTCGAAATTCGTTTATAATTTCAACTCTTATATTAGAAGTCATTTCTATGATAATTTATTGTAAATGAATACGTATATATGTATACCTAGTATAAATGTGTACTGTGCTTGTTGTTATCGAAGATAATAAAATTTGGTGTCTCAGTTTTATTGGTTTACTTAACATTTGTAAAGCAATTTTTAGGTAAAGGTATCTAACTGGGTTATATTTATGTTATGGTATAAATTTCTGCCATAGTTGTCCGTAGAGGCAAGAGCTTTTTGTTGGTTGGCTAATACACTTATATTAGCTCAGAGTCTAGTGAACTTCACTCTTAAACAATAGGTTGTAGGTTTGATTCCTATCCAGTAAAATTCGATTTAAGAAAAGTTTGATCAGTTGTGCACACCTACCTTCATATTTTGAAAAAATCACACTCATATATGAGATGAGTGTGATTTTTTCAAAATATGAAGGTAGGTGTGCACCTATTTATGGCTTCATATGAGATTTACTAGTCGAGGTTTTATTTTTATAATTACATTACAATGAGTTTCTTAAAACAATGATAAAAGAAATGTTAAAAATGAAAATATTTTAATAATAAAAACGCATAAGCTAGTTGACAAGTACCTAAACAATAAGATTAAAAATTATTGTACTTTAATAAGATTTTAATTATAAATATCGTGAGAGAGCCACACTTCAGCGCGAATAGGCCGGCTCCACCGGAGTGATATCACGGCCTCATAGAAAACCAGTATAAAACAGCCCTTGCGCCGCGTTTCTCCGAAAGACCCAAACCCCAATCCCCCTGGTAGGTAAATATCACCAATACATTTAACATGTATCACGGTACGTATAGCAGGTAAATAACTATTTTTAGAGACTCACTGCCAAGTTCGTTACATCATTCTGTGGGGAACTCCTCCCTGTCAATAAACACTTTTGAAGTGAAACTTCTTTAGGCGCATGAGGGTAAAATTTTTACAAATGTAATGTCACGCAAGTATGCAACGGAAGTGTCGAAAAAGAGAGAGAGCGATCGAGATCGATTGAGAGAGAGTAAGACAGGGCCAACGTAGCGTGAAGCAACTAGGGATGGAGTGAGAGTAGGGAGCAAGCAAGTGAGAAAGATCAAGAGAAAAAGTGAGATAGAGCGATTGTCGTATCACGCACAGTGCCATGGAGCGAGAGGTGGGAGAGAGGTAAGAAGTTTCACTTCTGACATGTGTACTTTGTACGCACGCACTTTTTTTTATGTATTCAAATAGCCATGTTGTAAAACCTATGTATACCTAAATAGGCTAAAGATCTGTTAATTTTGTGCAAAATGTGTACCTAATTTATCTCCTAACTTTTAAGGTCTTAAACAGATAGGCATGGGTGTATATATACTTACACATTAACAGACTATACGTATTATTACCCGATTGCGAAAGAAGTAGGGTTATGTTTTTCGTGTGTATGTATGTATGTATATTTCTTTGGCACGCCCTAGATCCTAAACGGCTCGTCGTATTTTTATGTGAGTGTTGTCAAAAGATTTGTCTTATTTGTGAGAGTGAAACTGACACAGGTTTTCTTGACTACGTTATCTTCAAGGGAAAAACGTGCCTTGGTGTCTACCTATAATTATGTTTCAAAAAGAGGTTGGTAAAACATTTGGGAGTCCTGTGGAATTACAACCGTTGATCACTATAACTGTAATGTTGGAGTATACATACAATACGGGGGGGCTATGTTTTTCGAGTGTATGTATGTATACTTCTTCTTTAATACAACGAGCCTAAACGGCTTGTTGTATTTTTATGTGGATGATGTCTATAGATACGTCGTAGTCGTGAAAGTCATACTGGGTAGGTACATCAAAATTTAAATAAAAACAAAATAAAAAAATATTTCCTTTCCAGTTTTTTCTGTCTTTTTACTTCTTCAATGAATTTCATAAAGATGGCAAATATTGACGCAGCATTCGTTATTTGATGACCTTGATGATTACAGTTGTTTAAATAGGTACCTGTAAATTATAAACGTAGTGTTTAAGTACAAAAACTTTGAACGATTTTACACCTTAGTCTTTAAACACATACTGACAAAGACACATTTAGCACTATTAAAGTACTATATATATAAAGTAGTAGAATCTATATCGATGTATTCAAAAATGTACTTACCATGCCTAATAAATAGTAGTACCCTATAGTTTAAAGTTTATGAGAAGAAAAAAAAAGAGGTTCTAGCGAAGATTATTCTAACAAAACCCATCCCTTTGGGTGAAAACGTTAAATATAGTAGTAGCTACTGTGTAAGTAGCAACCTTTTAAATTCTTATAACTAGGTACCTAATATTGTACAAGTAGGATTGCGGTTGGCGGCAGGTGTGTCCAGGTCGACGACACTTCGTGTCATGTGTTACCACTAGTTCAATGAAAATAAAACTGTACCGTTAAGACTTTAAAGTCGGAATTCGTCTGAAACAGTTGTGTTTTCAGTGTTAAGGCTGCGGTCTGAACGACGAGGATCCGATATCATAACACCACGTCTGTGAGCAATATCGATCAATTTCATTCGATTATTTTCCGAAAATACCACGAAGTCATCAATAACATTTAATACAGCCGACATTTAGTTTTAAGACTTCGATGCATCAAGTACACGATTAGACGTATTTTGTTAAAGGATATTTAGGTATGGATTTAAAAAAACTGACTGCCTCGATGGCGCAATGGTAGCGTACGCGACTGCTGTCCATGAGGTCTCGGGTTCGAATCTTGGGTCGCAATAAATGTTTGTATGATCTGCAAATATTTGTTTCGGAGTTTGGGTGTTTTCTATGTATAGTATGTATGTATTTCAAAAAAAGGTTTTTATGTATTCATATCAGTTGTCTAGTACCCATAATAGAAGCTCTGCTTAGTTTGGGACTAGATGGCATCGTGTATTAGATGTCCGAAATATTTATTTATTTATAAAACACCAGTCAGTATTTCTAAATTCTTTTGCACTTTTGTATACCTACATACATAGGCATTTACTGCACTAGGTATGTTATATGTGCGTTGCCTGCCTTTCCTGGAACACTTTTAAAATTACACTGCATCATCTAGATGCAGTGTAATAAGTAGGTAGTTTTTGGTAAATATATAGTATATAGCTTATTATTAGTTGGTTTATTAATACATTTTAATATAGTCGTAACTGGCCGCTGTCTGTGCATGGAAACTATATAAGAAAAACTGTTATAGGGGTGGTGGGGGGGGGGGGCACTTCCAGCAATAGAATCCAAAACAATAATTTTTACAATATTTGTCTGTTTGTCTGTACGTTTGTGCACGCTAATCTCAGAAACGGCTCAACAGATTTTAATGCAGTTATCACTAATACGTTTTTGATTGCTCCACTTTACATTTAGCGTTTCTTTCATTTCATTCAGTTCATAATTAAAAAGTTATATTAGTTTAAAGAATCTCCGCAATAACCGACATACGCGGGTGGAGTCGCATTAAAAGCTAGTAAAAGAAGTGTACATTATACGAGATATACTCGTGTACTCGTACATATCCGTGGCCATTCATTAAATTAATAATTTACAATGAGTATCCCTTCTTAAAATGAATTGGTACTACGAATAACTTATCGGAATCAAAAATGAGTTTTAAATAGCTACAATGAGCTATAATCTTCCCCAATTTGATTAAGGTCACGGCGGCCAGTTTTAACGAAGACCAGACAGGTACGCAGGAGACATTATAATACACAAGTGTGTGCGCAAATACAGGTGCACTCTCTGTTCTCTGTTTCTCGTAATCCGATAGGACGGTTAAACGAAACAAGCTATAGATATACCTATAATGAGCTATGCTTACCTAATAATAGCCTATAGTCAAAATTACTTATTAATGTAAATAAACTAAGTAAAAAAAGCCTTTCTTAAAATGAGACTTTTATCCTATAACAATTAATGTTATGACCCATTGAAAAAGTTATTGAGCTTAGTTTATCCTTATCCTCACATTTTAACTTGAACATTGAGATTATAAAACTCTTTGTTCTTTAATTATTTAGTACGTAGTCATATTATATCACAGTGTCTTGATTACTCGACACATCCCACACACTTGCGTGTGATCTAAAATCATGCTTAAGAACACATTTTTGACACATACATCCATAATTAATATTATGAAATTGAAAGCAATTTTGTCCTTCTGTCTGTCAAGCTTTTACGGCTAAACCGTTACACCAATTTTAATAAAATTTGGCAGCTTTTTTAAGGAAGGACATAGGCCTCTTTTTGCTACGATATCCGAGGCAAAAACTAGTACTATATAAATCAACCATGACGTAGATCATACAATCGTTCTCAGCATACAATTACCTTATCTTTAGTTGGAATCGAACTGCCGAACTCTGGTTTAGCAGTCAGAACCACCAACTGCTAAATCAATAGGCCAAATGTACTATTATATGCAAGTCAGTGCGATGTTATAGAATTGTAGAAAATATTGAGAGAGGTCTGTTTAATCTTTACGATGATTATGTAGATCTCAGATAGATAGACCTTTACGTATAGTATTATCCATACACAATGGATATTAAAGTCAAGCGTATGTAAAACTTGGAAACCGTAAAAGCAATTGAACAAAATACTGTAGTAATCTAACCTTATCNTCGACACAACCCACACACTTGCGTGTGATCTAAAATCATGCTTAAGAACACATTTTTGACACATACATCCATAGTTAATATTATGAAATTGAAAGCAATTTTGTCCTTCTGTCTGTCAAGGTTTTAAGGCTAAACCGTTACACCAATTTTAATAAAATTTGGCAGCTTTTTTAAGGAAGGACATAGGCCTCTTTTTGCTGCGATATCCGAGATGCACGCGAGTGGAGCCCAGGGCAAAAACTAGTACTTTATATAAATCAACCGTGACGTAGATTATATAATCGTTCTCAGCATACGATTACCTTAACTTAAGTTGGAATGGGACTGCCAAACTCTGGTTTAGCAGTCGGAACCACCACCTGCTAAATCAATAGGCCAAATGTACTATTACATGCAAGTCAGTGCGATGTTATAGAATTGTAGAAAATATTGAGAGAGGTCTGTTTAATCTTCATGATAATTATGTAGATCTTAAATAGATAGACCTTTACGTATAGTATTATCCATACACAATGGATATTATAGTCAAGCGTATGTAAAACTTGGAAACCGTAAAAGCAATTGAACAAAATACTGTAGTAATCTAACCTTATTACTACGACATCATATAAATTCCATCTAAAACTGTCTGTGAGTTGTTGTATTTACATGTGGCTTCTTAATATAAAAAGTGCTCTAAATAAGTCACTCATTTGATCCTGCTTGTATCCGTAGTATTTACAATCATATACAAATTGATTATTAATTAATGCCAAAAAGCACATCCACAGTTACATTATTTAAATAAAACCGTTATGATAAAATACCTGTTACCCGCCTAATATGAAGATCGTAGTAACTAAAAAAAAGGTAAAAAATGATCTAATGTGTACAGGTGTGTGTCAGGTGCGCCTGCGCAGTGCAGCGCTCTGCGGCGCTCTGACGGGCGGCGCACAGCCAGGCAGGTGCCGCCTTAGGAGGGGAGCACCTTACTATACACCTTACAAAAATAAAGATGCATACGGGTGTACCTTACGTAGCAGAAAATAAGACCGAATTTGCCGTAAACACTTTTCAACGACTCTTGTAGGGCTCTACTCCTCTCCTTTTTATCGAACAAAAAATGAACTGTAAACGCGATCACGGCCGCGGCTAAGGTCAATGTTAGCGCTTCCTTCAGTGCACGTTCAGAGAAGAGCGCGTGCGCATCCTATCGCGCATGCGCCGTGCTGTACCGCCATAAGCCGTAATGTAATATTGTACCGAATTACCGAACTTTACAGATACAGTATAACACGTTCACGGATTATTTTTCTCGTACATTTTTGTAGAAGTGTAACATAACAAACTCACGCGCAGTGAATTAATACATAACGACATTTCACCGGGCGATCGATCACGTATAGTCGATATTTCGTTTGCGACATCGGCGACCGATAATCGGATCGACGTCCAGATTTTTTGTTCTTATACTAATTTATTCATCCTCATTAACTGTGATGGACGAGACCAGTCAACTTTTTAAGTACAACTCATTTCTGACGTGACTGTAGGTGGAATTTTTGTAAGACTCAAGTGATATTGAAAATGGAGACTTTGGTACTGATTCCTCAAGACNGCTTAGTTTATCCTTATCCTCACATTTTAACTTGAACATTGAGATTATAAAACTCTTTGTTCTTTAATTATTTAGTACGTAGTCATATTATATCACAGTGTCTTGATTACTCGACACAACCCACACACTTGCGTGTGATCTAAAATCATGCTTAAGAACACATTTTTGACACATACATCCATAGTTAATATTATGAAATTGAAAGCAATTTTGTCCTTCTGTCTGTCAAGGTTTTAAGGCTAAACCGTTACACCAATTTTAATAAAATTTGGCAGCTTTTTTAAGGAAGGACATAGGCCTCTTTTTGCTGCGATATCCGAGATGCACGCGAGTGGAGCCCAGGGCAAAAACTAGTACTTTATATAAATCAACCGTGACGTAGATTATATAATCGTTCTCAGCATACGATTACCTTAACTTAAGTTGGAATGGGACTGCCAAACTCTGGTTTAGCAGTCGGAACCACCACCTGCTAAATCAATAGGCCAAATGTACTATTACATGCAAGTCAGTGCGATGTTATAGAATTGTAGAAAATATTGAGAGAGGTCTGTTTAATCTTCATGATAATTATGTAGATCTTAAATAGATAGACCTTTACGTATAGTATTATCCATACACAATGGATATTATAGTCAAGCGTATGTAAAACTTGGAAACCGTAAAAGCAATTGAACAAAATACTGTAGTAATCTAACCTTATTACTACGACATCATATAAATTCCATCTAAAACTGTCTGTGAGTTGTTGTATTTACATGTGGCTTCTTAATATAAAAAATGCTCTAAATAAGTCACTCATTTGATCCTGCTTGTATCCGTAGTATTTACAATCATATACAAATTGATTATTAATTAATGCCAAAAAGCACATCCACAGTTACATTATTTAAATAAAACCGTTATGATAAAATACCTGTTACCCGCCTAATATGAAGATCGTAGTAACTAAAAAAAGGTAAAAAATGATCTAATGTGTACAGGTGTGTGTCAGGTGCGCCTGCGCAGTGCAGCGCTCTGCGGCGCTCTGACGGGCGGCGCACAGCCAGGCAGGTGCCGCCTTAGGAGGGGAGCACCTTACTATACACCTTACAAAAATAAAGATGCATACGGGTGTACCTTACGTAGCAGAAAATAAGACCGAATTTGCCGTAAACACTTTTCAACGACTCTTGTAGGGCTCTACTCCTCTCCTTTTTATCGAACAAAAAATGAACTGTAAACGCGATCACGGCCGCGGCTAAGGTCAATGTTAGCGCTTCCTTCAGTGCACGTTCAGAGAAGAGCGCGTGCGCATCCTATCGCGCATGCGCCGTGCTGTACCGCCATAAGCCGTAATGTAATATTGTACCGAATTACCGAACTTTACAGATACAGTATAACACGTTCACGGATTATTTTTCTCGTACATTTTTGTAGAAGTGTAACATAACAAACTCACGCGCAGTGAATTAATACATAACGACATTTCACCGGGCGATCGATCACGTATAGTCGATATTTCGTTTGCGACATCGGCGACCGATAATCGGATCGACGTCCAGATTTTTTGTTCTTATACTAATTTATTCATCCTCATTAACTGTGATGGACGAGACCAGTCAACTTTTTAAGTACAACTCATTTCTGACGTGACTGTAGGTGGAATTTTTGTAAGACTCAAGTGATATTGAAAATGGAGACTTTGGTACTGATTCCTCAAGACTTGAGCTTGGCCTTGAGACCAGGTGGAGCGAGAGGGCGAGAGGCTTCGGTAAGCGTTTGGACGTCAGCTGAGATTCATCGTGGATCGTTGCTGTATCCATTCCAGGGTACCATCAGGATCGATAAGCTACATGTTTACACATACGTGCCGGATCATGACGTAAGTATAAAATATTTTGACATCACTTTCTACGTTTCTAGATATTACAGACATAGGTATGTGTATTACCCGAATTATAATTTTTAAAAAGAATGTTTAATATTGTATTTTATTCAATAGTTTTTTGGTGTAAAAATTAGTATGTTCATATCGTGAAGAACTTCTTTCAGTAAAAGTGTGATAATAAAATGACATAATGAAAGGGTGTCAGGCAAGGCTATATTCGTTTATTATCCGTTTTCATTTATTAAAGTTACAGCCTTGTATTTTAACTCATTACGTTGTGAAAATATCCTAAAATAATATTTTAATGTAGGTTTTTAACAAAATCCATAAATTATTTTCTTCTTGGCTAGTATTAAAATAAAAATTTGTTTAAATCGCATCTATTAGAGTAAATTTATCTTCTGACGGACTTAATTTTCAATTATATTGACTTTGAATGACCAAACATATAATAAAATACATATTATTGTTGTAACATAGTTGTGTTATTCGTTTTGCTCATCTAAAATAACATTTTCTAAGAATAATTATATAATAACCAATTTGTTTGCAACTTTTATGAGTTAATTTGTTGTTAGAACAGTCAAACATTGCTACTGTTCTTGAAAATTAGGAAAATATTTTTTTATTTTCTCAACACAAATTCGTCATGGTAATTTAAGTCTCTGTTTTAATTTTATTTTATTAAAGATAAATATGTTTTTGAGGAAATTAAAATATTATATGAGAAAATAAACTAAGTAACGAACAATACAAACACAAATTGTAATTTTTTATTAGAGTGTGTGACGTCAAGGTACGTCTTATGAGTTTTATAATTGGGATCGAGTTACGAGATTACCACTGTCATCCATTGTTATGTTAATTTTATAGATTTTTTCATGTTGAGAAAAATCAGTGAGGTATGAATTGAAACACCGACTTGTTCCGTGTTTGCGTTAAGGATTATGATATCATTATGAAGCTTTATGAATATTTTATGGCGAATAATAAAGTTTAAGCTTGTCATCAGTGTCGTTAGTTAAACAAAGCTATGCACAAACCATCTGAAATGAATAAATCTAGATTTTATCTGTTTCCTTATAATTTTTTTTTTCAAAATTTAATCATGTTATATTCTTAATTTAGCTTTTATCAGCGTCGTTAATATAATTATCAACATTTGAATGCTGGCCATATAGACTTTTCCGTAGAGATAAGGTTTTAGTAATATCAACATTTTATAGATGTTCTTTAAAGTGTGTATTAAGTATATCTTAAAATATATACATATTATTTTATATTTTATTTTGGTAAAATATCGCTTACAAATATTGACAGAAAGATTACAAAAGTTTCTTCAAATACAAAACTTAAAAACTAGTCATAATGAGTTCAATATATGGTATTATTTTAAGTTTACGTGGAATAAGTCGGAAGTAGATTTAAAAAAAAATTCTTCTAGATATATGTTTTTTAAATCAAGACAAGAACTTTATAAAACTTCTTAAATGTTAAAGACTTTTTTGGGTTTACCTAGCAACCTGAGAGTTAGGTGGCCTTTGAACTGAACAGGCCGTTGAAAGAAAATATGCCTAAATTACTTCACATTTTAGAAGACTTACTTTTTAAAAAGTTAAAGTATATAGTCCAGTAATTAATATACCAACAAAATTTACCAACACTTCTATAACTTTTGATTTCATATTTAAATCTAAATTAGAAATGCCTTTAAAATAAGTCTCATCTTTCCAACCACGCCGACCTCCGCAGTCAGTTATGTAGAAGGGTGAAAATAATAACGCAAACCCTTAAACTTCTAAAACATTTACTGCTTCTCATCAGGCACGATTTGTGTTCGGAACCCTACTGGAGAAAACTTACCCAAAACTCACTGTTTTAGTAACTTAATAAATATTATCGAAATAGCTCTAATACCGTCTGTGTATTTTAAGCGATTTTTATCTGATCTTAGAAAATCACCTAATCCTATGAGACTCCCATTCCTGTGTTCGCTCATGACTGTGAGTAGACAGTTAAATAAAACAAGTTAGATCTTCCATGGTTATCATTGTTCTAAAACCGAGGTCGTGAGCCCCGAGGAATCGTTCGGACTGATCGCTGCCGCCTCTTTCCGCTTACGTCCTACGCGACA
This sequence comes from Hyphantria cunea, assembly GCA_003709505.1. Taxonomy (NCBI): domain Eukaryota; kingdom Metazoa; phylum Arthropoda; class Insecta; order Lepidoptera; family Erebidae; genus Hyphantria; species Hyphantria cunea. The sequence goes on along the minus strand of PKRV01000434.1, from coordinate 301,636 downwards.
GAAGTTTCATCCCCATCATCTAGATGGATAGCAGTCCACAACTGTGCGCCGTGTGTCCAGAAACTTTCTGCCTCGCCCNGTGAAAATATCCTAAAATAATATTTTAATGTAGGTTTTTAACAAAATCCATAAATTATTTTCTTCTTGGCTAGTATTAAAATAAAAATTTGTTTAAATCGCATCTATTAGAGTAAATTTATCTTCTGACGGACTTAATTTTCAATTATATTGACTTTGAATGACCAAACATATAATAAAATACATATTATTGTTGTAACATAGTTGTGTTATTCGTTTTGCTCATCTAAAATAACATTTTCTAAGAATAATTATATAATAACCAATTTGTTTGCAACTTTTATGAGTTAATTTGTTGTTAGAACAGTCAAACATTGCTACTGTTCTTGAAAATTAGGAAAATATTTTTTTATTTTCTCAACACAAATTCGTCATGGTAATTTAAGTCTCTGTTTTAATTTTATTTTATTAAAGATAAATATGTTTTTGAGGAAATTAAAATATTATATGAGAAAATAAACTAAGTAACGAACAATACAAACACAAATTGTAATTTTTTATTAGAGTGTGTGACGTCAAGGTACGTCTTATGAGTTTTATAATTGGGATCGAGTTACGAGATTACCACTGTCATCCATTGTTATGTTAATTTTATAGATTTTTTCATGTTGAGAAAAATCAGTGAGGTATGAATTGAAACACCGACTTGTTCCGTGTTTGCGTTAAGGATTATGATATCATTATGAAGCTTTATGAATATTTTATGGCGAATAATAAAGTTTAAGCTTGTCATCAGTGTCGTTAGTTAAACAAAGCTATGCACAAACCATCTGAAATGAATAAATCTAGATTTTATCTGTTTCCTTATAATTTTTTTTTTCAAAATTTAATCATGTTATATTCTTAATTTAGCTTTTATCAGCGTCGTTAATATAATTATCAACATTTGAATGCTGGCCATATAGACTTTTCCGTAGAGATAAGGTTTTAGTAATATCAACATTTTATAGATGTTCTTTAAAGTGTGTATTAAGTATATCTTAAAATATATACATATTATTTTATATTTTATTTTGGTAAAATATCGCTTACAAATATTGACAGAAAGATTACAAAAGTTTCTTCAAATACAAAACTTAAAAACTAGTCATAATGAGTTCAATATATGGTATTATTTTAAGTTTACGTGGAATAAGTCGGAAGTAGATTTAAAAAAAAATTCTTCTAGATATATGTTTTTTAAATCAAGACAAGAACTTTATAAAACTTCTTAAATGTTAAAGACTTTTTTGGGTTTACCTAGCAACCTGAGAGTTAGGTGGCCTTTGAACTGAACAGGCCGTTGAAAGAAAATATGCCTAAATTACTTCACATTTTAGAAGACTTACTTTTTAAAAAGTTAAAGTATATAGTCCAGTAATTAATATACCAACAAAATTTACCAACACTTCTATAACTTTTGATTTCATATTTAAATCTAAATTAGAAATGCCTTTAAAATAAGTCTCATCTTTCCAACCACGCCGACCTCCGCAGTCAGTTATGTAGAAGGGTGAAAATAATAACGCAAACCCTTAAACTTCTAAAACATTTACTGCTTCTCATCAGGCACGATTTGTGTTCGGAACCCTACTGGAGAAAACTTACCCAAAACTCACTGTTTTAGTAACTTAATAAATATTATCGAAATAGCTCTAATACCGTCTGTGTATTTTAAGCGATTTTTATCTGATCTTAGAAAATCACCTAATCCTATGAGACTCCCATTCCTGTGTTCGCTCATGACTGTGAGTAGACAGTTAAATAAAACAAGTTAGATCTTCCATGGTTATCATTGTTCTAAAACCGAGGTCGTGAGCCCCGAGGAATCGTTCGGACTGATCGCTGCCGCCTCTTTCCGCTTACGTCCTACGCGACAGAAGTTTCATCCCCATCATCTAGATGGATAGCAGTCCACAACTGTGCGCCGTGTGTCCAGAAACTTTCTGCCTCGCCCAATAAAACTGTTTAGTGAACTGTCACCTGCGGTATTCCCGGATCAAAACTACCTTCAAGCATTCAAGAGAAGAGCGTTTTCCTCCTTAAAAGGTCGGCAACACACTTGTGATGCCTCCGGTGTTGCGGTTGTCCATGGGCAGCGATAATCGCTTACCATCGGGCGATAAGTCTGCTCGATTGCACGCCCTTCCTTAAAAAAACACATCAATTTCATTAATCTTGTATAACAACTTTAATGTATGGTTTTAGTAAATTTGTGGTAATGAATATTTGCCATTATTAGTATTATTAAATAAATATTGATTAATATATATATAAAGGTTCTCAGATTCATTTTCATTGCGAGTGTGACATTGGGTTATATTAAAATTAAAAATAAATTAATGAAAACTGCGGGTTTTTTGATGACTCGAAAATTTATGTTTACATATTTTTCCTCTCAAAACATATCGAGTGGTATCAAATAGAATAGTCTTCAAAGATGATTACAAAAAATAAACAAGTTATGTTACACAACAGGGGTTTTTGTTTGTTGTATGTCTAATCGCCAATAACAGTCTCACTACACTGAAAGTGCGGAATATATTTCAGTAAAAACAATTATTCTAAGGTGGTATTTTAATAAACTTCTTCCTTTTGTCACTGCTTACGACTAGAAGGAAAATATACTTAATCATATTTATTCATAGCAATGCTGTCAGTTTTGACGGCTATACTTATATTTCAGTATTAAATTAACTAAACAAGGAAAATGGTTCACGAAATTTATTTAAAAAAATACCTGGTTTTAAGTAGAGTGTACCGTGTTTCACGATAAATTAGCTTTTGCCGATGGGTTCAACTGTTCGTAATTATAAAACACACTACTTCAAAAATTTCATGATTATAAAATATACGAATATTAAACTAATGGTAATTATGTTAAATCAATAGTTTTTTTTAAATATTACTTCTAAAGTCATTCACACCATATACTTCCTCAGATCAATAGAATATACTAATAGCTTTGTCATTCTTCTTAGTTTTAATGAAGTTAATAATAATTATAATTGAGAGAAGATTGAATTATATTTCGTATAACTCCGGATTATGTGAGGAATCTCTCGTGTATACATCTAAATCTCTAGGTTTCATAGTTGTAGTACCAACTAAAAAATAACAAGTCTACAAAAAACATATACTCCTTACATACACTCCTTTTTGGGTAGCATTTATGAACATCAGTCATACCTTCTAGACAAAGCCCTAAATACGTTCCAACAAAATAAATACAAAAGCATTATAGTTATAAACCACCGTCCAGTTAGACGCAATACCGGATAGTCACGAACCTCGGTTACCAATAAGGTGGTTTTTACAAACACCCCAGTAAAAACTATATCATAACAGAAACCGCATGATTGTGAGCTTTCTATAGGGCTACGTGATAAACCTTACATAGTTAGGAACAGTTGGATATCTGGACGTGATTTTAGAATTATATAATTATAAAATGCGTTTCTCTACTCTGGTACGGGAACCGTTTATTTTTAATCTAGTCAAATATTTTGGCAACGATCTGACAGTTAATCTAATCCTTTTAATTATATTATTATTTAACTGCCTCTGTGGCGCAGTGGTGGCGTATGCGACTGCTTTGCTTGACGTTGCGGTTTCGATTCCCGGTTCGGACCAAATGTTCGTATAATCTGGAAATATTTGTTTCGGAGTTTGGGTGTTTTCTACGTATAATATATATGTATTTACAAAAAAAAAGTGTATACGTATTTATGTTAGTTGTGTAGTAACCATAACACAAGCTCTGCTTAGCTTGGGAGACTAGATGGATTTGTGTGTGAGATATCCAGAATATATATTATTATAGTATACCAAGTCTTCAGATTTGACTTTCAATTGACTTCATAGGTGAACAGGCTTTCAAAAGATTGCCATATTTTATTTTTACATTTGTAGAAACTAATATAAATTGATTAATAACTTGACGTGATATATCTTATACGCGGCCCTTAAATTTGATCTCAAACTAAGCGGTGTCTGGGCTTACTTAATCACTAATGCACATATCATATCAAAGATAGTTAATTATACTTCGCCACAACATTTTTTTTTAATGGGCCCGCTAAATTGACGCTACTTTGCCTAATAGAAAGCATCATTGCGCCTCCAGTCGCACTCACTCACAAAACACGACAGTACGAATGCTGGCATTTTAGGTTAGTCTGCTGAGCGAGGCAGAGAAAAAAAAGAGTAGTACCGCCCTAGTCGAGCGGGCCCGTTCGAGCTGAAATCGGCGTGGCACTGATACCTTTTAATTTCGCTCATCACTCAGTTATTTGGCCTATAAGGGAATCGAACCCAGGGTAAGCAGTCAGAGTTAAAATATAAACCACTAGCTAGACAAACAGGCCCGTCAAATACGATTTAAAATGTTTTAAAAATAAATAATTCAATTTTACTGTGGTTTTTTGGACTAAATTATCGGGCAACTACTATGAGACTAAATTCAAGGATTTTTACAAATCAATAGTGAATATAAGCTAGCCATTATCTTCATTTCATTTTTTAAAGACAACTCCCGCATTAGGGCTATAAATTCCTGAGTCGCGGGGATCTTTACAAACATACATGAAATGGACACAAAGTACACCCAGACTTAGAACAACAATTTATGGATCACACAAAGTGTTGTCCCATGTAAGATTTGAACCCACAACACTTGGCGCAGTAGGTAGCGGCGTGGCGACCACTGAAACCACTAGGCCAACCGTGTAGTATCTAATTTAATAGGTTCTGTATAGAAAAATTACAACTATTTTTAATCAATACTAATCAAAATTCAGTTGGGACATCACGGGATGTTTCACAACACAGCCCATTACCAAAACAAGATCAATTAACTCGATAATTTATAACCTATACAGCATTATTCTATAGAAATTTCGTCTATGTAATTATATAGAAAAACAACACCTTCGGGCTTTTGGCCGGAAGCATTCGCACTTAAACTAAGTTCAGGTGTTGTGCACAAATATAAACTTTCACCATGAACAGGTTTGATGCGAGCGACGCCTGGTGCGTCTTAGTGTAAAAAAGCGAGATCGCAATGTCTATCTACTTCGAACTAATGTTGTTACTGTGTAGTTTATTTTTTTATTTTTCTACCATTTGAAGAAATATTTTCTGCTAAGGATACTGGCATGTTTGTGTATGTGTCGAACAGTGTGTCTATGTGTAACATTTATTAAATATTTACGTTTTTCGTAAAAATATGAGGAGATCTTCATTCGTTAAGAACGTTTATTTGTTATTTTTTCCTTGTAGGTACACTGTTCAGTTACTCCCACTGTTTTTAGGTCATGATTCATCCATCCATCATGTTAAAAGTTTTATTTTTTATTTTTTTAGGAGGACTTACAGCTAACATTACACAATTGCAATAAAGTAGATAGCAGTAATTATAAGTTCTCGCTTGTAGTGATATGCTAAACAGAAAGATATGAGCGACAGCATCAACAATTGTTTTCTTTTGTTAATTTATCTTCTAAAAAAGTTAAGGCTCAGACACTTTAGCACCTTAAAGACACTAGTAGAGAATGGATCTGTAATGTCCTGCTTGCAAAACTCATTTAGTTTTTGAGGAAAACTTACAATTTTTTTTTATATTTACACTTATAACTATTATTACTTTTTGTTTTTTTTATTATACCTATTCGTTTCTCTTAAGTACGCATGACTATGCCCTTATATTTCTCCACTATCCTCTGTTCACACAGGGTTTGCTGGCAGAAAACTCAATTTTGGGTTAAGCACGCCTTTTGTACATGACACTTCCTTGAATAAATGATTTAGATGTTTTTGTAGCAACTCCTTATTTTCTACGTCCTTATTTCGATTTAATAAGCGCTGAACTCAGGCTTAATAAATAATATGCAAATTAGGTTAAAAGTCAAAATATGTAAAATTTTGATACTAATCGATGTGGAGCTAGTTGACTTTTTAAAGTGAATATTTCAAATTAATATTGAAAATTAACCTACCTTAAATATGAACTGTGACAACTTCAGCAAAAAAACTCTAGCAATATCTATGGTTTTGAAATTTTTATTCTATAGCCCTGGCAGCCTATTGAATAGGTAGTAAGTACTCATTGACAGACGTTTGTGTTTGTAACAACATTTATTTCATAATTAATTAGTGTTCGTTAAGCGTTCATTGAGCTTGCTGCGGGGGATATGGTTCAAATATAAAGCGAAAGAAATAAATATTTTATCTCTAGTGTCTACGTTGTGTTATATATATGAACTAGTAACTTATAAAGTTTCAAGAATCGCACACAAAAGATGATTTTTAGGTGTTGTTCTCAGAACGGATAATTTTTGTCTATCTGGGTAGCGGTCCATACCACAGCAACCTACAAGCTCATTTACAAAACTAAAAAATTGACATGGTTATGATGACTTATGTTTCCCTCCTTGAACAAGTCCTCTTGAGATTCAATCCCTATAGTGCATATGTGAATGAAACTCTTGTTAAATCTTTCGTAATCTAACTAAGTAAACTACAAAACTGTTTTATTAATTTAGTTAATTTCAGATATTTTGAAAATGTTACACACTACAGCAGCAAATATTTTATCCGTTGGCAAGAAAGGATTATCCAACTTAAAAAAGATATTCAAACGGTCACATTGCAAACAGATAGTTGAAAAATCACTGGGTTTGTTAATTAATTTTACATACTAAAAATAAGGTACCACGTACAATGGCCACATCAAAAGGCTAAGTGCGAAAACCAAATCAAAATAAAGGTGTAAAACCACCGTCGCTCATAACTTGCACCACAGTAACTAGTAGCTTTTTGTGTCTTTTCAACGCACGCGCTGCGTTCATTACAATCCACTTTTATACAGACAAGAGTCTAATTACAATTGTTTCGTATATTTTGACAACGGCAATTTATAACAACATTTATTCTATACAAGTTATTGGAGCGTGAAACTCTTAAATTATTCCAAATCAACTTCTAATAGATGTACGATGATTACTCCGATGGAGTGTCTTAATTGTGTAGTAACGGATTGTAATTATCGGCAAAAGAAAGTATAACATCTAATACGGATAACAGGGAAAATGGTCTATGATGCGAGCACGTGGCAAAGATAATTGGCGGGTTTTTATAAGCAAAATTAGAACTTGTTAGTCACGGGCGGTGCAATTATGTAGTTCTGATTTACTTAAATAACTTCTGATTGTTCAATGATAACATATTGAGGATTGTAAAACAGTATTAGCAGTGTTGACTGGTTGAGATTTAATAGTTGTGAAATTGCATTCTTATATATTTAATTTAACATAACCGTCCCCTCACAAGGGAACCGAATACCTAGGGTAAGATCAAAAAAAGATTTAGTGTATTAGTATTACCTACTGCATTTTTATTTTTTATTTGACTTATTCATATTCGTATGAGTATCTATATTCGAGTGAATGCATTAAAAGTCTTGCATTGAGTACTAGTACTAATTCTTCCTAGTGGCTAAAGGTTCGCTCGTTCGTTCGTTTCTTAAAAAAAGAAACATGGCTGTTGGTTTAGTAGTTATAGTGTGAAAGTTCCAAAATAAGTAAACCCACATATTTGCATTCACAAAAGTACTAGTTAATCAGCGCAACTTTGTCAACATCTCTCAGCGCAACATTTTTCTTTGATCTCGACTCTTATTGGTCATATAAATATAGTCTTCCTCCATAAATAGGTTATAGAACTAATAAAAAACCAAAATAGTAAATTTTGAGATACAAGCTTTAAACCGAAGTAAAATAAACTATACCTGCCATGGCAGTGATAATTGTTGTTCAACATTTTCATCCTCAGTATAACTAAGCTATAGACGTAAGTAAAATAATACGGTACTAGGGACTACATGCATCTACAGTGCAAAAGGTTATAAGTTTCCAATTAGGTTACTTTATAAATAATCTATCTTAAATAATCTTAAATTTATCCCTCGCGGTTTTCTTCTTACTTTGCCTTCCATGATAAAAATTTATAAAAAAGTCCGTAAGAGCACACTGTATTTTAAGATCATCTTGATATTTATCACTTTATCCGTGATACAGACATAACTGGCAACAGTGCTAGTGGCGACTAATTCAGGATAATACTCATGGTAAATATACCGCTTATAATAGAATTTATGAAATAAAAATGGCCATGTTAGTTTTTAAATTTACTATCATCATACAAATCATTGTTACTTAATATGTAATTCACTGTTAAAATATAACAGATTTCTGCACCTATTTCCTATTACAACAACAAATGTTACAAGTAACATTAATTTTTTGAATGATGAAGTTTTATAGTTCAGTTACTTCATGATTCTCACGTGAAAAGGGACGCATGTACTACATTTCTTTCAAACCTAAATATAATAATATTAAAAACAATAAATAACAGGAATTAGAGACAATTTAGACATGGTAGTGTAATCTCGAACTAGATGTACCTTATATGAAAACCTCTATAACATATTTATGATTTACTTGTACATATAATGTAAAGTCATATTGTAGACAAATTATATCTAAATACAGAGCAAACTGTTTAACTGCTGAATAAAAATCAACGGCTTCTGAATCATTGGATCGACATGCGCATTTTAAAAGAGTGTAAGACCAAAACAAAACATTTCCTTAAGAATTTAAACTTCCAAAGAGACTACAACGAAAATCAACTAGCCACTGCCATAAAACTCATAATGCAAGGAAACGAATTGGATTCGCCTCGAACAATAAAATAAAAACAAAAGAAGCTACCGTGGGAGCGAGGAGTATTCACATAAGTAAAGTGACAAAAATGAAGCGATTATGTGTACAGGGCCGTTGACATTGCATGCGCTGGAGACCATATTAGATTATGGCGTGATCGAGTTTGAAGTCAAATAAGGCTGGTGGCATTTTAGGTGTTCGTACAAAAATAAGCTTGGGAGACCATTTTTGTAAGGCGGCGGCGGCTCGTGCAGCATATTTTTTTTTAATTTTTAACAAGGTTTTTAATAGGTACTAATAATGTATTGTCTTATTATAATGAATTTAATGTACTACAAAAGGTTTGCTAGATGTGTTCACACCTATGAGCATAAAGTGGCTTCTTCTAGAATATAACGTCAAATATCAACACTCACTTAACTTCGGCTTTTCTCGATCACAACTATCTCAACTACCGTAATTCCTAAGTATTACTTATTAATTCCTAATATATTTCATGCATTACAATTTGAGATACAAAGTGAATGAATTTTGTAGACGGGACAGCTATAGAACCGAGTATACCACTTAAAATTTTAGGGCTATATGTATTTTCTACTAAAACCTAATGAAATCTAGCAATACTACTCTGTGTAATTACTTAGAAGATTATCAGATAAAAGATTAACCGACTAAAAGCTTTTCTATGGTTGTTCAGAATCGATCCGACTACTGATAACTTAATCTCTAAGTTCATTTAGCAAATAGACGTTCATAAACCAGATATTAGACTAGATCCATGTGCATTAACTTTTTAGAAATAATATTAAAATAATATTATTATAAGTTATTGTTCTGTCGCAGTCCAATGGAAAAATAAATAAGTTTTGTTGACTTTAGTATTTTCCTCGCAATTTTTAAGTTTCTTCTCTCCACTAGAACCTCCTCCTTGTGCCTTACCGAAAAAAAAAACGAATTGTTTCATCGGTTTTGCGAGTTTCGCACTTAGCAACACATTTGGCGGTTTATTATATTAACAAAGCTTCAAAGTTATAGAGCTCGAAAGTTAGATTGACCGAAACTTGTTCTTTTGTAAATACATATTTTAAAAAAAACTCCGAAAAAAATATTTGTTGATCATACAAATATTAGGTCCGAGACATGAAAATAGGCAACCGGTGTAAAAAGTCGATAGAAATCATCATATATGAGTTATAAAAGTTCAAACGTCCAATCACAATACACTCACTATCCGTCAATACACTTTTAGAAAAAAGTCTATAAACTCATTAGAAAAAAACTTCCTACAAATAGCACTAAACAATGGCATGCGTGTATATTTTTCATACAAGTTCACTGTCCAAACAATTGGTGAAAAACCTCCATGTGACGTAATAAGGTGAAACACCTAATTATCTCATAGCGAATGAATGAGTGAACTTTCGCTTTTGTGTTTGAACAATGCCAGCACTCTCTTCGAGTGTGGTAACTTAGTCTTTTTACGTCGTATTATGAAGTATTGTAAAACAGTTCGATTGTCTTACATTTAGTTTCCGCGTTTGACAGGCTGCTAAGATTTTTCGACAATATGAAAGAGAATGGATGAAATATTAATTTAGCATTATTTTGAAGATATAATTCGGTATCTTCATTACTTTTCAAAAGAAATTGTACACAAAAACACAAGTACCAATGGAAGAAGAAATAAATACACAGGTCATCAGAAATTCATCAAGGTAGGAATATTATGAATTTATTAAATATACACTATAAAGTTCTATGGTGGTAGGAATCTAAAAACAGTCATAAGAATTTATAACCCCCATGTCGCAATATGTAAACCCGATCCTAAACCAAATAGTCATATTTTATCAGAATATTTGACATGTCAATAAATAGCCTTAAAATATATACTTTTAATAGTCGTCTCGCCTCGTACTTATAATCAGGGTTTAATATTAAAATATTTATTTTTTTTAAATACATCTTGAGGGTTACGATTTCAAAGGGTAAAAAGGGACCCTTTAATAAAACTTCACTGTCAATCTGTCTATCCCTCAGTCTGTTATTGGCTGTTAATGCGGTTCTCATGAACCGTGATAGTTGGACAGTTGAAAATTTCAAGGATGATGTACATCTATTGCTGCTATAACAACAAATAAAAAAATAGAATATAAAAAATATTTAAGGGGGCTCCTATACAACAAACGTGATTTTTTTGCTTGTTTTAGCTCGATATTGATACCGGCGGAGGAATTCATATAGGTATAAATTGACACGCATATGTTTCTTCTTGGCAATATATATATATATATCCCTAAAATTGTTTTGCCAAGAAGAAATATATGCGTGTCAATTTTATTTATACCTATATTAATTTCTCTTTTTATTCTTGGGACTTTATCACAAAGTGTGTAATTACATAAAGTACTTACGTACGTACATACATATATTATCTTATAATAAATATGCTTAAGGTACTGCATAGATATTTAAACCTGTACACAAATTAATAACCAAGTTAAAACTCAATAAGACACGCATGTACATGTCAATCTATTTCATAGATTACCCGTAAGTACATCTATTACTATCGCTATTAGAAATTCATATTCATTTTATGATTAAAATCGTTCATAAACACTGGCATGTAATCATTGACGTTTATTTAATTGATTGACCATAGAAAATGATTACCTTTCAAGGGGCTTTATTATGAATAGTTTTAAGTAGGTTCTCCATAGGTACAATAATTTTTGTTTATAGAAGGTGCAGATATGTCTGCTTCAATGTAATTATTTGTGTTTAATTGTATTGACAATATTTGTAAAAAAGACTTTACAAAAACCAACGTCGATCAACGTGTCTGAATAGGATTGTAATTCACAAGTTGTCATCCTTCACTAAAACGAACTCATCAGAAAATATTAAAATCGACTTCCAGATCGCGAAATTATTGAGTAAAGCACAAAAAAAAAAGAATTGAGACGTATATTTTGATGTCAGTTAAAAAATAAGTAAACTTAAACACACTAAGATCTGCAGCCCATTTTTCCGCTTTTAAACTTTTTACATGGTTCTGGAAACTTACCATTAGATCCTAAAATAGATCCTCTATTTTTGGAAAGAACAGCTATTCTTTGCAATTAGTCGTTTACCCGCGACTTTGCGCAGAAATAATTGATTACTGATGAATTCTGAAACATTTTTTATTAAAATATTGATATAAAGAGGTTTTGTATCCTGATAAAATCGCTATACCTACCAATTTCGTCAAAACTCGTCGAACATTAGTTTTTGGTTTAGTGAGAGTTCATTTGGTACTTATAATATTTGTTACGATAAAGTAAATATTCAAAGGGTTTGAAAAATGAAAACACATATTTCCAATAACCCACACCACCATAAATATTCACAAAAGAGTATTTTGGATCGAAGACATAGGGTTTATATTCTTTTGCATTGTGATGACAGATGCTGGTCAAGTCAACTCTAAGGATTTCTTCAGCTCTCGTATTGTCAAGCTATGACTGATTTATGCCCCTTCCAAGATTCATTTCATTCACATTTATTTAAATGTGCTTAAGATTTACGTGGTACTGGTATTATTTCAATATTACAATGAGACTATGGTGAACAGCAGATGTCCAATGTCTTACAAATACTCTCTTGGATTTGGTTTTGTTTAAAAACCATTTTTTGTTGTAAACCTGTTTTACTTGATAATATAATGCATCTTTTGAAACAAAGATTAAAATATTTCAAATACATCGGTAATTTTTTTCAATCTGTACTCACAAGTTTAATTTTTTTGTTTGTACTTTTTCAATTTTTATCTTCGTCATTTAAGCTAGTACTAGTAGTAACTAATTATTATTAAAAAAAACATAACTTATAAAGTAAAAGTAGTTAATATTTTGCAAAAAGCAGTATAATAAAGAAATATACATGCCTTGGGCGCTAATGTTATTAAAAAACCAACTACCAGTACTCGTATTTAAAATTGTAATGCTATGAAATCTATAAACTGCAGTATCATAAACAACTCAGTATCTGCATAATACAATAACACATCAGCTAAACTTTATGACTAGCTTTCTGAATCGAAAGGTTAAGGGTGTGCCTACACTTACCCGAATATGTTTTAGGTACGACTACACGCAAAGATATACATTTAGAAGTGTTCATGATTCATTGTATACAAATTGTAATACTACTGGGTTTAACAGCTTCAACTCAACCAAGAAATGTTTCCTTTTCTTTAAATGACATAACGTGATCACAGATCACGTAAAACCCATTTGCAAACTTTCGATTCACTTGACTTTAAATTTCGATTTACCCTGATCGTTGACACAGAATATGACCAGCCTAAATGGACGTAATGTCAAATATGATTATTAATAGTAAATTATTAAATGATTGTTTAAACCATTTACCTATAACCTCTATTTAGAAAAGTAAAAGAAAAATGAGTTAATAATATAATGAAAACAAGATATTAAAAAAATATTGTTGCCAAAAATTATATAATCTTGTATAAAGAATAGAACTTATTTCGTAGTAGTTTTATGTAAATTTCTAAATCCTAATCAATAATGCTTTCTGCTCGCACCTTTATGCGAAAAGAAGCCAGGAGCGGTGCAAGTGTCCACTCCTTATTATTCATGAGGATGGCGTTATTCACGACGTAAATATTAACATTTAGATCACGAGAGATGAATAAAATATCAATTAATACGGAAGCCTAAATATTCATAGTTTGATATGGTCGTTTCAAATTAAATCTGGTGCGTTTATCGAAAACTTTGATTCAATATTTTATTCGTGGGAATTGTCGTTTTGTTTTAAGCAATGTTTTTGATATCTTTAATATTCTTTTACGATTTTTCTGTGTTAATTCGTTCAAATTGATTCATAAGTCACGATGTGAAGGTATTTAGTACGGAAGACTAAACGGAAGCTCTTTTCCCGGTGTTTATAATTTATGGCTATAATTGTAGCTACTTTGACGTTTCGAATAGCAAGTGTTACAGTGAGCTGGTTTGGATGAAATTTGACTGTTATTAAATTTAATTAAAACGTTATATAAAGCTTCCTGTGCCTAATCAATACTCGTCAGCCGTATGAATGAAATTATATGACTTACCAGTTAGAATTGAGATCTTTTTAAATTTAACAGGTTTTTACTAGTTTCGACTAATCATTTTTCAAATAAATATCAATTCATCCGTAATACGTAGTAAGTTAATTTATTATTCATAATTATTAATATTATGCGTAATAAAGCTTGGATGAACTGATTTTATAGACAAGCACGAATAACTAATGGAGTTCCATTAACGTAGGTACTGCCAGCAAATGAGTAAATACAGACATCTAATTTTCCAAGTTTAAAAATAATTATCTTCATGACTTATTTTATACATTTTACATAACGCGGATCATCTCTAAGGGATATTCAACATTTGAATTTCCAATCTTCAGGTATAGTGATTAGATGTGTGATGAACTGCCGATATATGACTGTACTGTGAGATATAGAATTTAATATTTCATAGCCAACTGCGTAATCACGCAACATCTGCAATAGCAGTTAGTAACATATAATAATATTGTAATGCAACCCATTGTTACTTTGATAATTATATATATTGTTTCTAATACTACTTGAAAGGCTCTTAAAATTATTGATCAAGTTGAGCTTTTTATAAATCTATGCCGCCGGCTCATTTGCCACGCTTTGAATGAGCCGGCCCGACCGGAGTTATACCACGGCCTCACAGGAATCCGTTGTGAAACAGCGGTTGTACTGTACTTCACCGAGTGAGTGAGGATACTGGAGGCCCATATCCCAACTTCTCCCACCGTCCCCATCCCCCAAAGGCCGGCAACACGCTTGTGACGCATCTAGTATTGCGGATGTCCATGGGCGGCGGTAATCGCATAGGTGCCATCAGGCGATACGTCTGTTCGTTTACCACCAATGCCGTAAAAAAAAGTTCAGCCTATATGAAGAGCGACTTAAAACGATATCAGTAGACTTAAATCTCCTATATTTTTTTCCTTGCGGAAATCCCCTCGTATACAACTTGGCGGCATGTAAACCCCCTAATATTAGCGGGTTAATTCGATAGTTGTCGCCTATGAAGGATTATAATTAAATTTTAAAAAAACTTATCGAGTCTACTGTAATGAAATAAATACTACATTTTTAATGTATTTTTGTCATCTTTTCTCCAACTTGAATTAGATCAGTTTCGTATGGAATACTGTACACAAGAAAAACAATGGTGGAATTTTGATTGGAATAAAATACTCTCAGATGCAATAAAATAAATTGAAAACTGCCAAATGTTGCTGAAATAATAATGAATTTTGCAATTCATTTTGAATATTAGAGCGAGATATATAGTAAGTTAATGAAGCATTCACTACAACAAAGACATATATGATACGGTGCTTCATATATATTATGCAGACTCATAGCTCGCTTAATGTTTTTTTACTTCATTAAACATACCACAATACAACATTAATACAACCAATTCGGTGATCTCAATCAATATTTAAAATACCAATAACTGTCTATTGGAATTCATTTTACACGTTATTTTCATTCCAAAGTTTTGTTCTCACAGTCTGAGACATAAAGAACGCTAAAAAAATAATTATAACGAAAATTAATGAAAGCTGACATTTATTGATACTATTTCATCTCCCAATTCTGATGCTATAAAAAATTAAAACAAAGCTGTACGGCCATCAAACAAAAAAATTATCATAAATAAAACACTCGAACTGTTTATAGTTTAATAAATATTTAGTTGATCTTTCGATACTGAGTTGTGAGTATGGTTTTGCTTGCTTAAAATTAATTTAATAAATAATGTAGGTTGAATTGAATGCTAAGGAAAATTAACATATTGTTAGTTATATTGTGATGTATGGTGATGTTTAGAATAATAAAGAGTTGCAATATTTTTTTTAGAAAAACTATCGAAGATAACCAGTGCAATTTATGGAAAATTAAAAATTGCATTCATTTGAGTAGATGTTTCTTCCACAATTATGCTGTTACAAAATTTTAATAAATTTTGTCATAATAAATTAGACGGAATTGCGTCTAAAGTTAAAATATATTAGGATAGGAGAGCCACGCTATATGAGTCGCAGTCGACCGGAGTGACACCGTGGCCTCACAGAAAACCGGTGTGAAACAACGCTTGCGCTGTGTTTCACCGTAAGGATACCGGTGGCCCATAAACCAACCCCTCCCAACCTTCCAAAGGCTGGCAACGCTTCTGGTGTTGTAGGTGACCATGGGCAGGTGTAATCGCTTACCATCAGGTGATACGTCTTCTCCTTTTTCCCATATTCCATAAAATATTGTATCTTATAATTCCATAAATTGTTTCATTCCACAAAAGTTAAAAAAACGTTGCAACTCGTTTGATTAGATCAAACAGTTCAGAAGGTAGAACGATACCACAAACAAACAAAATAGTATCTAAGTCCATCACAGTGTAGTTTCCGGTTTACGTTTTAAATTAAAAATCAATATAATCATATACATTTCTCGTGATTATGTCTTTTCTGAAGCTAAAAGATCACGATTCGTTTTCATTAAGGACTATTATAGTATAGTTTATTGATTCAGTAATATCGTGCGCTATTACAGTCAGAACGCTTTGAGGTATATGGCTTATAAAATGGAAAGATAATATCTCATCAGTAGTTGATAGGACAGATCACTGATGTTGAGTTTGTTGATTTATGGACGCTTATACTTTGTTATATTGGTTACTATAACTATGTATATATTTGGATAAGGATAAGGCTAGTGAAAGCTTGCAATAGAAGGCGTACCAACGAAAATTACTAACATTTTGATTTTAAAAAAATTGTCAGCGGCATTTTAAATCGTAATTTTTTTCTTATAATGTATCTCCTAAAAATACACAATGTTTTCGAAAAGCGTTGCTTAGCTTCACCAAGTTTAATAAAACAAGAACCATTTATTAAACATACAGGTGTTTAAATAAATCAAACAGTGACAAATGGCGAACGATGACGTAAAAGTCATTTAGAAAAGGAATGCTTTATGGACGTTTTTTCTAATAATGTCTATCGCAAATAGCTCGTTCTTATTAATAAGAAAGTAGTAAAATAACAAATTAAGTTGTGCGTGGGAACACAATATGCTCAAAAACACGGATATTGAGCAACTATTAAGTCGCTCGAAGCTAAACAGAATGCTCCATTATAACTTATTTATTACTTAAAGAGCGGGCAAGTGTGAGGTGAGTTTTGAGCTGATGGAGCTGAACATGATATTAAACTAAGGAATACTTTTCTAAAATACCGCAAACACCTTTTTATAAACAACTATAATTTATTGACACATGTTTAAAACTTTTAGATCAGGTCTGCTCTAGTGTGTTTAGTTCTAGTATCGGTTGGAGATCATATGAGAGCCTTCAATTATTTCTAATACCTAATCTTGAATCACATCAACAGCCTTTAACAATCCACTGCTGGGCACAGGCCTCTCTTTACGGTTTCGGATAACTAAAATTCTTTAACTCCTCATTTTCTCACCTAATTCTTAGAGTGCCCAACAACAACAACCCATAATGTCCCACTGCTGGGCTCGGGTCTCCTCTGAGAAGAGGGTTAAGGCCATACGTCCCCACGCTGGCCAAGTGCGGGTTGGGGACTGGCAAGAATACGTTGTGGCTACGTAAATCTTGCCGTTGGATGTTTTTAAGCCGCCCGAAGGCCTCCAACTAAGCTTCACGACTGTTATCGTATGATAACAACCGGGACCGACTGCTTAACGTGACCTCCGAATCACGGAGACGCTCATGGTAACATGCCACCGGCGGTCACCCATCCAGGTATTGACCGCGCCATCGTTGCTTACCCTCGATGATTGTTTCTAATCACCGAATGCAACTGGGCTATGAGTGCCCACTTGATGACAATAGGCATGTACTGTCCCTAGGGGTAGTTAAAATTATATATTATAGATAATTCGAATAATGAAAGCCTCTAATTTATTATATCAGTCAAGTATCAAATTACTAAGTTCCATTTGTATTAGTACAGCACTCATAAATTTTGGGACTTTGTCAAAGCTATCATTGAATATGTAGTTTACAACGGAACCCTAAAATTTTAAATATTGGTGTATTGTAAATAAAATCCCGGTCAGACGCGGCTGGAGTCAGAAGTTATCACATCATCAATCAGCGATACTTGTTTGTAAAACAGTAAAATCGGTTTGACTTAATTTTTAAACGTGTTTACCTGCGACTGGTTGTTCAATGGTGTATGAGAAGAATTTAAAATTCTTTGTATTTGTTCATAGATAAGACACAGGAAATGTGATCACATGTAGTTTTAAATCTTATTTTTTTAGCACAGAACGTGACCAGTTTCGAAATCATTCCATTTTTTATAAATAAGTTGTTGTGTATTTTAAATTGAGTCTAATAAAAATCTTTTTATGTTATATTATTTCAAACAGGGTACTAAGATAAGAATTCATATAAATTGAAAGATTTTTTTAACAACATTAAAATTATTTTTTTATGTTGATTGACTGTATACTAGTTGACCTAGCAAACTTTGTACGGCCATATTCATTTTCGTGAAAATTTTCTGGCTTACCGAAATACTTATTTTAGTGAGCCCGTGTCAGTGTTAACTTCCCGCAGGGCCACGATGTATACGCCTAAGCAGACTAAGAAAATAGAACATCTCCGATTTTTATTATTTGTCAAACCTTGACGTCAGGAAATATAAAAAAAAGAATAATCCTATTTGGCACTGTAGATCGAAAGAAAATAAACTTTAAACTATACCCATTTGTCAAATAGTAAAAACTATTGCAGCTCATTTACATAATTTGACGTACACATGAACTATATAAAATCATTAAAACTACATTTCAGTGTTAAAAACAAATATTGGCAACAAAAGCTATGACCACGTCGTTCATGTAAAATTAATATGGAACCCTAAGACCAGTACGAAACTCACTTTAAACAAATTCATACAACACATGACTACAGATTTTAATTGACCATTTTCGAGACCCCACGAACAATAGATGATTATACTTCATTTTAGAAAGCGGGTGGCGCCGCGGGGCTATCATTGTATTTGTGCGACGGGGCCAAAGATATCGATTTACTATCTTTTCAATTAAAGTATCGATATAATAAGTACTAACAAGGCACCATCTGTTTTCAATTAATTTAGAACCGAATAAAAGGTATATTGATCGAATGTTATTCAATGTAGAAACACATAATAGGATGAGCTTGCTTTGATAATGAATATTTTTTTAAACTCTTTTTAAATAAATTATTATAAACCAACCCTTGACACTGGTTATTCAGGTTTTTTTATTCACCCGCCATTAAAATATTTCATAGAAAATAATAACAACTCCACTTATTTCACTATCCGTTTCCCATCTAAGAAAAAAGGCCTAAAGAAAATAAATATAATTTTAAAATTCTTAATATAATACACACTTACCTATTATAGATTAGTATCCTAACACAGAAGAAAATATCTCCATCACAGAATTATTCGTACAAGTTGGGAACCGAAACCACCCGAGGTTCGACAGTCGGGACCACTAACTACTCCATCATATAGCAGAAGTTTCGTTCTGATGATAATTACTGTTTTTTACTTTTAATTGTTTTTTTTTACTTTTAAACTTTTCTAGTGTTTTATTAAATGTACAAGTGATTCTTTGCCCATATAAATGTGTAAACCTGAAATAAATCTAAGAATAAACAAACAAAGACATTCGTATTGGTTTTCTCGTTCGACTAGTTAGTTAGGCCAGAGTTATGTTCCCGTGTTATCGTTAGAGGCTTTCGCTATAAAATATAATTATTTGCTAGAAACCAATTTGTAGTTTGCACTATTGAAATTGTGATTTGTGGTCATCAGAACTATGTTGGAGCACTGTTAGAAATGTTTCAAAGGTTTCTTTGGAAGCTATTGAAACTTTATCTCTACGTAATACGGTGGTTTTTAAATTGAAGTTTAGATTACATTAGGATTAAAATGAAGTTTGTATGTATACCTACTTACATGTGAAAAACAACACATTATTTATGTGATTTCGCTATTTTGCTGGATAATAGGTAATTGACTTGATTGAATAATAACTTATTTCAAGCTACTGTCGTAATGCTTCAGGTTAATGTATATGTTTGTATTTCACTACCGAAAACATATTATATATATATATATATATATAT